>JAYESA010000003.1:186057053-186116876 GCA_036927795.1 Iris macrosiphon | reverse complement strand
GTGTGTGTATGTATATAGGTGTGTGTGTGTGTGTGTGTGTTTGAGAGAGGGGGGGTGCCCAAACTGAAACTGCAGCTGCAGCAGCAGCCTTGCTGCACCAGCAGCAGCTGCAGCAGCAGAATTTCAGGAGCAGCAGCAGTTTTTATAGCAGCAAGAGCAGCAATATAAAGCTAGGAGCTGCAGCAGCAGCTTATGCAGCAGCAGTAGCAGCCTAGGCAGCATCAGCAACAGCTTTTAGCGAGGGAGGAGAGAGATTTAGGTGATATATATATATATATAGAAATAGATAGTTAGATAGAATGATGGATAGATATATAGATTGTTAGATAGAAAGATAGTTAGGTAGATAGATGATAGTTAGGTAGTTAGATAGATACATATAGATAGATTGATAGATTAATAAGATATCAAGATAGATAGACACATAGATGGATGCATAGATAAATAAATAGATAGATAGTTACTAGATAGTTAGATAGATAGTTAAATAGATACATAGATGGTTAGATAGATACATAGGTAAATAGATGCCTAGATAGTTAGAGATAAATAGATAGATGCTATATAGGTATTAGATGGATAGGTAGAGGGAATAGCTAGATATATAGATCTATATAAATAGATATATAGATAGCTAGATAGATAGAAATATAGATAGATAGATAGATAATTACCTAGATATGTTAGATAGATAGATAGATATATATTAGATAGATTGATTGATAGATAGCTAAATATTAGATAGATAGTTAGATATCTATATCTATATACATAGATATATATACCTATAGCTAGATAGGTATGTGTTATAGTTATATATGTATATATATATATATATATATATATATATATATATGTAAGGTATGTGTAAGGTAAGGTAAGGTAAGGTAAGGTATTGGGTATAGATATATAGGTATATGCCTATATGTATTAGATATCTATATTTTAGCCTAGATTATAGCTAGACATATATGTTTATGCATAGTTAGTTAGCTAGAGGGGTAGTCGGGTTGAGTTTTAGAGCGGTATCTCAATACCTTGAGATACCAAGGTATCTCAATACCTTAGGATAACCAAGGTATTGAGTTTCGAGCGGAGTTTTTGAGCAATAGCCTAGGAAATATATTGGAATGATTTTTATATGCTTATGTGTATATATTTACGCGTGATAGCATAGGTTTTAGAGGGTATAGGCGGCGTATATAGCCTAGGTTGAGGTATCGGATACCGAGGGTATCCCGGTATCTCAAGGAGGCGAGTTTGTGAGTTTTCTAGCTTAATGACCTCGGTTTGACCTAGAATTTCAGGAGCACCCTAGTTTGACCCAAACTTGACCGTAGTTGACTCGGTTGACCGCCAAAGTCAACTTTTGACATAGTTTTGACCCAAAGTTGACTTTTTGGACCCAGAGTTGACTTTTGATCCAGATTTTACCGGTTTGACCCGTTTGACCTAGAACGACCCTAGAAGCCTATTTTTAGTTATTTTATATCTGTTTAACTCATTAAAACCCTGTTTAACCTTGCTTTTCGTATTAGGTCCTTGCGACACCAGTTCGGATCGCCAGCTGCTCAGGACGTCAGGCGAGTACATTCTCTGATAGTTTTCATTATCTGATGATTATTATGATTCAGCTTCTAGTATAGTATCATCTGATTATTCTGGCACAATACGGGACACTGACTGGTATTTCTGGATTTATTTACTTGCGACACGTACATTTCATGTTTCTGGCCTCTATTCTGGATTCACTACTGGCATCACTACAGGCATCACCTACAGGCATCATTCATGTTCAGGCTGGACTTATCTTGATTTGCGTGTCGGGTCTTGGATCCACTTGTATTAGTCGGGGCGAGAAAATACTCGAGTAGACATGTAAACATTCCTATCTGGCATCATCAGGAATCACTCCCTCTGGTCTAATCTGGAATGATAGCAGCCGCGCACCCAGTGCGCGGTGAGCCGTACTTACCCCTAGCCGTTTACATGTCGTAACAAGTATTTTAAAGACACCGAGTTCATTCTTTATAGTCTGGACTCTCTTGCATTTCTTGACTTGTCTCACTTACATGTTTCTGGACTTGACTCACTACATATTTTTCATGCTGGACTCACTACACGTTCATGTGCACGGACTTGATCTTAGCTTAGATTTTCTGTATCTTGCAGTCATTACTATCTTGCTCTGATATCCATGCATTCTTACCTTTATGCACCAGTGATACATATATATTTCTTGTTTCATACTTGCTTCATTCTTCTTGCTACTTGCTATAACTGTTTTATAGTTTTTATCATTTAAATGGAGCTGCTGTTAGAGATGTACTTGCTCCAGTCCTGACTGGACATATTTTTCAGAGTATCCGGAGGATTGGTGTTCGACGTTTTATGGACCTGAGCCTGTCGATGGTGCAGACAGGGACCCTCTAGTTTATGAGTGATTTTCGGGTTGGTAGCCGGGATCACTAGGATCTTGTTGTTGTTTTTATTAGCTTTTAGTACCGGATTTGTCTCCGGTTTTGGTTTGAGACCTTGTTTGTATATTATTTTGGATTTGATGTATTATTATTATTGATGTTGTGGTAGTTTTAGTTGTTGTTGGTTAGACTTTATAGTTGTTAGATCTCTGTGTTATCTTATCGTGCTTAGATTCGTGATTGAGTATATTATGATTATCATTATGATATTGCTCCTTCGTTTGGAGTTGAGATCTTGACAGGTTTATATATATTGATTGTGTGGTTGCCCTCCTTTTGGAGAGGTCATGGCCGATTTTTGTGTGAGATTATTATCTAGATAGTTGACCTAGACAGCGTTCTACCGCCGATGCTGCGATGTAGGCTGGACGTACCCACAACTCATGCCCGATTTTCCGGGTGCGGATCGTGACACATTTTTGGTGGTGGCCCATGCAGATCTCGATTCGCAATTAGTGCGATATCGTGGTGGTACAACAACTTAGTTGTACTGCTGCGAGCCTGCTATAGGATCTAGGATCTAGGATGAGAGTGTACTCAATCACGACTTGGAACAATTTCAATCTAATTATTCTGAAAATTGCTTTCTTTTGAAATATTACTGTCCTTCTTTGATGATATCGTATCTTGCACCGTATTGACTTCTTTTGATTTGTGTTCATGATGCCTCCGAAGACACGATCCCATCGTACCGTTCCAGCAGTTGCTACTGAGAGGTCTGCTACCTCTCGTCCAGCTCGTATTCAGGCAGCTGCTACCGCTCCACTCACCACTCCTGCGGTTGAGGGAGCATCTATTTCTCTCGGGGATCCTCCTTCACCTGTCGATCCGAGGACTATCCCAGTCGTTCCGGTGGTTCCTCTACCACTTCCTGCTCCAGTGGATACCGCGCAGTTGTTCGCGTTCTTCAGGGAGATGATGGACGTGCAGCACCGTCAGGTGGATGTGATGAGACTGGGTATTAAGAACGCCCACCAGGTGGCCATGACGGCAGTGGATAGAGTGGCTCAGATTCATCCACAGGCAGATCAGATTTCACATCCGAGGCCGGGTAGTATCATTGACTTTCAGAGGATGCGGCCCAAGGAGTTCCGTGGTACAAAAAGGATCCTGTACGCGGATGACTGGATAGAGCAGATCGAGGGGATCTTCAGGCTGGCGCAGATTCTAGACAGCATGCAGATAGAGGCAGCGGGCAGTCAGATATTCGACCTCGCCTTGACGTGGTATCGTACAGATACGAGGATTGCGGCGCCAGGGCTTACTTGGGAGGCTTTCAAGAGACTTTTTAAGGAGAAGTTTTTCCCATATGTGGCGCTCAGTACTTTGGAGAGCCAGTTCGAGGCACTCGTCCAAGGGAGCATGACAGTGGACGAGTACGCAGCGAAGTTCTGTCGTCTGGGCAGATTTGTAGAGGGCTTGAGTGAGGCAGCAAAGGCGAGGAAGTTTCGCAAGGGCTTGGTTATGGCGGTCAAGTCTTTGTCCAGGAGCGACCGCGAGGCGACTTTCGAGCAGATAGTAGGAGATGCTCAGAGGGCAGAGGATGACTTGGAGCTCAAGTCCAAGAGAGGCAGGGATGATTCAGGCAGTGCGAGTGGCAGTGCGGGACCGGCTAAGCGTCCCTATGTGCAGAAGGCAGCGCAGCAGGGTCAGGATCAGAGAGTGCCCACTTGTGCCTACTGCAGGAAGGCAGGACACGCTTGGGATGTTTGTAGGAGGAGGTTGAAGGTGTGTTTGTTCTGTGGATCCGCTGCTCACCAGATGTCACCCTCAAATTTCCATCTAAGGGTAGTTTGGTAATTATTATGGGTATTAATTATTTTAGGATTATTATAATTAATAATTGTGCATGACTAATTGATTTATTTTAATTTTTACTAGTGTAGAATTATTTTGGACTTGTGTAGTGGACTTAATCTTTTAATTAGGGGACATGAACAAACTTTTGGACTAGTCTAAGTTGAGCCCATGAATTAGGCCCATGGATTAGGAAACATGATTAATTAGTGGAACCATTAGACTAGAACCTTTCCTCCCTAATTATTTCTTCATGAGAGGCCCCAAGGGGTATTTTTGACTTTGTACATTGCTTGAGGAAGGGTTTTTGTCCAGCCATAATTGAGAGGAGAGAGAGTGCTCTCATTTTAGTTCTTCCCCAAAATTCTAGATCTAGTTTTTTCCCTTCCAATTCTCCATCAATTCCCTATCAATTCACCATCAATTCTCTTCAAATCTCCTTCTAAATTCATCATAGAAGCCTCTACATCAAGGATCTACAAGCAAGGAGCAAGGAACAAGGAGGAGAAGGCCAAGATCTACAAGGAGAAGAGCAACTTGTCATTTGGGACCTTTTCATTGGGAATCCATCTCCCAAAAGGTACAAATCAGTTTTCCCCCTTCCTATAGACTATAGATCTAAGATTTTACCATGAGAACCCACCCCACATGTATAGGTTACCCATAGGATTTGATTTGGTATCATTTGGAGACCTACGGTGGAAGTTATACCCATTTTGGTGCCAATTTTGGAGGAATTCCGAAATTGGCACATGTAGTATTTGTCAATGGATCTAATAGATCTAATTGACCATTGATTGTTTGTTTGTAGCTTGTGTCGTGTCCACAATTGGATACGTGTGGGCCGAATCTCGTCAATTTGACGAAACAGTCGATTTTGGGGGTTTTCCTCCGACACGAGGCCATGTGCATATTATATGATGACACGGACACGTAGACACTATAATTTATATATGTATTGATCATATATTATGTATTAGACTTGTACGTGTCCTCCGGGATACGTTTGGTTGTGTTTGGAGGCCGTGTCGCAAGCGTATCATAGAAAAGTGTGATACGAGTGTGGTGCACCCCATGTGTTTGTTGTTTGGCCCATTTCCCTATACATACATATGTAAACATATTTGTATATGCTATCTATGTATTATATGGAGAGTATAATAGAGGAATTTGGATTTTATGTATATACGTATGCCTATGTGTATATATGAAAGTATCTAGATATATAAATAACTATGTGTATATATATGTTTGTATATATAGGAATACTGTTTTGGAGTGCAATAGTGTAAATTGGGATTTTGTGTTTATGTGTGTCTGTTTGTATACATAGTTGTGTATAGGTATAGATTTCTGTGAGTTAGTGTTAAGTGTTGTGTAGTGTTGTGTGTTTTGTGTGGAGAGTGTGTGAGCTAGTAAGTGAGAGGACCAGTGACTGACACAGCCAAGAGAACAGTACCTGCAGCAGGTATGAAGAGATGCTGCAGCAACAAGTTCACAAGTAGATCAGTTACCTCGACAGCAGAGTTCATGTGCAGATTCACTATGTAGTCACCCGAGCAGTGTCAGTAACTGATACAGTCACTGTGTGCAGTGGCACTCATGAACTGAAGACTGAAGATTGCACAGCTATGGGCACTGAATATACTGAAGATCACTGAAAGTAACTCGAAGACTCACTGAATTGAAGGCTGCACAGCAAGACTGTACAGCAACTTGAGGCAGGATTTACCTGCACAGATTTGTGAACACAACAACTGTGAACAGATCACCTGCACACTGAAGACTGAAGACTGGAGGCACAGCACACTGAGACTGAAGACTGCACTGTACATTGAGACTGAACTGCACTGGGGCTGAAGACCCAACTGAACAGCACCTGGACTGAGGGCTTACCTGAAGGCAGCAACTGCAGTGGAGAGCAAGCAGGCATTCAGCAGTGTGGTAATTCATCTACTGTGCAGTTTCACACTGCACAGTATCAGGCTGGGTATTAGTCGATGTTCTTTATAGTATCAGTTCAGTATTTCAGAATTGTGTTAGTAGATTGATTAGTTGTTAGTTCAATAGGGTCTAAGAATAGTTATGTGTATTATTGATAAGTTAGATATGGTTAGTAGTATATAGATAACTGGGTAGTTAAGTAATCCAGGTTGTATGAGTGGGTAGTCATGTTTCCAGTTAGTGTTTGGTTTCATTGGTTGGATTTCAGTCATTGGATTAGTTGTTTTAGTTAGTGCTTGAGTATAGTTAAGTTGTTAGTAGTTGAGTTAAACTGTTAGTTGGTTCATTAAGTTAGCTAGTTAGCTATATGAATATTGGTACTAGTTATTAGTATATAGATAATAAGTAGTAGTATTTGTATTAAATGGCTAGTAGTAGCAGGTGGATTAAGTAGGAATTGTCCTTGGCCATATGAAATAGGATTTGATTTTTGGTGTCAGTTACTTTTATATAGCTAGATATTATAGTAGTAGTTATATATGGTATTAGTCATACTGGGTGTGGGGTTGCCTTGAGGTATTCCCAAGGTATCGGGCCGATACCCAAGGTATTGAGATTGGGTATCAAGGGTAATTGCGATACGCTTTGGCACAAGGCCAAAGTATCATAATTAAATTGTTTTGAGATATTATTATTATTATATGACTTATGTATATATATATAAACCTATATTCATATTAGAAAATCTGCGTATCTTAGGATACGGTTTCTTGATTGCACTATGGTGTGTTAGTTTAGCTAGTATAGCATAGCTTCATAGTGTATTGACTTAGTGACTAGTTTTAGACTCTTACAACCTAGAAATACATTGGTTTGACTTAGAAACGGCGTATTGACCTAGAACTTCTTCAACTTCATTTATTTTCATCATGGAACCTTGTATTGATACAACATACCATATATAGGTTGTGAGACACCAGCTTAGGCATCGAGAGACACACTTTGCTCAGGACTTCAGGCGAGTACATTTCTCTGATTGTTTTCAATTCATAATATTGTATATATGCATGTTCTAGATTAGTATACATTGATTCCCGACACAGTGATTTCACGGACTGGTGCTATATGGATCCCGTCAGGAGGTGTTATCCCCTACCGTGTGCAACGGGTACCCAATGACATGTATTTCATCGTGTGCATCGGGTATTGACTTTCATGTGCTTCTTGTGCATCCACTATTTCGTGTGCTAGTGTGACTATCGTGATCATGTACGTAACGTGTCGTGATTGGATCCATGAGTATTGGTTGGGGAGGGGGAGTAGGAGTTGGTTATGTGATCAAAGCCCCTTTTGATCTCATGTGCATGTCGATTATACACCTCACGTATAATGGAGTTACCTATATACCTCATGTGCAACCTAAACCGATCACATAATGAACTCTCACTCTAAAACACATAGTTAGTTTTTTTTGTTCTCTACTTGCAGTTCTTCTTGTATTTACTTTCAGCTTTATTGTGCCTATTGCCTGTTCACTTGTACATTTTATTCTTCTACTTGTGCATCTTGTATCATTTTTCTATTGCTTGTTATATATGCTCGATTATGTTATTGGAACTACTTTCAGAGGTATGTACTTCGCTCCAATCCTGACTGGATATATTTTTCCAGATGATTGGCTAGAGGAGCTGTGTCCCACACATTACGGACCTCAGGAGGGTGAGACTTTAGAGGACACTCCCCTAGAGCCAGAGGACATAGTACCAGTGACCGAGGAGGTCTAGTTTTGTTTAGATGTTGTATTAGACTATTTTTTGTGGAGATTCACAGATGTACTATTGTTTCATTTGTGGAATTGTATTTTCTTCCCTTCGCTATTTCTATTCGTGCATTATTTCCTCCTTAGTTGTTTTGTGATTGAGATTGATATATATATTGGGAGATACCATATTGCTCCTCCGATTGGAGTTGAGATGATTGACAGGTACCATATTATATTGTTGAGATGTTAGATAGTTAGAAATGACCCAGACAGCGTTCTACCGCCGATTCTGCGACGTAGGCTGGGCGTAGCTACGTACTCGTGCCCGAATATCAGGGTGCGGGTCGTGACACATTTTTAGTGGTGGCCCATGCAGGTCAAGATAGACATCGTAGTTGTGCTCGACTAGAGTATTGCTACGAGCCTGCTTTAGGATACAGGATTTAGGCTGAGAGTTACTCAATCACAACTTGGAAAAACTCCAATATCTGTTCTACATCTTTATCTATTTGATATTGTCTTTCATTTTGAATTTAGTTCTGTCCTTCTTTGATGATATCGTATTATATTCAATAATTGATTCCGTATTTTCAATCTGACTTCAGGATGCCTCCGAAGGTCAGATTCTATCGCTCAGGAGCAGCAGCAGCTTCTTCAGCTACTTCCCCGCCTGCTGCGGATAGAGTAGCAGCTGCTACTGTTACATCTTCCGTCGAGAGGATCGCCTCACCGGTCCAGGTGGGAGTCTCAGCAGCCGCTTTTGGGGGTGCTCCTCCTCCGGTTCAGAGGGTTGCTCCAGTTGTTCCCGAGGATCTTCCGCCACCACCGCCAGTACCAGCTGTTTGCACTTTTCCAGATGATGATGGAGGCCCAGAGGGCCCAGGCCGAGGCGCAGCACCGACAGACCGAGGTGTTGAGACAGGGCATCGAGAGTGCTCACCAGGTGGCCATCACCGCCGTAGAGAGGACCGCACCACCACAGCCACGGGAGGTACAGCCCAGACCCGGCACTATTCAGGACTTCAAGAAGTTGGATCCCCGGCCTTTTAAGGGGACAGAGGGCATCATCTATGCCGATGATTGGTTGGAGAGCATGGAGAGCGTCATGCGCTTATCCCGCCTTGCGGAGGACCTGATGGTGGAGGCAGCAGGATTACAGATGATGGACATTGCCAGCACGTGGTTCCGGAATGAGCCACGGATCGCCGATCCAGGATTGACATGGGAAGAGTTCAGGGACCTGTTCAGAAGGAAATTCTTCCCGCCTACGGAGAGACTTGACCTAGAGCGACAGTTCCAGAACCTCTACTAGGGGAACATGACGGTGGAGGAGTATGCTGCCGAGTTTGGTAGGTTGAGCAGATATGCCGACTATATGGTGAGAGACCCAGAGAACCGGGCTAGTAGGTTCCGAGAGGGTCTGAACTGGAAAGTAAAGGCTCTCATTTCTTCGAGCCACGAGACGTATACCGACATCTTGAGGGAGGCTCGCAAGGTCGAGAGAGACCTGAGTGGGAGGCACTAGAGGGACCGAGATGTTTATGGTGGCAGTAGCAGCACAGGTCCAACAAAGAAGCCATATTTCCAACACCAGAGGCAGCAGTCCAATGCGCCTAACCGAGCACCTGTACAGCAGACGTACCAGATGCAGAGACCAGCCCAGACAGCTCGTGCTTGCCCCTTCTGTAAGAAGGCAGGGCACGGATGGGACGTTTGCAGGAAGAGGCTCGGTCAGTGTTTGTTTTGCGGTTCATCAGATCACCAGCTGAGGGATTGCCCTAAGACCTTAGCTCGGACAGTTCAGGACGTAACTCCTATCCAGAGGATACCCGCGAGATACCCAGCGGGACAGCCGAGAGGACCTCCTTTACAGCCCCAGCAGCAGAAGTTCGTGCAGCACCAGCACCAGCAGAGGGGTGCACATCAGGGGCGAGCTTTTGCCCTGACCGTGGAGGAGTCAGAGCCAGTCGGAGATGTTATATCAGGTCCAGTCTTACTCGATTCTTTTCCAGATCATGCCTTATTTGATTCTGGTGCATCTCATAGCTTTGTATCTGTATCTTTTGCTTTGAGACATCGTCTTGAGTCTGAACCGTTGGCGCAGACTTACAAGATCACGACCGGGGGTGGCATCATTCTGGTCAGTGATGTTTGCAAGAACCAGAGGGTTTATGTGGGAGGCCGTGAGCTGAGTGTATGTTTACTTGTAATGCCACTTCTGAGTTACGATATAGTACTCGGGATGGATTGGTTGAGTAGACATCATGCTAGTATCGATTATCGTGGAGGCAGAGTTTTATTTCAGACGCCAGGAGAGCCGGAGTTCGAGTTCGTCCGAGGAGCAGAGCAGAGCGAGGGCAACTTCTGTGGAGCTTTGGTAGAAGAGCAGGAGCCGCCACATCCGTTGATTGTAGAGTTCTTGGATGTCTTTCCAGAGGATTTGCCGGGGTTGCCGCCGGACAGAGATGTGGAGTTCTCTATAGACTTAGTGCCAGGAGCAGAGCCAATCTCTCAGCACGTCTATAGAGTGAACAACAGTGAACTGACGGAGTTGAAGAAGCAGGTGGATGAGTTGCAAGACAAAGGCTTTATCCGTTCCAGTTCGTCACCATGGGGTGCTCCGGTACTGTTTGTACCCAAGAAGGATGGGTCGGTACGTATGTGTATCGACTACAGGGCACTTAATAATCTCACTATCAAGAACAAATACCCGTTGCCGCGGATTGATGACTTGTTCGACCAGCTGAGCGGAGCGAAGGTATTCTCGAAGATAGACTTGAGGTCAGGGTACCATCAGGTGAAAGTGAAGAGGGAAGACATCCCGAAGACGGCTTTCAGGACTCGTTATGGACAGTTCGAGTTCTTGGTGATGCCGTTTGGGTTGTCCAATGCCCCGACAGTGTTCATGAACCTGATGAACAAGGTATTTCATCAGTACCTGGATCAGTTTGTTATAGTCTTCATAGATGATATTTTGATATATTCGAAGACCCCGGAGGAGCATGAGCAGCACTTGAGGATTGTTCTGGAGATCCTCAGGAAGGAGAAGTTGTATGGCAAGTTGTCGAAGTGTGAATTCTTCCTTGATAAGGTTGAATTTCTTGGGCATGTCATTACAGGAGATGGAGTCTCGGTGGACCCGAAGAAGATCTCAGCAGTTGAATCGTGGTCTACCCCGAGTTCAGTAGCAGAGATCAGGAGCTTCCTTGGATTAGCAGGCTACTACCAAAAGTTTGTTCAGGACTTCTCCAGACTAGCAGAACCGATGACTAGGCTGACCAGAAAGGACGTGGAATTCGTCTGGACTGAGGATTGCCAGTCAGCATTTGAGGAGCTGAAGAGGAGATTGACTACAGCTCCCATCTTGACACTACCATCAGGAGCAGGAGGATTTTCCATTTACAGTGATGCATCAGGGAAGGGTTTGGGTTGTGTACTACAGCAACACGGGAAGGTAATCGCCTATGCTTCCAGGCAATTACGCCCGCATGAGAAGAACTACCCTACCCATGATTTGGAGCTTGCAGCAGTTATCTTTGCTCTCAAATTGTGGAAACACTATCTATATGGAGAGAGAGTAGAGATCTTCACAGATCATAAGAGCTTAAAGTATGTGTTTACACAGAAGGAGCTCAACATGAGGCAGCGACGATGGTTGGAGCTGATGAAGGACTTCGACATATCTTTGCAGTACCATCCAGGGAAGGCCAACGTAGTCGCGGATGCTTTGAGCAGGTATCCCGTGGCTATGTGCTTGACTAGCGACAGGCATCTATTGGCAGACCTCGATAGTTTGGGCATTGAGGTTTTGATTCCGGGAGTCGCAGCGCAGATGTAGGGACTTCAGGTTCAGTCGGAGCTGATGGACCGAGTCAGAGCCGGACAGTATGAGGATGAGTCTCTAAGGAGCATCCGAGCACAGGTTCAGGTCGGACTGGCGGAGGACTTTACCATCGCAGATGATGGATCATTGCGACACGGTACCAGGTTGTGTGTACCGAAGGGAGCATTGCGCGAGAAGATCATGCAGGAGGCACATCGTTCCCAATACTCTATGCATCCCAGTGCCAACAAGATGTATAGAGATATGAGGGAGCATGTATGGTAGTATGGCATGAAGCGAGAGGTAGCTAGCTTCGTGTCCAGATGCTTAGTTTGCCAGCAGGTAAAGGCAGAGAGACAGAGACCAGGAGGATTGCTTCAGTCCCTGCCCATTCTGGAGTGGAAATGGGAGCATGTTACCATGGATTTTGTATCAGGGCTTCCGCGTTCTCCAGGAGGCAAGGATGCGATTTGGGTCATCGTGGACAGGTTGACCAAATCAGCCCACTTTCTGTCATTTAAAGTGGGTACATCTACGGAGAGACTTGCGGAGATGTATGTGCGCCAGATTGTCAGATTGCACGGTGTTCCAGTGAGCATTGTCTCGGATCGGGATAGCCGCTTCACGTCCCATTTTTGGAGGAGTTTGCAGGCTAGCTTGGACACTCAGCTCAAGTTCAGTACCGCTTATCACCCTCAGACGGACGGACAGTCGGAGAGGACTATTCAGACTCTCGAGGACATGCTACGCACCTGTGTTTTGGATCTTGGAGGTTCTTGGGAGGATCACCTTCACTTGGTAGAGTTTTCATACAACAACAGCTACCAAGCCAGCATCGAGATGTCACCATTCGAGGCGTTGTATGGACGGAGGTGCCGCACTTCGTTGTCCTGGGATGATGTTGGTGACAGGGCTTTATTAGGACCAGAGATGGTAGTGGATGCAGCAGAGAAGGTGAAACTTATCAGAGACAGACTTCGAGTGGTGCAGGACAGGCAACGGCATTGGGCCGATAGCCACCGGAGACCTCTGGAGTTTGAGGTATAGTTTTAGTTTTGTCTTATTTGTGTTTGATTGTTGCTTGTTAGAGTGCTAAGTTTGTGTTTCGTGCTAGGTTGGCGGTCTGGTTTTCTTGAGGATTTCTCCGACACGTGGCACGATTCGTTTCGGTGGAGGCGGCAAGCTTAGTCCGCGATTCATCGGTCCTTTCAGCATTCTTGAGAGGGTCGGTGCAGTCGCCTACAGACTAGACTTACCACCTGCATTGGAGGGAGTGCACAACGTGTTTCACGTGTCGCAGTTGAGACGATACGTGGCAGATCCTAGTCATGTGTTGGATCATTCGAAGATAGAGGTGGGCCCTACTCTCAGCTATCCAGAGCAGCCAGTAGAGATTCTGGATCGGAGAGAGAAGGTGCTGAGGAACCAGATGATTCCTTTGGTGCGCGTCGCGTGGAGGCATCACTCGCCAGGAGAGAGTACCTGGGAGCGAGAGGCCGAGATGCGCGAGCGATATCCGTATCTTTTCGAGCCGTGAGGTATAATTCTTTCTTGCATTATATTGTTTGTTTTGGTAGATAGTTTCTTCCTTAATTTCGAGGATGAAATTTTTTTAAGGTGGGTAGGTTTGTCACCCTCACATTTCCATCTAAGGGTAGTTTGGTAATTATTATGGGTATTAATTATTTTAGGATTATTATAATTAATAATTGTGCATGACTAATTGATTTATTTTAATTTTTGCTAGTGTAGAATTATTTTGGACTTGTGTAGTGGGCTTAATCTTTTAATTAGGGGACATGAACAAACTTTTGGACTAGTCTAAGTTGAGCCCATGAATTAGGCCCATGGATTAGGAAACATGATTAATTAGTGGAACCATTAGACTAGAACCTTTCCTCCCTAATTATTTCTTCATGAGAGGCCCCAAGGGATATTTTTGACTTTGTACATTGCTTGAGGAAGGGTTTTTGTCCAGCCATAATTGAGAGGAGAGAGAGTGCTCTCATTTTAGTTCTTCCCCAAAATTCTAGATCTAGTTTTTCCCCTTCCAATTCTCCATCAATTCCCTATCAATTCACCATCAATTCTCTTCAAATCTCCTTCTAAATTCATCATAGAAGCCTCTACATCAAGGATCTACAAGCAAGGAGCAAGGAACAAGGAGGAGGAGGCCAAGATCTACAAGGAGAAGAGCAACTTGTTATTTGGGACCTTTTCATTGGGAATCCATCTCCCAATAGGTACAAATCAGTTTTCCTCCTTCCTATAGACTATAGATCTGAGATTTTACCATGAGAACCCACCCCACATGCATAGGTTACCCATAGGATTTGATTTGGTATCATTTGGAGACCTACGGTGGAAGTTATACCCATTTTGGTGCTAATTTTGGGAGAATTCCGAAATTGGCACATGTAGTGTTTGTCAATGGATCTAATAGATCTAATTGACCATTGATTGTTTGTTTGTAGCTTGTGTCGTATCCACAATTGGATACGTGTGGGCCGAATCTCGTCAATTTGACGAAACGGTCGATTTTAGGGGTTTTCCTCCGACACGGGGCCATGTGCATATCATATGATGACACGGACACGTAGACACTATAATTTATATATGTATTGATCATATATTATGTATTAGACTTGTACGTGTCCTCCGAGATACGTTTGGTTGTGTTTGGAGGCCGTGTCGCAAGCGTATCATAGAAAAGTGTGATACGAGTGCGGTGCACCCCATGTGTTTGTTGTTTGGCCCATTTTCCTATACATACATATGTAAACATATTTGTATATGCTATCTATGTATTATATGGAGAGTATAATAGAGGAATTTGGATTTTATGTATATACGTATGCCTATGTGTATATATGAAAGTATCTAGATATATAAATAACTATGTGTATATATATGTTTGTATATATAGGAATACTGTTTTGGAGTGCAATAGTGTAAATTGGGATTTTGTGTTTATGTGTGTCTGTTTGTATACATAGTTGTGTATAGGTATAGATTTCTGTGAGTTAGTGTTAAGTGTTGTGTAGTGTTGTGTGTTTTGTGTGGAGAGTGTGTGAGCTAGTAAGTGAGAGGACCAGTGACTGACACAGCCAAGAGAACAGTACCTGCAGCAGGTATGAAGAGATGCTGCAGCAACAAGTTCACAAGTAGATCAGTTACCTCGACAGCAGAGTTCATGTGCAGATTCACTATGTAGTCACCCGAGCAGTGTCAGTAACTGATACAGTCACTGTGTGCAGTGGCACTCATGAACTGAAGACTGAAGATTGCACAGCTATGGGCACTGAATATACTGAAGATCACTGAAAGTAACTCGAAGACTCACTGAATTGAAGGCTGCACAGCAAGACTGCACAGCAACTTGAGGCAGGATTTACCTGCACAGATTTGTGAACACAACAACTGTGAACAGATCACCTGCACACTGAAGACTGAAGACTGGAGGCACAGCACACTGAGACTGAAGACTGCACTGTACATTGAGACTGAACTGCACTGGGGCTGAAGACCCAACTGAACAGCACCTGGACTGAGGGCTTACCTGAAGGCAGCAACTGCAGTGGAGAGCAAACAGGCATTCAGTAGTGTGGTAATTCATCTACTGTGCAGTTTCACACTGCACAGTATCAGGCTGGGTATTAGTCGATGTTCTTTATAGTATCAGTTCAGTATTTCAGAATTGTGTTAGTAGATTGATTAGTTGTTAGTTCAATAGGGTCTAAGAATAGTTATGTGTATTATTGATAAGTTAGATATGGTTAGTAGTATATAGATAACTGGGTAGTTAAGTAATCCAGGTTGTATGAGTGGGTAGTCATGTTTCCAGTTAGTGTTTGGTTTCATTGGTTGGATTTCAGTCATTGGATTAGTTGTTTTAGTTAGTGCTTGAGTATAGTTAAGTTGTTAGTAGTTGAGTTAAACTGTTAGTTGGTTCATTAAGTTAGCTAGTTAGCTATATGAATATTGGTACTAGTTATTAGTATATAGATAATAAGTAGTAGTATTTGTATTAAATGGCTAGTAGTAGCAGGTGGATTAAGTAGGAATTGTCCTTGGCCATATGAAATAGGATTTGATTTTTGGTGTCAGTTACTTTTATATAGCTAGATATTATAGTAGTAGTTATATATGGTATTAGTCATACTGGGTGTGGGGTTGCCTTGAGGTATTCCCAAGGTATCGGGCCGATACCCAAGGTATTGAGATTGGGTATCAAGGGTAATTGCGATACGCTTTGGCACAAGGCCAAAGTATCATAATTAAATTGTTTTGAGATATTATTATTATTATATGACTTATGTATATATATATAAACCTATATTCATATTAGAAAATCTGCGTATCTTAGGATACGGTTTCTTGATTGCACTATGGTGTGTTAGTTTAGCTAGTATAGCATAGCTTCATAGTGTATTGACTTAGTGACTAGTTTTAGACTCTTACAACCTAGAAATACATTGGTTTGACTTAGAAACGGCGTATTGACCTAGAACTTCTTCAACTTCATTTATTTTTATCATGGAATCTTGTATTGATACAACATACCATATATAGGTTGTGAGACACCAGCTTGGGCATCGAGAGACACACTTTGCTCAGGACTTCAGGCGAGTACATTTCTCTGATTGTTTTCAATTCATAATATTGTATATATGCATGTTCTAGATTAGTATACATTGATTTCCGACACAGTGATTTCACGGACTGGTGCTATATGGATCCCGTCAGGAGGTGTTATCCCCTACCGTGTGCAACGGGTACCCAATGACATGTATTTCATCGTGTGCATCGGGTATTGACTTTCATGTGCTTCTTGTGCATCCACTATTTCGTGTGCTAGTGTGACTATCGTGATCATGTACGTAACGTGTCGTGATTGGATCCATGAGTATTGGTTGGGGAGGGGGAGTAGGAGTTGGTTATGTGATCAAAGCCCCTTTTGATCTCATGTGCATGTCGATTATACACCTCACGTATAATGGAGTTACCTATATACCTCATGTGCAACCTAAACCGATCACATAACGAACTCTCACTCTAAAACACATAGTTAGTTTTTCTTGTTCTCTACTTGCAGTTCTTCTTGTATTTACTTTCAGCTTTATTGTGCCTATTGCCTGTTCACTTGTACATTTTATTCTTCTACTTGTGCATCTTGTATCATTTTTCTATTGCTTGTTATATATGCTCGATTATGTTATTGGAACTACTTTCAGAGGTATGTACTTCGCTCCAATCCTGACTGGATATATTTTTCCAGATGATTGGCTAGAGGAGCTGTGTCCCACACATTACGGACCTCAGGAGGGTGAGACTTTAGAGGACACTCCCCTAGAGCCAGAGGACATAGTACCAGTGACCGAGGAGGTCTAGTTTTGTTTAGATGTTGTATTAGACTATTTTTTATGGAGATTCACAGATGTACTATTGTTTCATTTGTGGAATTGTATTTTCTTCCCTTCGCTATTTCCATTCGTGCATTATTTCCTCCTTAGTTGTTTTGTGATTGAGATTGATATATATATTGGGAGATACCATATTGCTCCTCCGATTGGAGTTGAGATGATTGACAGGTACCATATTATATTGTTGAGATGTTAGATAGTTAAAAATGACCCAGACATCGTTCTACCGCCGATTCTGCGACGTAGGCTGGGCGTAGCTACGTACTCGTGCCCGAATATCAGGATGCGGGTCGTGACACCAGATGCGAGATTGCCCACTGCACCTCCATTGGGTGGAGCAAAGGATCAGAGAGTTGGAGCTAGGCCACCTGTGGCACAGCATCATGCCCCGCACCAGCAGAGGGATACACCCCAGCAGGGCAGGGCTTATGCGTTGACGGTCGAGGAGGCCGATGCTACGGGTGTCGGGTTAGCAGGTCTGTCTCTTTGTTCTTCTTCCTGTCCTTTTTCATTCCTTGTGGTGTGCTTCATTAGTATCTGTTAGACTTTTTGTGTGCTGTGGTAGATAGTGTAGTGACCCTGATTGAGACTGTGATAACACGACCAGTAGGACCATGATCTTGCATGTTGTTTAGGTAGAATTTCTTGACTGTGATTGTTGGGGGTTTGACCTAGAGGGAGTGAGATTGACTTTAAATTTCGAGGACGAAATTTTCTAAGGAGGATAGGCTTGTCACCACCCCATTTCCAGAGCCGAGTATTTTTTTTATTTTAATTTAGTTAATTATGTATTATTTATAATTAACTGTATTTATATTTAATTAATGATTGTATTATTTTTATATTGTTTGTTTTAGGATTTTGGCTAGCCTGGACCCATGTCAAACCCTAGTGGACCCATGTCCGACCCAGCCCACACCCCTGTGAGACTTATTTTTGGGTTTAGAATATTTATTATATTTTTAGAAGGTTAGTGGGAGAGATTTGGAGCTAGTTTGAGTGCTTTTGGAACCCGGAACCCGAAACCAAGTGAGTAGGGGCGTTTTAGGAATTTGGTGACTTATGTAAATCCCATTTATTCTCTTGGCCGGCCCCAACAGCAGCCCCCCACCCGTGAGAACCTGGAAGCCAGCAGCCTCTTCTTCCCCTTTCTTCATTCTCTTCATTCTTCACTTCTTCTTCTTCTTCTTTCTTCTTCCTTCTTCTTCAAGGTGAGTTTCTCTTCCATTTTCTTTCTTCTTTCTTCTTTCTTCTATTTCTTCTTCCTAATTGAACCCTAATCCTACATTTTTCCCCAACCTAGGTGGATAGAGCCTAGATTTGGTGTTGGAGCTAGATTTAGGAGCTTGGAAGCTAGTTGAGGTGGATTTGGAGCATTTTTAAGATTTTGGCTTGGGATTCCAACTCCCAAGAGGTAAACCCTAATTTTCCCTCTTGTAATTATTTTTATATAGTGTAATTAATATTTTAGAACCTTCCTAGACCCTTAGGCTACCCGTGGGAGGAAGTTGGAACTAGTTGGGTAGTGTTTAGAGACTTTAACACTAGGTTTTGTGTCAATTTCGGGTGAAATCCAAATTTGGCCCAATTTTGGATGATGCCCTAGGTTAGACGGACTTAGGTAGACATTGTTGGGTGTCTAGAGGGTGAGTGCGTGTCTCCGTTCGGACACGGGAAGCCGCGTCGCGAAGAAACGGGCGTTTCGGGCGAATTTGGGGTTTTCGTCGTCGTCGATTCTGAGTGCGTGCGCGTTTCCACCACGGACCTAGAATTGACACAGGAGTACTTTTTCTAGGATCTAGGCATCGTTTAGAGTGCATGGGTAAATTTTGGGACGATTTCGAGTTCGTTTGGTGTGCGTTTCAGGAGGTTTTCCGAACCGCGCACCGCGTGTTCGTCGAAATTACCGAACGGCCATTTTGACTTGGTTTCCTTGTTTCGGGCTTGTGCGCGCGTTGGGTTAGTATCGGAGAGTGTGTGCTAGAATTTTTGGGCTATATTTTATATATTTATAGGTATTTGTGCGTGTCGGGGTCGTTGGGCGTGCGTTGGTGGGGCGTTGTGGGCGTTGTGTGCATTGTATGTTGTGTTATGTGTATATATGTATATTTATATATATATTTATACGTATATGTGTCCCTATATATGTATATTTATAGATATGTGTTAGTGAGTGCTTGTGTGAGTGTGAGTTGGTGCTAGTGTGTGTGTGTAGAAGTGTGTGTGTGAGTGAGTGTTTAGATATAGATATATATGCATATGAGTTTGAGTTTGTGTGTATATATGTATATATATATTTATATATATATGTATGAGTGTTTATGTGTGTGGTTGTGTGTTTGTGAGAGTGTGTGCTAGTGTGTGTGAGAGTGTGTGTGTGAGGGT
This sequence comes from Iris macrosiphon, assembly GCA_036927795.1. NCBI lineage: Eukaryota > Viridiplantae > Streptophyta > Magnoliopsida > Asparagales > Iridaceae > Iris > Iris macrosiphon. The sequence continues at coordinate 186,097,262 of JAYESA010000003.1, read as the reverse complement.
GTGTGAGTGTGAGTGTGTGTGAGGGTATATATATTTATGTTTGAGTGTGTGAGTGTGTATATGTATATATATATATAGATATATGAGTGTAGATATATATGTGTGTGTATATATATATATGTGTGTTTATATATATATAGATATATGTGTGTGCTTATATGTGCGTGTGTGTGTGTGTGTGTGTGTGTGTTGTTATGTGTTTGAGTGTGTGTGAGTGTTAGATATATATAAGTTAGTGTATATATATATATTTATAGAGTTATATATATGTATATATATGTATGTATATATATATATAGTGATATATATAGTGATATATATGTGTGTGTATGTATATAGGTGTGTGTGTGTGTGTGTGTGTGTGTTTGAGAGAGGGGGGGTGCCCAAACTGAAACTGCAGCTGCAGCAGCAGCCTTGCTGCACCAGCAGCAGCTGCAGCAGCAGAATTTCAGGAGCAGCAGCAGTTTTTATAGCAGCAAGAGCAGCAATATGAAGCTAGGAGCTGCAGCAGCAGCTTATGCAGCAGCAGTAGCAGTCTAGGCAGCATCAGCAGCAGCCTTTAGCGAGGGGGGAGAGAGATCTAGGTGATATATATATATATAGAAATAGATAGTTAGATAGAATGATGGATAGATATATAGATTGTTAGATAGAAAGATAGTTAGGTAGATAGATGATAGTTAGGTAGTTAGATAGATACATATAGATAGATTGATAGATTAATAAGATATCAAGATAGATAGACACATAGATAGATGCATAGATAAATAAATAGATAGATAGTTACTAGATAGTTAGATAGATAGTTAAATAGATACATAGATGGTTAGATAGATACATAGGTAAATAGATGCCTAGATAGTTAGAGATAAATAGATAGATGCTATATAGGTATTAGATGGATAGGTAGAGGGAATAGCTAGATATATAGATCTATATAAATAGATATATAGATAGCTAGATAGATAGAAATATAGATAGATAGATAATTACATAGATATGTTAGATAGATAGATAGATATTAGATAGATAGATTGATAGATAGCTAAATATTAGATAGATAGTTAGATATCTATATCTATATACATAGATATATATACCTATATCTAGATAGGTATGTGTTATAGTTATATATGTATATATATATATATGTAAGGTATGTGTAAGGTAAGGTAAGGTAAGGTAAGGTATTGGGTATAGATATATAGGTATATGCCTATATGTATTAGATATCTATATTTTAGCCTAGATTATAGCTAGACATATATGTTTATGCATAGTTAGTTAGCTAGAGGGGTAGTCGGGTTGAGTTTAGAGCGGTATCTCAATACCTTGAGATACCAAGGTATCTCAATACCTTAGGATAACCAAGGTATTGAGTTTCGAGCAGAGTTTTTGAGCAATAGCCTAGAAAATGTATTGGAGTGATTTTTATATGCTTATGTGTATATATTTACGCGTGCTAGTATAGGTTTTAGAGGGTATAGACGACGTATAAAGCCTAGGTTGAGGTATCGGATACCGAGGGTATCCCGGTATCTCAAGGAGGCGAGTTTGTGAGTTTTCTAGCTTAATGACCTCGGTTTGACCTAGAATTTAAGGAGCACCCTAGTTTGACCCAGACTTGACCGTAGTTGACTCGGTTGACCGCCAAAGTCAACTTTTGACCTAGTTTTGACCCAAAGTTGACTTTTTGGACCCAGAGTTGACTTTTGATCCAGATTTCACCGGTTTGATCCGTTTGACCTAGAACGACCCTAGAAGCCTATTTTTAGTTATTTTATATCTGTTTAACTCATTAGAACCCTGTTTGACCTTGCTTTTTGCATTAGGTCCTTGCGACACCAGTTCGGATCGCCAGCTGCTCAGGACGTCAGGCGAGTACATTCTCTGATAGTTTTCATTATCTGATGATTATTATGATTCAGCTTCTAGTATAGTATCATCTGATTATTCTGGCACAATACGGGACACTGACTGGTATTTCTGGATTTATTTACTTGTGACACGTATATTTTATATTTCTGGCCTCTATTCTGGATTCACTACTGGCTTCACTACAGGCATCACCTACAGGCATCATTCATGTTCAGGCTGGACTTATCTTGATTTGCGTGTCGGGTCTTGGATCCACTTGTATTAGTCGGGGCGGGAAAATACTCGAGTAGACATGTAAACATTCCTATCTGGCTGTCACGCTCCAGTCCCAAAATATCGAGGGACTGGACGCGTGATAATGGCCAGCAGCATACACCGATGGACAAACCCAATTTAATGGATCCATCGGGCATACTTAAGCTGTATTACATCAGTCAGGGTTTTACTATTCTCATCCACAGATATAAGATAGCAACATCAGCAAAGAAATATAATAAACATCAACCAGTCCAAGTAAATAAAATCGGGGAACAACCCGATATTAGTCTGTTACAATGTTCTCATAAACAGGAATTAAAGAGTTTAATTAAACAGGAAATAAAGACTATTTTTCATATTTGACTGAGCATGGCGAAGCAATTATTCAGGAGAAGTCCTCAGCGATCACCTCATCCTCAGGATCTGGTACTGTTCCGAGAAGTGCACCTGTTCCGTATACCTCTGGGTAAACTTCGTCTGCAAGTCCTGGAGACATAATCCGGATCCAGGTCCTCAGGGGACATAGCAAGATACAGAAAACACAAGCCAAAATAAATACAGTAAAGTAAATAAGGGAACAATAGGGTCAACTATATAACCTTCTATGTGATATGCAAGTTGAGAGCATCACTAGAACTTAGGCTGATACCACTACAAGCTCTGTGTCTGGGAGCCGGTAGCAGCTATACTATGAATTTTACTATGTGTTTACTATGAATTTATATATATAATCAGCCTGTAGCCTGTGTGTCTCTCCCCACCCAATGTAACCACACGTCCCATGTCCATGTCACGTGAGATCATATCTAATGCAGTGAGTCATAATATGTCTATGAATATAACATCTAGGAATATAATATATTGTCTAGGCCAATCCTGCAACCTACACAGATTCACCTTGAATATTTCAGGAAGATTCTGTTTCATGATCTGTGTCAGGTGTCCTGGGTATAACGTACTTGATAATGCAAGTACAAGAATATAAATGTCACGATATCCATCTCTAATTTGACATTGCACAACCCCGCGTACGGTGTTGGCACCCGACTATAATCGGACGCTAAGCAAGTCACACGGCCCTAGGTTTGAGCATGTACAACAGTCACAGGAAAATAAATCTGGAGAAAATGAATCATTAAACTGCATTTATGGCAAGGTATACTTGCCTGAGTTTTCGGCTCCAATTGTCGCTCTGGCTTCAGCTGGGATTTCAGGCAGTACTCCGGTTGCTGAAATAGACATCACCATCAAGTCCAGAAAATATTAATCAGCTAGAAACGCCTATCCTTGAGTCCAATTTGGAGACAAGGGCAAAAACGTCATTTTCGGGTCAAAACGGGGTCCACATGCGGGTCCGCTTTGCACCGAAAAACGTGTCAGGATCAAAGGTCTCCAAATTCACCAAACTTAGTGTCAACAGGTCAGGAACGATGATACGAACCCAACGGAACTTCCAGAATTGGATTCCGATGAGCCGATCATAAAATCGCCCGTCGAGCGGGGCCTGTGAGGCCCACGACACGCGATTTTGTCAACGTTCTCAGAATCGAACCAAACTTGGCTCACAGGACCAGCGTATCGCTACGAGTCCGATGGCGCAAGTTTCGTTTCAATCCGACGTGTGTACACAAAGTTAGGGTGAAAAACAGAAAAGTCGGATACGGGACGGTGTCCGCGGATACGCACTGATTCCGGTGTGCACGCACATCCGAATAAGCTTCTGCGAGATCCCGCACGTCCGTATCAACGACGCGCACATATCTGTGAAGACCGCACGCGACCAAGTCATCCCGTTTGGCGGGGCGTACTCGATTCCTGGGTGAAACAGGGTATGGGTTTTCCTGTTTTTGGATCGCGGTGTACGATCACCACAGGACGCGATGCCCCGAGCAGTTTGCACGGGCATCGAGGGGGTCTTGCAGGCTACGCAACGTAACTGACGGAATTGAAATCAGAGCTACGAAGAGGAAGATACAAGTACCTGAACTGGCTTAGAAACTGAGAATTCACGTGCCCTCGTGTCGTGTCCGAGTCCTGTGTCCAACCGTGTCTAGGGTTAGGGTTCACTGTGTCCGGCCGAGTCTTCTGTTGTGTCCGCGTCTGTGATTCGCCGGAGGGAGGCAGGGCAGCGGTGGAGCACTGGCCGGAGGAGGAGGCGAGGGGCTGGCTCGTCGGCGCAGGAGGGTGGCGCTGGGCGGAGCAGCGGGTCCTGGACTTGGGTCGGCCGGTTCTGCGGGTGGTCGACGGTGGAAGAAGAAGTAGGGGAAGAAGGAGGAGGAGGTTCAGGAGGAGGGTGGAGCCTGGAGGGCGAGGCGGCGGAGAAAGAAGGCCGGTGAGGGCTCTGCGGGGTGCGACGGAGGCTGCTCCGGTTGCTGGACGGCTGAGCGGAGGGGAACTAGGTGGCCGAACGCGGGTTTTAGGGTTTAAATAGGGGATAGGGGAGAGGGACGGCCGGGGGTTGCCGGAATGGGAAGGGAGGCGCCTGACGTTGCGGGAGCGGAGGCGACGCGGGAAGGCGAAGGGTCGCCGGCGGCGTAACGGCCGGAGTCGGCGGCTGGGGAGCTGAGAAGTCGGGTTGGGGGAGAAAGGAAATGCGGGTCGGGTTGGTAGTGGGTCGGGTCGGGTCTACGGATCCGGCCCGATCCGAATTCAGATATGTGGGTCGGGTTCGGGTTATTGGGTCGGGTCTGGATTGAACCCGGATCCGACCCAATAAGAAATTTGGTTTAAAAATAAACCCGGTTTGGTTCAACTTGGTTTGGTTTGGTTTAATTAATAAAAACCCGGTTTATTTTGGTTTAATTAATTAAATTAGTATTTAGGGCTTTAAAAATTCATCCGGGGTCCAATAAATTCCCGGAAAATTATCCTATGTCTGGTTTTCTATTTTACACCATAAAATATTATTTTCATAATATTTTAATATTAATTAATAACATTTAAAAATCCTTTAAAAATTAAAACAACTGATTTAAATTACAGAAAAATCCAAGAAAATTCCAGAAAAATCAGAAAAATCCAAATTTATCAAATTCTTAAAAATCAGGGGGATTACACTAGCATCATCAGGAATCACTCCCTCTGGTCTAATCTGGAATGATAGCAGCCGCGCACCCAGTGCGCGGTGAGCCGTACTTACCCCTAGCCGTTTACATGTCGAAACAAATATTTCAAAGACACCGAGTTCATTCTTTATAGTCTGGACTCTCTTGCATTTCTTGACTTGTCTCACTTACATATTTCTGGACTTGACTCACTACATATTTTTCATGCTGGACTCACTACACGTTCATGTGTACGGACTTGATCTTAGCTTAGATTTTCTGTATCTTGCAGTCATTACTATCTTGCTCTGATATCCATGCATCCTTACCTTTATGCACCAGTGATACATATATATTTCTTGTTTCATACTTGCTTCATTCTTCTTGCTACTTGCTATAACTGTTTTATAGTTTTTATCATTTAAATGGAGCTGCTGTTAGAGATGTACTTGCTCCAGTCCTGACTGGACATATTTTTCAGAGTATCCGGAGGATTGGTGTTCGACGTTTTATGGACCTGAGCCTGTCGATGGTGCAGATAGGGACCCTCTAGTTTAGGAGTGATTTCCGGGTTGGTAGCCGGGATCACTAGGACCTTGTTGTTGTTTTTATTAGCTTTTAGCACCGGATTTGTCTCCGGTTTTGGTTTGAGACCTTGTTTGTATATTATTTTGGATTTGATGTATTATTATTATTGATGTTGTGGTAGTTTTAGTTGTTGTTGGTTAGACTTTATAGTTGTTAGATCTCTGTGTTATCTTATCGTGCTTAGATTCGTGATTGAGTATATTATGATTATCATTATGATATTGCTCCTCCGTTTGGAGTTGAGATCTTAACAGGTTTATATATATTGATTGTGTGGTTGCCCTCCTTTTGGAGAGGTCATGGCCGATTTTTGTGTGAGATTATTATCTAGATAGTTGACCTAGACAGCGTTCTACCGCCGATGCTGCGGCGTAGGCTGGACGTACCCACAACTCATGCCCGATTTTCCGGGTACGGGTCGTGACACCTACTAATTCCTCAACCCACCCCATACACACATCCAACACACCCGAACTGATATACGGCAGTTAGATACATAGGTCTGATACTGGTGTGCTATATTATTTCTGATGGCTATACTAATGTTACTGCACATCCATGTGTGCAGGTCTGAAATAGAACTATTGCAACTTTAGTTGTTGATGATCACGACCCCCAACATTCTTCCCATACTGCTACTACTACTCGATCTAATCGCTTGAATGAAATATACTCCAATATAACCAAACACTATTGTATATAGATATAGATATCCACACACACACACACACACACACACACACACATATATATATATATATATATATATATATATATATATATATATATATAAGGTCACACAGATAATACACATTCACACGTCATCTCATCACAACTTTACCCCTTTACCTGGATACGTTCCATCACTCGAGCACATAAGTCCCCCCCACCCCACCAATCTATCTTACTAACTCGGTACAAACTGAGTACAATGCTTAACTGCTAACTGTGTACATGTGCATCAGCACATGTACCACACCTTGACATTAGGTCCGATCTCAATAGAGCATCGTCAAACCCAGGTATCCTCTCACTCACATTTCCATCCTGATACACCCCCTCTTTGCCTAACACACTTGCCTGTGTATCTGTCATGATCACGACCCGCACCCGATGTAGGGATGCAAGTCAGAAACAACGTCCAGCCTACGCCGTAGAATCGGCGGTAGAACGCTGTCTTGGTCTACTATACTATCTAAAATCTCACAATAATATGAAGTCTGCAAATAAAATCTTAACACAAAACTCAATCATATTCTAAAGCACAAGAAGATATCAAGGAAGTCTAACATAACTATCCATTTAATATATATAAACAATAATAGAAACAATATCCAATCTCATGCTCTATGCCGAAAACAAATCCGGTACCAAAATGCTAAAGAGACTAACTATGAAAACTAATGATCCGAAAAAACCTTCCGGCAATCACTCCAGAACTAGTGGATCCAAGTCTGCACCATCTATAAGTCAAAGTCCATAGTATGTCGGACACCAATCTCTCGGATCCTCTAAAAAATATTTTTCAGTCAGGAATGGAGCGAAGTACATACCTCTGAAAGCAGTTCCAATAACATAATCGAACATATATAACAAAGCAATAGAAAAAGGATACAAGATGCACAAGTAATAAGAATGTACAATACAGGAAGAACAGGCAATAAGCACAATAAGAACTGAAAAGTAAATACGGAAAATAAACTACAAGTAGAAAACAAGAATACTAGCTATGTGATTTAGAGTGCAAGTTCGTTATGTGATCGGCTTAAGTTGCACATGAGGTATAAAGGTAACTCCATTATACGTGAGGTGTATAATCGACATGCACATGAGATCAAGAGGGCTTTGATCGCATAACCAACTCCTACTCCCCCTCCCCAACCAATACTTATGGATCCAATCACGACACGTTACGTACATGATCATGATATAGTCACACTAGCACACGAAATAGTGGATGCACAAGAAGCACATGAAAGTCAATACCCGATGCACACGATGAAATACATATGACTGAGTACCCGTTGCACACGGTAGGGGATAACATCTCCTGACGGGATCCATATAGCACTAGTCCGTGAAATTACTGTGTCTAAAATCAATGTATATAATTCTAGAACATACATATATACAATATTATGAATTGAAAACAATCAGAGAAATGTACTCGCCTGCGGTCCAGAGCAATAAATGTCAAACTGTCCGAATTGGTGTCACACAAACCTATATATGGAATATTGCATTAATACAAGGATCTGGAAGAAAATAAGTTAAACTAGTCAACTTCTAGGTCATAAAGTCATTTGTAAGTCAAAAGTCAAACTAGGTCAACTCTAAGTCAAATCGGTCGAACTATAGTCAAACTATGGTCAACTACCTATTTCTAGATTGTATGAGTCTAACTTAAAGATATTGGGCTCACACACTATGAATCTAGGCCATACAAGCTACAACTTAGGATACTAAGATACCGTATCTCAGGATACGCAAACAATAGGTAAATATCACATATCTATAATAAAGCAATATTAAATATATAAATCATAATTACAAATGCTAAAAGATTATCATGGTTTTTAACCAACTTGGTATCGCAATAGTAAACCTCTATCTTGGTACCCAAATCCAATACCTTGGATATCCTTAATACCTTGGCATTTACCTTGGTATCTCAAGGTAATGTCACTCTAGTATATATATATTAACTATCCAGCTACAATTATAAACTACCATGTATTTAGTATTTATACCATACTATATACCTTATTTTAGTAACCTTAATACCAACCCATAATTAGTTTACAACTATCATATTACTATGACAATACCTACTACTCATACATTGGTATATCTTGATACTTACCTTAGTATCTCAAGATAATTGCCAAAACTTTATATATGTACTAACTACCCAACAATAATTACATATATCAATCCAATATAACTCTAGTATGTACTAATAGAATAAATACTAACTACTAACTACACACTAACTATTAATACATATATACGTACATACATACCTAAAAATATATAATATATAAAAGATACTCATAACCATTGATAACTAAAATATACTAACTTACTCAATAATATTATGTGCTACAACTAAATATATACATATATAGTATAATACAAATAACAATTAGGAACATATTTATATATATATTAATTACCATATATATATATATTTAAATACATATATATAACCCACCATATATATTTATATAATATATATTTAAATACATATATATAACCCATAATATATATTTATACAATATATATTTAAATACATATAATCCACAATATATATATTTATACAATATATATTTAAATACATATATATAACCCATAATATATATTTATACAATATATATATATAACTATATATATAACTATACATACACTTATACATAGTAAATTGTATAAAATACCACATAGTAACATACACACACATACATATTAATATGTATATATAACTGTACATATATGTATACGTATATAAAACCATACACTATATAAATACATAACAATATATAATATAACTATATATATAACCACATATAAATATATCTACTATATTATATATACATATACTACCGCTTATAAATATATATATCTTCATGTAGAAAAATAGCTACATAATAAATATACACATATATTATATGCATAGGTACATAGATCTAAGACACAACATTACATAAATATATATACACAATATTATATATATATATACACATATATAATTATACTTTTTCATGAAATAAGAACACAAAAGAATTAGATCTACAATTAAATTGCACATACATGGACCGTATCACCCCGTATCCCACTAGATTTAGGATACGCATGCGACACGAGTCCACCACACATCCAAACGAATAAGTCATATATATTATTTATGAACAATACGAAGAGTCAAATATAAATCTACGTGCCTGTGTCAAAATATGACATGCTCAAAGTCCCGTGTCGGAGGAAAAATCTTCAAATTAACACGTATCACAAAATTGATGGGATACGACCTACATGTACCCAATTGTGGATACGATACTAGCCCCAAACACACAAGCACATGCCAAATTGATCTATAGGACCAATTGACACACACAACAAAATGTCAATTTCGGAATTCCCAAAAAATTGACACAAAAAGTACCATAACTTTCTCAATAGGCCTCATATGAACACAAAACCAAAACCTATGGGTAGTCTATGCATATGGGTTGATTTTCCATGGTTAAATCTCAGATTTAGAACCTAAATTAAGGGGAAAAACTAAATTATACCTATTGGGAGATGGATTTTCAATGAAACCTCCAAAATTGGTGAAATTGGACTCCAACTTGTAGATTATTGCTCCTCTTTGTAGATCCATGCTTCCTCCTTATAGATCCTTGCTCTAATAGCCTCCAATGGTGATTTGGGAAATAATTGGGTGGAAATTTGGTAGGGATTTGGTTGAGAAAATTTTCTAGATCTAGATTTGGAATGAAAAATGAAGAGAGAGAAAGTTTTTATCCCATTTATATAGGCCTCACTTGCCCCCTCCCTCAAGCTACTATATAAAGTCTAAAATACCCCTTGGGGCCTCTCATAAAGAAATTAATTAAGGAGGAAAGCTTCTAGTCTAATGGGTTTAACATAACTAATCATCCTCCTAATAATTGGGCTTCTAATTATTGGGCTCAATTCTAACTAGAATTAAATGTTGGTTCATGAGTCTAAACTAAACTAGTTGGTCCACTAACACAAGTCCAAAAATAAATCTAACATGCTAATAATAAATAAATAATAAAATAAATAAAATTTAACATGCACAATATTTAATTAATTACCAAATGACTAAAATATCCTTTCCTAGAAAATATGGTAGTGACAAATCTACCCCCCTTAGAAGAATTTTGTCCTCGAAATTAAAACTCTCATCCCTCTCTCTTGGCCAGTCATATTCTATTCATACAAATCTTACTATGGTCAAATCCCATCAATCGTAGTCTAAAATAGTATATATCCTATAACATACAATCATATCATTCTACTGAAAGAGAAATCATACTTGGATATAGTCTCTAACTATCATGAAATCAGTCTCTGCCCTGCTGAGATGTCTTCCTTTACTGGTAAGGTAATCTGCTATGCCACATGTGGCCTATTCCATCAGACACTATTAATCATCAATCTTGTCAAGATATTCTTAATACTGAGGGTTACTAAATACTAGTGATATACTCTAATTCTAGGTCATAGAAATGCGTAGCTCACTGGCACTTGCTACTTAGGATACTATTCAAGATACTGCTAAGATACTACCTCCTTATTCTGTTTCAATCACCAAAAATTTTCAATCATTCTCTTGCAATAAATACTTTTATACCTTTTCAATCATGTGTTTTATTAGCACACCCTCGTCCCACTTATCACTCCCTATAGGATGCCTTACTTAAATCTTGTTACTGTCTACACAAGGCATCAGCTCTCATATGTATTTTGATGATATTCGTATACCAAGTTACTCATGTCTCTCCTCTATATTATTATATTAGTCACTAAAATGCTTGCCTAAACTTTTATAATACTTGAGGTACTTTGTTTCTTTTTACTAGGGTATCTCTTTCTATCTGATACTTGGTGCAACTCATCCTCTAACATTTGTTTAATCATCTTAAGCTTCTCATCTGTACATTAGTATCACAATACATACACAATTACCTTCTAGCCATTACAACACCATGACATCTCACTGGTATCCTTATACCCCTCGGACTATTCTCTAATACATAAGACCTCTATACTCAAAATTGGCAAGGTACTATACCTACTAAACTTACTTCTCTATATATATTGTCTCCCTCCTCTACTGCTTGGATCACTTGTACTATTACTCCCAAATATCTTTCTATCTATATTAACTGATACACCAATCCAATGTCATTACACAATGTACTTACTGTTACTAGCACATTACTCAGCTAATCCCTGATATAGAAACACTAGCACTCTTGATATAGTAACACTAGCTTCCTAACTACACAACATATGTCCTTAAGGTTCTAGGGTACTAGCTTCATCATTAGATCACCTCATAATACTCACTGAAAATCATGATCACTTGCATCCAATGCACTAGTTATTAACTTCTATAATACACATATTTTACTTCACTCTCAAAGGTCGACATATGATTCCATATCTCTATTGATGTATATGTATCTCTCCTCAAACCTTACAGACGGATATGCAAATCAGTGATGCACTATATATCTTCTATGACCAATCTTGATATTTCTCAACCCATGACATAATATTAATACTCAAGCTTTCACTTTCTGATACTCATGAACTTCCACGCTGACACTTATCATCCACTATACATCCTGCACACAATTTCTCGATACTTCTCCCACCTATTGCTTCCAACACATCACTAGCCTCAATATTAGGTGAGATACCCATCACTAATCATATATTGGTATACTCCTATCTACTCACAGTAATGCTCTACTTTATCTTAACACAAGTCTTACTACTTTAGCACAATGTATTATTATTCCCTCATGCTCTCCCATACACTTAAGGGTACCCTTCCACTATAGCACACTCATTAATACTCTTGATGCATATACATATCTATACTCTTTATACACCCAAGTATCAACCACCAATTTGAATATCATACTTCATTGATTTTCAACACAATTTTCTTGATACTTAATTGTTTACATGGATCACCCAACTACATGAATGCATGATTATCCTAAATTGGTATGCTGACTTTGATACTAACTCATGGAACCACTACTGATATTCTCTACTCCCTTTTCTACCTATAGTAACTACTAACTTATAATTACACCTATCATAGAACTAATGCTATAAAGTACTATGCTATGGGTTATTCCTAGATTTATGCCTATTGCTCACATGCCTAACCAAGAACCACTTACAGACTCATAAGTCACACTCTCAATAGTCAATACTAATACTCAAGATACATACCTAATTGTAACTCACCAATTATCACACTAACAAGGACTTTAATAGAAATAAGCTATATAAGGAACTAGAGAACTTAAGGTATCTCTACTGCTAAGCTAAGGAACAATGGAACAAAGTCCTACAATAACAGAAATGAATAAGTATTGAGATGATACTTTAAGAACCAATTTAAGATACAATCTGATAATCATACACGTCTGTCCGAAATCATGACACTCAGAATCATCGTCACGTTAGTAAACATAGCTGCGATAAACGATAGATTCTATAACTAGGGTATGCAACTCTATAATCATGTTATCTAGAATCCTCACCACGCCAACCGGTATGGCTGCGAGAAACTCTAAATTTTATAACTAAGATATGTACATCCGAAGTCAGGTCCCTACGTTTTTTGCTATGCCAGCTAATATGGCTGCGATAAACTCTAGGCTCCATAACCAAAGTAGACATTTTACCTTTCTCACTGTCCTCATCAACATATGTCATCAGATGATACCATAACTTAGTCCGTAAAATTTCTCTCGATATAAAACAAACTAAATAACGAACACCAAGAATTTTGAATCATCCGATCACCAAGAATCAAATTCAACAATAGATCACCAAGAATCAATTTTAACAACAACAAGTGAGAGCGAACAGAAATAAGAGAAAAGATTTAAAATGGGAATTGTAATAAGATTCTCAAGGGTCATCCCAGGAATCTCTCAAGAGATTTGTGATTGAGTATCCTCTCTCATCCTAATGTCCTATGTCCTATATCCTATCGCAGTCACGCAGTAGTACAACTAAGTTGTCGAACTACCACGATATCGTAAAACTTGCGAAGCCTGACCTGCATGGGCCACCACTAAAAACGTGTCACGACCCGCACCTGATGTAGGGATGCAAGTCGGAAACAACGCCCAGCCTACGCCGTAGAATCGGAGGTAGAACGCTGTCTTGGTCTACTATACTATCTAAAATCTCACAATAATATGAAGTCTGCCAATAAAATCTCAACACAAAACTCAATCACATTCTAAAGCACGAGAAGATATCAAGGAAGTCTAACATAACTATCCATTCAATATATATAAACAATAATAGAAACAATATCCAATCTCATGCTCTATACCGAAAACAAATCCGGTACCAAAATGCTAAAGAGACTAACTATGAAAACTAATGATCCAAAAAAACTTTTCGGCAATCACTCCAGAACTAGTGGATCAAAGTCTGCACCATCTATAAGTCGAAGTCCATAGTATGTCGGACACCAATCTATCGGATCCTCTGAAAAATATTTTCCAGTCAGGAATGGAGCGAAGTACATACCTCTGAAAGCAGTTCCAATAACATAATCGAACATATATAACAAGCAATAGAAAAAGGATACAAGATGCACAAGTAATAAGAATGTACAATACAGGAAGAACAGGCAATAAGCACAATAAGAACTGAAAAGTAAATACGGAAAATAAACTGCAAGTAGAAAACAAGAATACTAGCTATGTGATTTAGAGTGCAAGTTCGTTATGTGATCGGCTTAGGTTGCACATGAGGTATAAAGGTAACTCCATTATACGTGAGGTGTATAATCGACATGCACATGAGATCAAGAGGGCTTTGATCACATAACCAACTCCTACTCCCCCTCCCCAACCAATACTCATGGATCCAATCACGACACGTTACGTACATGATCACGATATAGTCACACTAGCACACAAAATAGTGGATGCACAAGAAGCACATGAAAGTCAATACCCGATGCACACGATGAAATACATATGATTGGGTACCCGTTGCACACAGTAGGAGATAATATCTCCTGACGGGATCCATATAGCACCAGTCCGTAAAATTACTGTATCTAAAATCAATGTATACAATTATAGAACATATATATATATATATATATATATATATATATATATATATATATATATACAATATTATGAATTAAAAACAATCAGAGAAATGTACTCGCCTGCGGTCCAGAGCAATGAATGTCAAACTGTCCGAATTGGTGTCATACAAACCTATATATGGAATATTACATTAATACAAGGATCTGGAAGAAAATAAGTTAAACTAGTCAACTTCTAGGTCATAAAGTCATTTGTAAGTCAAAAGTTAAACTAGGTCAACTCTAAGTCAAATCGGTCGAACTATAGTCAAACTATGGTCAACTACCTATTTCTAGATTGCATGAGTCTAACTTAAAGATATTGGGCTCACACACTATGAATCTAGGCCATACAAGCTACAACTTATGATACTAAGATACCGTATCTTAGGATACGCAAACAATAGATAAATATCACATATCTATAATAAAGCAATATTAAATATATAAATCATAATTACAAATGCTAAAAGATTATCATAATTTTTAACCAACTTGGTATCGCAATAGTAAACCTCTATCTTGATACCCAAATCCAATACCTTGGATATCCTTAATACCTTGGCATTTACCTTGGTATCTCAAGGTAATGTCACTCTAGTATATATATATTAACTATCCAACTATAATTATAAACTACCATATATTTAGTATTTATACCATACTATATACCTTATTTTAGTAACCTTAATACCAACCCATAATTAGTTTACAACTATCATATTACTATGCCCATACCTACTACTCATACATTGGTATATCTTGATACTTACCTTAGTATCTCAAGATAATTGCCAAAACTTCATATATGTACTAACTACCCAACAATAATTACATATATCAATCCAATATAACTCTAGTATGTACTAATAGAATAAATACTAACTACCAACTACACACTAACTATTAATACATATATACGTACATACATACATAAAAATATATAATATATAAAAGATACTCATAACCATTGATAACTAAAATATACTAACTTACTCAATAATATTATATGCTACAACTAAATATATACATATATAGTATAATACAAATAGCAATTAGGAACATATTTATATATATATTAATTACCATATATATATATATTTAAATACATATATATAACCCACCATATATATTTATATAATATATATTTAAATACATATATAAAACCCATAATATATATTTATACAATATATATTTAAATACATATAATCCACAATATATATATTTATACAATATATATTTAAATACATATATATAACCCATAATATATATTTATACAATATATATATATATATATATATATATATATATATATATATATATATATATATATATATATATATATATATATATATATATATATAAAGAAGGATGAGAGGCTGAACGCTTGAAAGAAATTTTTATTGATAGTAAATTATATTACAAAGTACACTCAAAGCAAACTAAACAAAAGGGCAGAGTAACAATACTTCAGTTTTAAAACATACATTACTAAGAGGTCTATGCCTCTATTTATATTACATAGAGGTCGGTATCGACCGACATTACTCCTGACAGGTGCAAGTAAGGAAACCGGCAGCTTCAGGTAAGATTCCTTTCTTATCAGCTTCATAAGTGCACGTCGCTGTCAACTTTTTCCTTTACATATGCTCCGCACACGTAACAGCATTGCTGTCCAAAAGTAAGTGACTGGGTCCCACCATTGTCGGCAAATAATTAAAGAGATTCTCTTTTGAAAAAATAAATGAACAGTAGTTGCCACCTGTATTCTTGGCAACAGTACCGCCTTAATGCATACTGGCAATCACTGTTTTCGTCATCTGAGGGAGTAGTGACCCTCCTATGCATCTTTTTGAAGAAAGTTTCAGAGTCTTCTTCTTCATCATGTTCCGATTTTGATTTTGTAGAACTAACAGACATAGTATCTGTCACGCCCCAGTCCCAAAATACGTAGGACTAGGTCACGTAACCATGCCAGCTGGCCCGTATATATGGCAACTCCAATATATGGAAACCATATATACGTGCGTACGCTGTATAATGAACAATAATTCATAAGTGGTAAAATTAATTACAAGTCACAGGGTAATATCTAAATCTCATCCACAGAAGTCAAATATGAATAAACAATAATCATGTAACTAGATCTCAATACAGATATCTAAGAATGACAGTCAGATGAAATCAAATCTACTGTCGAAATAAAATATAAAAGGAACCAGAATACACACCATAAGAACAACATCTGACAATCACGAGGCTCGAAGAGAAGACCTCCTCGAAAAATAAGTAGCCTGTCCGGATCTGTGCTCCTGCGAGTACTCAAGAACATATACACCTGGCAGGGGACCAGGTCCTCAGAGGGACATAGCAAGATACAGAAAAATGACATGCCATAAAGTAAATACTGAATAAATAAAAGGGTGTGCTAACCATCTAAGTGAATGCAATTTAAAGACCTTGTAGTACGCATGGGAAAGTGTAGGCTAGACATATGCTGACGTAATTCACCAATCGTCATGACTGGCTAGTATATGTATCATATGCCCCCGATCACACGGGTAACTCTGCAATCGTCCATCCCTGCAGAGTATGGAACGAAGGATAATACCCCATCCTCCTCGGAGCACGGTAATGGGAATAAGAAAACCAATACCCCATCTCCGAGCAGCATGGTAACTCTCTATATATACCGTAATCCCCATCTCCGAAGAGCATGGTAACTTGAGTATATATCAGGGGGGGTGTCCCACACGCCTACTAGATGTCTTTCCCGCCCAATATAGATGTACAAGTCGTAAAAACGACGTGGACACCTCCTACTATGATGCAAGTCTCTATGAAATAAATAACTGAGCTACATACCGCTACACGTGTTGCTCACACTGATGGCCAGTCGCGCATGAGGCACGCATTCCTACATGTACTCACTCTGTGACGTGTAATGATACGTGTCAAGGCCTGGGAAGTTATATCAATAACTTCACAACTTTAGGTGGGTCTACTAGACACTAGGTCAGACACAAGTCCTAACGTCAACGCCATCGTTGACTGCACCCGAGTCTGCTCGGACGCGCACATTTATATAAAAATAAATAAACATGTAACTAGCAAGAACTGAATATAAACAGTACAATAAGGCAAGGTATACTTGCCTGGCAGGAGAGCTGCAAATATGTAACGTCCCGATGTCAAGTGCCAAGAAGTCAGAAACTATGTCCTCAGAAGGAAAGTCTCCGGATGCTGAAATAAACATCACTAACAGTCTCAGAAAATATCAAATAGCTAGAAACGTCTGTCCTTTCGTCCAATTTGGACACAAGGGCAAAAATGACAGTTTTCGGTCAAAGCGGGGTCCACATGTGGGCCGCTTTGCACCGAAGAACGTGTCAGGGTCAAAGGTCTCCAAATTCGCCAAACTTAGTGTCAACAAGTCAGGAACGCTGATACGAACTCAACGGAACTTCCAGAATTGGATTCCGATGAGCCGGTCACAAAATCGCCCGTCAAGTGGAGCCTGTGGGGCCCACGATACGGGATTTTGCCAACGTTCTCAGAATCGAACCAAACTTGGCTCACAGGACCAGCGTATCGCTACGAGTCCGATGGCGCAAGTTTCGTTTCGATCCGACGTGTGTACGCAAAGTTGCAGCATGTTCCAGAACAGGCGGATACGGGATGTTGTCAGCGGATACGCGTTGATTTCGGTGTGCACGCACATCCAAATCAACTTCTCCAAATTCCTACACGTCCGTATCAACGTCGCGCACGTTTCGGTAAAGACCGCGTGCGACCAAGTCGTCCCGTTTGGCGGGGCGTACTCAGTTCCGGGGTGAATCGGGTCGTTGTTTTTCCTGTTTTTGGATCGCGTGCCGCGATCGCCACAGGACGCGATGCACCGAGCGGGTTGCACGGGCACCGAGAGGGTCACATAGTCTACACGACGCAACTGACGGAATTAAAAATGGAACTACGAGGAGATAGAACGGGTTACCTGAACAGGGCTCCGTGGAATAAATTTTCGCGTGTCCGAGGGCTGTGTCCAGCTGCTGTGTCCGAGTTTTGTGTCCATTGGAGAATCGTCGGGGCTCTGCACAGGCCGGTCGGGGGAACAGTGTCGTCGTCGGGGAAGGGCTGAACAGGAGACGACAGTAGGGGTGTAGTCGTCTTCTCCGGTCGTCAAGGGGGAAATGGAGGAGGAAACGGGGAAGAAGAAGAGGGGGAGGGCTAAGCTGGTGGTTGGGCTGTCGTTGTCGTGACGAGGTCGGCTGCGCACAGGGAGTCGGGGTTGGCTTCGGCCATGGGGAGGCGGAGGAGATGAAGAACAGGGAGTGGTGGTGGTGGCGAGTGGCAGAGTGGAGGAGGAGAGGAGTGGTGAAGATGATGGTGGTGGTGGCTGTGAGAGAGGGGAGGCGGAGGAAGAGCTGGGGAGGAGGAGTGAGAGGACGGCGCTCTCCGGCGGGGGTCGACTCGCCAGGGCGGTGGAGCTCGGGGTGGAGGGAGGATGGGAGGTGGTGGTGGCGTTGGTGCTGGTGGTGGTGACGAGTGGGGGGTGGTGGTAGCGGGTGACGGAGGAGATGGAGGAGGAAGTCGGGGAGGAGGAGTTGGAGCTGCGGGGTGGAGGGTCGTCAGGCGGAGGTCGGGAAAACTCCGGCGGCTGGCGGAGGGAAGAGGGGATCGGGGAAGAAGCTCAGGGGGGAGAGAGAGAGGAAGGAGGAGCTTCAGCGGCGGGGGGGTGCTCGCCGCGGGGTGGGGAGAGTCGGCGGAGCTCCGGCGAGGGAGCTCGCCGCCGGCGGGGGGGGGGGGGTGGCTGCGGCCTGGGCTGGGCAGGGTTTGGGTTAGGTTTTTAATTTCTTTTTAGGATTTTTTCCTTTATTAATAGAAATATTTAAGGATAAAAATGTAATTTACATTTAAGATATTTACTTAATGTAAATACATCGAATCTGGACTCCTTTTGGAATGGACGGTGCACGTTCACCGGCCAATCAGGGGGTGACACCTCGCAGGATAATTTACAGAAAAGTCCCTGTAATTTCATAAATTGCGCAGAGGTCCTATTTTGGGAAATTGCGCAATTACGAAATTGTCTGGAAAAACTCCCGATTCCCGAAAATTTTAAATTTCACCGAATTGAAGGAAAAAGCTGTGCGAGGGTCCCGAGGGGGTGGGGGTGAGTCTGGGCAGGGACTGGGCCTGGTTTTCTGGGTGATACGGTCATCGTATTTATTACTAAATAAATACTGCGCACGGTGTTCTCTAATTATTTAGAGGCAGGTAGGGCCATAATTTTTCTACGGTGTCAATACACTAAATGTAGTATACTCAGTGTAGAAAAATAACGTATTTTTGTTTGGACAAAACGGGTGCATGTTGGGCCTCTAATCTCTATTGGAACAGGGTTGGGTACAGATCTGGGTATTAAAATAGGAATTAAATACGGGCGTTTGCAACGAGATTTGTGCGTCTCATACGAGGCTCAAAACTAAGTATCTGGGAGTTGCACAAAGTGCAGGATAGTAGGCTGGCATGTCTAGGAGAGGTATGCGAACTTCGTTCGGGGAATACTGTCGAGGTAAAGCTCCAAATAATTAGGTGATGGACAGGTGCACAAGTCAATAGGATATGTAAGCAAAATAAATTAAAATATTGCAACAAATCCTAAATCGTGAAAAATATTCCTAAAATACGGGAATCTGGTCGAGGGGGTTTACAGTATCTGTCTCAAATATTGAATCAAATTGGGTCTGCATGTATTTCAAGCATTTTCTCTTTAATTCTTCCTCAGTTATTCGAGGATTCTGTCTCCTCAGAGACTCCTTTAGCTTCTTTAAAGGACTCTCATCCTTCTTATCCTGGTTCTCTTGTTTGGTATCAGAGCCATGTTGGCTCAAGGCTGAGGTACTTCTACTTCCTCACAAGCATGTAAATTTATGGCATAGTTATTGCGTTTAAGTTAATTTTTCTGTTATGGATATTATTATTGTTAAAGTTGTTGTTATGGTTAACTGCGATAGAGTTAGGATTAATCGAAGCGATGTGTCTCCTACCTAGTGGTACGACATCAAAGTCGCGTAGCCTTGTTAAGCCGAGAGGGCAGTTGATGGCATAAATCGTTGACAGTCGTGCTAGGTCTTTACTATCGTTAGATAAGTCTGAAACTTTAAAGTAATTAATTAGAACAATAGAGTTTTCATAATAATTCCTTTAACAGATTGATAACTTAAGCATAATAGTTGGCCATAGGTGCATGTGAGTGAAGGAAGTAGAACCTCACAACTCAAATGAGTAAAGAGTTAGCAATAGGCTTTAATAAGAAAACCCTTAATAAGGGTAAATCTGTTAAGAATGCTCAAAATGTTGAGTATCCCTTTGAATTAGAGGAATTAAACAAATGGACAATTCCAAAGGTAAAGCCAAAAGAAATTTACCAAATTGGTACTTTTGACTTTAAATCTTCTATTTCAATTAAAACAATGGAAAGAATAGTTTCTGTGAATAACACAGAGCATTCCTTTCAGCTAATAAGCGATGAGGATATTGGGCATGTTCGTGATGCCTATAATTATGTCCATATTGGACTAATACAAGTTGCGTTTAAACCCTTGACTTTACCAGGGTTAAATGCATCAATAATGACATCTCTCAGAGATGCAAGATGTTTAGACTGGAGCCAATCCCTAATGGGAGTCATGCAGACTAGTCTCTGCCATGGACCAGTTTATTTTAATGTTTATCCAAATTTAACTCTGTCAATGACAGATAATCATCTATATGAGTCTGTAACCTTGAATTTAAAAACTTATGGTTACAACTTCTTACCAGGATCCGAAACTATAGCAATAATCTATAGAATTCATTACAAGGTAATGAACACTATTGCCCCTAATGCAAGACATATTACTACACCTGGTAAGACTACCTTGATAGAAACAAATCTATTGACATCTAAGGTAGCAACAAATAGAATTATTAGATGGGATAAAATTAATTTCCCAAAAGAATGGATTTTAAGTCAAGCTGTGTTACCACAACCAATAGTGAACACAGATATTGATCAAATAATCCAGACTAATGACGGAGAAGTAGAGGTAAGATTTACTCCTACTGATATATCGAGATTATCAATATCAGGAAGAAAATCTTTACCTTTTACAGTTGAATCAACCTCTTCTAATAAAGAAAAAGTCAATAAAATTAAAATTACTGATGATGCAATAGCACATCCCTTGTATAAGGAAAATAGTAAGATAAGCTCTCCGACAATGTCGGAAATAGAATTTACTTCTATTTAATGAGATTTAAAGTTCCTCAAGAAATTCGGGACATTCTCAATAGAATGTACTATGAGAAGAAAGAATTTGTGGAATGGTTTGAGAAAACTTATTCCACTAAACAGAGATATAAATTTAAAGATGAATATTACAATCATCTAGAAAAGAAAAGAAAAATAATACCTTTCATTGATTGGTTTGTCCAAAAATATGTGGACACAGAATCAACACAAATAAATGTGTTAGAAGAATATTATAAATTCTGGAATACCGATACAGGATCCAGTAGTGGTACAACTAGATCAATGTACCCACCAAGTGAACCAATCAAACTTACTGTTAAAAATAAGACAGATAAAATTGATGCTGTTTCCTTTGTCAAAATAATTGACAGCAAAGAAACAGTTATTACTGAATTACAGAAAGCTTTAAGGCAGAATAATTACACCAATGTGTTTATTCAAGTCATGGGTCAACAATTGACCAGAATTGAAACTGCCTTAGAAAAATTATTACATAAATTAGATAAAATAAAACAAATAGATCATTCTGGGAAAAACTCTTTTAAAGAGACTTCTAATATCTCTTTAAAACCTCCTCCTGAGGTTAAAGGGTTTAAAATGTCTAAAACCCCAGAAGTTACAAAAGAAGATATTCAGGAGCTAGACAATTAATACTGAAGAACAAGAATTACAAGAGTTAATAGCCCGAGCTAAGCAAAAATTTGCTATTGTCAGTCATAATACTGATAAAAATAAGATTGCTATTAATGATCTTAATAAAAGTATTCAGGTCATTAACGGTAAATCGTCTGCTGTTTCTGAAATATCAGAAGATGATCAACAAACTGAAGACTATATTGAGAATGAAATTCATCCACAAGAAATTAACGATCTTCAGAAAATCTTTGTTGAATCAAAGAATGATTCTACAGTACAAGCGGTTAAATATAGAAAACCGAATTTAATGAAATACTATTACCAAAGACCTACTCCCACTGATGTGTTATTCGAAGAGAATGATACTATCATTCAAATTTATTATAGTGGGGGAGAGATCTATGAATGAAACATAGATGGTCTTACAGAAAAACAAATTCATGATCAATTACATCGAATGATGATGTATTCTAATGTAGCAAAAGCTACTGGAAATAGCGATAAGGAAATCGCACAGTTCATAACTTGTGGTTTTACTGGCACTTTAAGGGGTTGGTGGAACAACTGTTTAACCGACTCACAAAGACAAGAAATTTTAAGTGCAGTAAAAACCGAAACTAGTTCTGAGAATAGTACTCAGATAACTAAACTTGATGCGGTTTATACTCTTATCATTACCATCCTGGAACACTTTACAGGAGGTATATCTGATCATGGAGAAAGAGTGAGAACTCTTCTTCAGAATTTAAGATGTCCAACACTTACTCACTTTAGATGGTATAAGGATACTTTTTTAAGTAGAGTAATGTTACTTGGTGATGCGAATAACGCTCACTGGAAGTCAAAATTCATTGATGGGCTTCCTAATCTATTTGCTGAAAGAATAAGGCAAGGTTTAAGAAACCAAAATAATGGTGTCATACCTTATTCTAATTACACTTATGAAAATTTAATTAATAAATGTATTGAAGAAGGTCTAGCTTTATGTAATGACTTAAAGCTACGAAATCAATTAAAATCTCAGAGAATCTCTGAGAGGAGACAACTGGAAGAATTTTGTGACCAGTTTGCAATGGATACTTTTAAACCTCTTCCTAATAAGGGGAAGAAGAAAGTAAAGGATTATAAGGATTATAAAAGACCTTATAAAAGAAAGAAATATCCTTCAAAGAAACAAAATACTACTAATAAGGACAGTAAGAAGAAGCAATCTTCTAAGAAAATTATTAAATGCTATAAATGTGGTAAATTAGGCCACTATGCTAATAAATGTTATACAAAAAAGAAATTAGAAGAAATTGAAGATGAAGGGTTAAGAAAAACTCTTTATAAATTAATGATTAATTCTGATTATGAAGATAGTTCATCCAATGATGAATCAAATGATGAGACTAATAGTCTAACAGACAATGAATGTGGTGAGCATTGCCAATGCAACGAATGTGTTACAGATAAAGACATTAACTACTATAAATCTATAGTAGAAATGAATGGATTATCTATAAATACCTTGACTCTTAATGAGAAAAAGGAAATTATTGAAGCCTTGTGTACTGATAATATTAGTACAAAAATAAAGAATAAAATTATAGAGATAATTGGAGAAGAATTGAATAAGGATAATGGTCCTATTCAGACTACTCCTCCTGAAGCCTATAATATGGCTGAAGTAATATCTCGATATAGAGGCAGACAAGTTAAACCTGTTACTATGCAGGAACTTCAGTCTGAAATAAAAACCTTGAAAATAGAGATTAAGAATTTAAAATCTCAAGATCAGTATATCCAGAAAAGACTGGATAAGCTTGAACGAGATAACTTATCTCGAACACCGACCAAAATTGGTACATCTTCTGCTAGTTCTTCTTGTTCACAAGAACAAGAGGGGGAGAATCAGTCTACTGGACAGATAAATTCAGAAGATGAGAAAAATAATTTCTTACAAAAAATAGATTTATTTATTACCCATAAATGGTATATTAAAATAAATATGCTCGTTAATAATGAGTATTATTTAACTAATTTAATTGCACTTGTTGATAGTGGTGCAGATTTTAATTGTGTCAAAGAAGGAGTCGTTCCAATAAGATATTGCGAACGAACTACTCAGACACTGAGTGCAGCTAATAACAAAGCACTAACCACTCCTTACAAAATTACAGATGTAAATATTTGTAAGGATGATGTTTGTATTCCTATACATTTAATAGTTGTAAAGGAAATATCTCAGCATGTTATTCTAGGAACTCCTTTCCTAGAAAAACTTATGCCAATTAATGAGATTACTAAAGAAGGAATTACTACCTGTTATAAAGGCAAAAAAATAATTTTTGAATTTATAACAAACCCAATTGTTAAAATCCTTAATGAAGTTAATTTAAAGAAAAATCAAATTAATTTCTTAAAGGAAGAACTTGCTCAGGTTACTATAACCCAGCAGTTACAACAATTGGAAATCCAAAAAAGAATACAACAAGTTGAGGAAGATTTCAAACTACACACTTGTAGTAATATCTCAAATGCCTTCTGGGATAGGAAATAACATATTGTTTCTCTTCCATATGAAGAATCCTTTAATGAAAAGGATATTCCGACCAAGGCAAGACCTTGTCAAATGAATCAACAATATCTTGAACTATGTAAGAAAGAAATCCAGGAATTATTGGATAAAAAATTAATTCGTAAATCTTACTCCCCATGGAGTTGTACAGCATTTTATGTTAATAATAATGCTGAAAGGAAAAGAGGAGTCCCTAGACTTGTTATTAATTATAAACCTCTAAATAAGGTTTTAAAATGGATTAGATATCCAATCCCTAATAAAAGGGACTTGCTCAATAGAGTATGTAAAGCAAGAATTTTTTCTAAATTTGACCTGAAATCAGGTTACTGGAAAATACAAATAAATGAAAAGGATCGGTATAAAACTGCTTTTACTGTTCCTTTTGGACATTACGAATGGAATGTTATGCCATTTGGTCTGAAGAATGCTCCTTCAGAATTTCAGAATATAATGAATGAAATATTCATCCAATATTCTAGTTTTATATTGTCATATATTGATGACATTTTAATCTTCTCTAATACCATAGAAGAATATTTTAAATACCTTAATGTGTTTAAACACTTAGTCATAAAAAATGGCTTAGTAATTTCTGCCCCAAAAATGAAACTCTTCCAGCAAGAAATAAGATTTTTGGGACATAATATTGTAAATAATACAATAATTCCAATTGATAGAAGTATTGAATTTGCTTCTAAATTTCCTGATGAAATAACTGATAATAAGCAGTTACAGCGATTTCTTGGAGCATTAAATTATGTCTCTGAGTTTTACAAGAATATTGCTGCTGATACAAAAATTTTGTATCAAAGATTAAAGAAGAATCCTGCTCCATGGACTACTAGTCATACTGAAGCAGTAAAATTAATAAAACAAAAGGTTAAAAATTTATCTTGTTTACATTTAGCCAATGCTGAATGGTTTAAAATAGTTGAAACTGATGCAAGTGACATTGGTTATGGGGGAATATTGAAACAGTTAAACCCAAACACCAATAAAGAAGAACTTGTGAGATATCATTCAGGGAAATGGAATGATACTCAAATTAAATACTCAACCATTAAGAAAGAAATTCTTTCTATTATTCAATGTATACATAAATTTCAAGATGATTTACTTAATAAGAAATTCTTATTAAAGATTGATTGTAGCTCTGCTAAAACTGTTTTAGAAAAAGATGTTAAAAATTTAGCATCAAAACAAATATTTGCCCGATGGCAATCTGAATTAGCAATATTTGACTTTGATATTGAATATATTAAAGGAACTGACAATTCACTTCCTGACTTTTTGACTCGTGAATTTTTGCAGGACAATGAGTCAAAGAAGTAAGGGAAAACAACCATGGGTTCCCAGGCCCGTGGCCTCGAGCTCCAATGAGTCGAGATACCAAAAGTCCAAGAAAATTGTTCTTGGAAAAGGAAAACCTTCAAATAAAGAAGTTAAAGAATTCGAAGAAACCAATGTTTCTTCTTATAAGCAAGCAGTTGAAGTTGAAATAATTTTCACTCAGAATAATCACACAGAAGAAATACTTCAACTGGAGAAAACTGACATCCCAATGATGGATGATACCTGGAGAATAAAAGAAAAATATCTGGAAAATAATATATTTCCAGTACAGGAAAAAGATAGAAATGTTTATGAAGGAATTCTGCTTACAACTAAATCTGTTGAGATAGAGCATTTCTATCAGAAGGCCAATGACTTCCGAAGTGATGTAAATTACAGCAAGATAATTATACGTCACATAATCACTCCTCAATTATGGGGATTACACCCAAATCGAACTAAGATGTTAGTTCATAAGGAGAAAAATATCAACATGCCTTATTCCTACTGGGATTATATTGAGGCATTTACCAAAGTATTTTACTTTGACAATAGTAAGCAAAAACACTCTTGGTTTATTCGCATTTGTCCTGAAATTCTTAAGCAGGACATACCAACTTGGTTTATCAGATGGTGGCTACAATTTGGAGCTACACTGGAAATTCTTCCACCATCGTTGCAAGAATTGTTTGCAACTTGGGCTCAATCCTATCCTTTCTGTCAGAATGCCGATCAACTTTTAGAGGGGGAGAGCACTATGTACTTTTTTATTCATTTTGAAATTCCATACATTTTTAAATGGATAATTAAGTGTGAATTTAATGTTCTTAATTTTTCTGTTCTAGTCAGAAATTTTTTGATAAAATGGTGGAACAGACTAGATAAAAAAGAGAAAGTACAAATTGTACAAAAGTCGATCAAGGAAAATGAGATCCTTGTTGAAGCCAAGCTCAAAAAAGAAATAATGGATGATAGTCCTTTAAAGAAGCTAAAGGAGTCTCTGAGGAGACAGAATCCTCGAATAACTGAGGAAGAATTAAAGAGAAAATGCTTGAAATACATGCAGACCCAATTTGATTCAATATTTGAGACAGATACTATGTCTGTTAGTTCTACAAAATCAAAATCGGAACATGATGAAGAAGAAGACTCTGAAACTTTCTTCAAAAAGATGCATAGGAGGGTCACTACTCCCTCAGATGACGAAAACAGTGATGCCAGCATGCATTAAGGCGGTACTGTTGCCAAGAATACAGGTGGCAACTACTGTTCATTTACTTTTTCAAAAGAGAATCTCTTTAATTATTTGCCGACAATGGTGGGACCCAGTCACTTACTTTTGGACAGCAATGCTGTTACGTGTGCGGAGCATATGTAAAGGAAAAAGTTGACAGCGACGTGCACTTACGAAGCTGATAAGAAAGGAATCTTACCTGAAGCTGCCGGTTTCCTTACTTGCACCTGTCAGGAGTAATGTCGGTCGATACCGACCTCTATATAATATAAATAGAGGCATAGACCTCTTAGTAATGTATGTTTTGAAACTGAAGTATTGTTACTCTGCCCTTTTGTTTAGTTTGCTTTGAGTGTACTCTGTAATATAATTTACTATCAATAAAAATTCCTTTCAAGCGTTCAGCCTCTCATCCTTCTTATCCTGGTTCTCTTGTTTGGCATAGAATTCCTTCATAAATATTTCTATCTTTTTCCTGTACTGGAAACATATTATTTTTCAGATATTTTTCTTTTATTCTCCAGGGATCATCCATCATTGGGATGTCAGTTTTCTCCAGTTGAAGTATTTCTTCTGTGTGATTATTCTGAGTGAAAATTGTTTCAACTTCAACTGCTTGCTTATAAGAAGAAACATTGGTTTCTTCGAATGTTTATGAAGGAATTCTCTTATGCTCACCATATTCATTGTCTGTTAGACTATTAGTCTCATCATTTGATTCATCATTGGATGAACTAGCTTCATAATCAGAATTAATTATTAATTTATAAAGAGTTTTTCTTAACCCTTCATCTTCAATTTCTTCTAATTTCTTTTTTGTATAACATTTATTAGCATAGTGGCCTAATTTACCACATTTATAGCATTTAATAATTTTCTTAGAAGATTGCTTCTTCTTACTGTCCTTATTAGTAGTATTTTGTTTCTTTCAAGGATATTTCTTTCTTTTATAAGGTCTTTTAGAATCCTTATAATCCTTTACTTTCTTCTTCCCCTTATTAGGAAGAGGTTTAAAAGTATCCATTGCAAACTGGTCACAAAATTCTCCCAGTTGTCTCCTCTCAGAGATTCTCTGAGATTTCAATTGATTTCGTAGCTTTTAGTCATTACATAAAGCTAGACCTTCTTCAATATATTTATTAATTAAATTTCCATAAGTGTAATTAGAATAAGGTATGACACCATTATTTTAGTTTCTTAAACCTTGCCTTATTCTTTCAGCAAATAGATTAGGAAGCCCATCAATGAATTTTGACTTCCAGTGAGAGTTATTCGCATCACCAAGTAACATTACTCTACTTAAAAAAGTATCCTTATACCATCTAAAGTGAGTAAGTGTTTGTAACCCCCTGATTTTTTCAGAAAATTTTAATTTGGATTTTTCACAATTTTCTGTAATTTTCTAGGATTTTCAAGAATTTATTTTAGATTCAAATATAATTAAAAATATTCCAAACTTTTATTTTAAGTTCTAAATAATAAAATATATTTTCTAGAAGTTTTTGGGAATTTTCTGAGTATTTTTAGTATTTATTGGGAGTTATTTAGGCTAATAACTAATTTTTAGGACTTGTAGAATTTATGGTGCAAGCTCAGAAATATAGAATGGACCTACGTTATTTTCTAAGGTTTATAATATTATTATATATTTTTGGAATTATTTCAGAATTTTTGGAATAATGTTAGTATTAATTTTTAGTTTTATGGCAAAACTAATTTTTAGAGCTTCTCCTAATTATAGTAGGAAATCTGTGAATATATAATTATTCCAAATATTTTTCTAGGGTTTTTAGGTTCAAAATATATTTTCTGTAATTTTTCCAGATTTTTATGATTATTTTTAATGTTTATTTTGAGTTATTTAGATTTAAAACGACTTAAATAATGTTTTGATAAAGGCAAATCAAAATAAATAAATAATATAACCAAAACCATCCAATCAAATCATGACACGTGTCACCCTATCAACTTTCATTCAGCCTCTCAACATCCTTATATATATATATATTATTATAACCCTAATTATCCCATTATTTTTAGAGAGAGAGATTTTGGAGAATTGTCATCTAGGGTTTCTTCATCTTCCAGAAGCCATTGCGCATAGCTCCGGACTCCAAACGAGGCCTAGTTTCTTGCGTTAGAAAGATATTGAGGTTAGATTTCTGATTATATAATTTGTTTTACAAAATTATGAGTATTAAATTCTGGAAAATTCGTAGAGCACAGCATATCTGAAAATAGACGTGTTTCAATGTTTTCGCGATTTCGGGAGAACCAGGAATCAGAATCATGAACCGTTTTAAGTTTCGGAAAGCTAATGTCGAGATCATTAACATATGTTTTTATTAGAATTTAATTCGATGTATTTTCATACTGTTAATTCTGTAGAACTTCTAGGTTAGAATTTAACCATCGGTGCACAATACAAAATTTGTATGTGCCATAATTCCCAAACGAATTTGAATTCGGACGAGCCGTAAATTCTAGTATATTTTTGATGCTGAAATCTACAGGAAATCATGCATGAAAGTCGAGTTTGTGTCGGTTGACTTTTTGGTCAACAGGTCGCCTCGATTTGTGTGTCATGAGTCTCGAGTTGATAAAATTCAGTTTTTTTGGACAAAACTTAGGAATTAACATAAAAATTAGAATAATAAGATTAAAATAGGATTTTAGAATAATTATTCCAGAATTAAATAAATTAAAATAAATTATCTTTTGACGTGATAAATTTGTAATACATAGGCTATTTGGACTGTGACTTGGACTCTGATTCATACCAGCAACAGGACCCCAGGCAAGTGTACCTTGCCAAACTCTGCAGTATTGTTACATATTTTTCTTGCTTTATTTATATTGCTGTGCATGCTCAACCTAGGACCGTGTGACGTACTTAGCGTCCGATTATCAGTCGGGTGTCAACACTGTACGCAGTGTTGGGTACTGTCATCTAGAGATGGACATTCGTGACACTATATATTCTAGTACTTGTTTTATCAAGTACCATACGACCCAGGACACTTGACACTGTTCATGAGACAGGATATTCCCGAGATATTCGTGGTGATTCTGTGTAGGATACAGGACTTGACAGAGATACTATTTCTATAGATACATATGACTTGTTGAATTAGAGATAATCCCGCTTGACATGGACATGAGCCGTTATGGTCATGATATGCGTGATTACATTGGGTGGGGAGAGACACACAGGCTACAGGCTGTTTTATTATATATATCTTCTACTATTGTGAGGTCGTAGACTCTCGGAGCAGAGCTAGACACATTACTTGTTATTACCACTACCGGCTCCCCGACACAGAGCTTGTAGTGGCTCAGCCTGAGTACTCGTGATGCTCTCATCTTGCATTTCACTTAGATGGTTACTTACTTGCCCTATTTATCTCATTATTTGCTGCACTGCTTATATTTTGGCTTGTATATTTTCTGTACCTTGCTATGTCCCCTGAGGACCTGGATATGGATTGTGTCCCCAGGATTTGAGGACGAGATCTATCCCGAGGTATACGGGACTGGAGCAGGAGTTGATCCAGGAGCTGTACCGCCATCCGAGGACGAGGTGTTAGCCGAAGACTTTTCCTGAGCATCCATGCTTCATGCTCAGTATTTATTTATTAATTTCAGTCTTTCTTATTCTGGTCTGTGGAACCATTGTACTAGATATTTATCGGGTTGTTCCCCGAAGCACTTGTGAGACTGATTGATGATTTATATTTCTTTATTTACTCTGTGGATCATATTTCATATCTGGTGTGGATGAGATTAGTTGTACCATGATTGTCGTAGACTTGTTATATTACAGCTTAAGTATGCCCTGATGGATCCATTAAATTGGGTTTGTCCATCGGTGCGTACTGCTGGCCATTGCCACGCGTCCGGTCCCACGGTATTTTGGGACTGGGGCGTGACATGGTTTTTGTGGTGGCCCATGCAGGTCTACGACTAAATTGTTCGGTTTTAACTTAGGGACCGAGCAAGCCTGCAAATAGGATTAGAGTATAGGATCTCATCCACAACTGACTATGGCTTCTCCTCCTCCTCCTTCCAATCTATTCCGTTGAAAAATTGCATCCTGCTTGATTCATGTGCCTTCTCATTAGTTCCTTGAGTGTAGCTTTCTTCTATAATATAGAAGTCTCTGTTGATAGAATGATAGGTAGGGTAACCTTCCTACTAAAAGTACAGCTAGGATATTGACACACCCCTAAGTAGAATGCTTAATGAACCCTAGCGTCCCTTACCTATAGAATAATTTACTATTATTTCTTGTTATAGTCATGAATGACCTAAGAGTAGTATAGGCACTGCTAAGAGCTAGTTAGAGATTGGACCCTAATGTTTGACCCTAGTGGTTGACCCCAGTTTTGAGGAACCAATAGAAATCTAAGATCGAATGTTAGAACAGAACCTAGTGTGCATAGTGAGATAGTGTTAGGATATAGGTTCTTGTCGTGATATTAGTAGACGGTACCTCAGGAAGCCCAGAGCAACGAGTATGACATTTCCCATGAGATCATACCTCAAACACGGAGAATTGCTCGCCACCTTCACCTTAAGAAACTATGATATTATCAAGAGCCCTATATTTTAATTTCATATGTTGTTCATCTGCGACCTTAACATTCGCTAATGCGCAACGACTAAAATATGTTCTTCTTTTCTCCATCTTTTAACTCGTGCCACCTGACACTTCTAATAGTAGGCAAAGTAATTTTATTCCTTGTTAAGGACCCATAGTTTGCTAGGACTATAGTTGTAGTCTTGAATTTGAAAATTTTGTGTTTGGTAGTTAGAGTTCGATAAGTTTGAGTTAATCTTATAGATTGTGACCCGATGATTATCCCTTAGTGTTAAATCACGTAATTTGTACCCCCACCTCGATACAAGTTATATTCCATTTCCCTTGAGACTAGTACCACATAGTCCACTTGACCCATCAAGGCGGTGTAACTGAATGACAATAATTGTATGCTAGCATAAGATGACAGTGTTTATTCAGACAATAGAATTTAGAGGTTCATGCCCTATTGGGTCGACTAGCAACTTAGACAAGGAGGTTGTATGATAACTGTAGAGATTGTAGAGTCTTTTATTATTGTTGCTCATTTTTGTTCGTTTTGTGAACTTGAATAATTTATACCTCCTTTCATCATCATCTAGCGTGCTTATATTTCATATACTACCTTGACTTATTGTGCTATTTTATAGCCTAGTTTTGCAAGCTTATTCATTATCGAGCTTGTTCATGACATATGTATTATTGGGGAGGCCCACAATAATATATTTCAGAATCAGTGTATTACGGTCTGATCAACCATAGTGCGCTTGATTCGCCATCGCAATAATACCTTACGTGGATTGAGATATGTAGTGATTAGTAGACGAATATACTTGCCCTAGACATGTCTGACATATTGTATCGGTTACATAACTGTACTAATACGAGCAGGCGAACAAAGAATTACCAAAATAGGATTTCAATCCACAACTGCTTTGACAATTTCCAATTGAATTCTTTAAACGTCATGATCCCAATACTTCTATTCTATTACGCTGCCCTTGAACTCTTTATTATTGGTCTCCATCTTCCCTTATTTCGGAAAGACGAAACCTCGTGCTTGGTATAAATTGATACACAGAGAATACTAGATATACCCCATAAGTCGATCACATACTTGAGGATCATTCTTTGTAATTAAGGACATATCATATGTGATATGGTCGGCATTGAAGTTCGAGGATTGAATGACATGAGTAAACATATTAAGGAATATTCTCTTAAGGTATATAGCCTTATGTGATAGATGGGTAAATTCTAAGTTGGGTAGTAGTGCATTGTCAACTCGAGAGAAATTTCTTTTAGATTGTGATCGAGTAAGATTAAATTGGGAGAGGTTCAAGCCATTTTAATTTTGAGAATTTTAGAAGAATGACTAAGATGATGAGGATTAATGAATTGATATTGAGGACCCGATATTTATACCTTAAGTACATAATTTAAACAATAAAGGTAAAATCATCAACTTGAAATTTAGAGGATAAAAAGATGGAATTTCATACTTGAACAATGGTGGACTGCATTTAAACTATTTTTCAATTTGATGATTTGAGTTAAAATAAAAACTTGATGGTTGGACTACCTATTTGAAATATTAAGGATGTGAATGGAATTTAAGAAGTTGAAGCATACAAAAATTTATAAGTAAAAATAGGAATAATAATGGACTCGAATTACTTCTAGAGGAGATTATGATAATTGGAGATCGTGAGGTAAAATTTATATGCGTATTTAAATCTTGAAGATGATATATGGATTTAATTTAAATTTGGATATGGATAATTTGAAAAAGCGAGAAGAGATAACCATAGGTTGAATTTGATTGGATCAGTGGTCATCTTAACCTAGAAGTGATTGCAATGGATATGATTAGGATTTTAATTATCGCAAGGAGATTGTGATTGACTTGCCTTATGTACACGAAGGATTAACAAATTATGCCTTATTTTAATTTTGAGGACGACATTATCTTAAGTTGGCTGGATTGTGAAACCCTCTCACCTAAGAAGTAGACCTACTTGGCTTAGATAGTGAGACTGAGGCTAGCTCGAATCCACTTAGGAATAGAACACGATATTTTTTATTTAGTTTTACAATATGGTATCCCTCGGCGCGCCATACCATTGCTTCGATAATTGGAGCACTTCCCTAGTCATTGCCTTCCTACAAATTCTACACCTTGTCCTAGACATGTCCATCCTCCAATTTTCATCTTTGTGCAACATTTCAATTGTTGGGCGCTTTTATGTAAAAGAGCATTAAGGTGTCCACACTATTGGACATGACACACGAAGAAACCTATTTTCACTCATGTGAATTTTTTCCATGATTTTCGGAATGTGCAACGTGCAACATCGTCCACTCCGTTAAACCTAGCCTTACATTTTAACTAATACAAATCTTAGACCATCCTTGACTTCTACCATGGCTTAATTTTAATTTCGAGGACGAAATTTTTAAAAGTTGGGTAGATTGTAACCCCCTGATTTTTTCAGAAAATTTTAATTTGGATTTTTCACAATTTTCTGTAATTTTCTAGGATTTTCAAGAATTTATTTTAGATTCAAATATAATTAAAAATATTCCAAACTTTTATTTTAGGTTCTAAATAATAAAATATATTTTCTAGAAGTTTTTGGGAATTTTCTGAGTATTTTTAGTATTTATTGGGAGTTATTTAGGCTAATAACTAATTTTTAGGACTTGTAGAATTTATGGTGCAAGCTCAGAAATATAGAATGGACCCACGTTATTTTCTAAGGTTTATAATATTATTATATATTTTTGGAATTATTTCAGAATTTTTGGAATAATGTTAGTATTTATTTTTAGTTTTATGGCAAAACTAATTTTTAGAGCTTCTCCTAATTATAGTAGGAAATCTGTGAATATATAATTATTCCAAATATTTTTCTAGGGTTTTTAGGTTCAAAATATATTTTCTGTAATTTTTCCAAATTTTTATGATTATTTTTAATGTTTATTTTGAGTTATTTAGATTTAAAACGACTTAAATAATGTTTTGATAAAGGCAAATCAAAATAAATAAATAATATAACCAAAACCATCCAATCAAATCATGACACGTGTCACCCTATCAACTTTCATTCAGCCTCTCAACATCCTTATATATATATATTATTATAACCCTAATTATCCCATTATTTTTAGAGAGAGAGATTTTGGAGAATTGTCATCTAGGGTTTCTTCATCTTCCAGAAGCCATTGCGCATAGCTCCGGACTCCAAACGAGGCCTAGTTTCTTGCGTTAGAAAGATATTGAGGTTAGCTTTCTGATTATATAATTTGTTTTACAAAATTATGAGTATTAAATTCTAGAAAATTCGTAGAGCACAGCATGTCTGAAAATAGACGTGTTTCAATGTTTTCGCGATTTCGGGAGAACCAGGAATCAGAATCATGAACCGTTTTAAGTTTCGGAAAGCTAATGTCGAGATCATTAACATATGTTTTTATTAGAATTTAATTCGATGTATTTTCATACTGTTAATTCTGTAGAACTTCTAGGTTAGAATTTAACCATCGGTGCACAATACAAAATTTGTATGTGCCATAATTCCCAAACGAATTTGAATTCGGACGAGCCGTAAATTCTAGTATATTTTTGATGCTGAAATCTACAGGAAATCATGCATGAAAGTCGAGTTTGTGTCGGTTGACTTTTTGGTCAACAGGTCGCCTCGATTTGTGTGTCATGAGTCTCGAGTTGATAAAATTCAGTTTCTTTGGACAAAACTTAGGAATTAACATAAAAAATTAGAATAATAAGATTAAAATAGGATTTTAGAATAATTATTCCAGAATTAAATAAATTAAAATAAATTATCTTTTGACGTGATAAATTTATAATACATAGGCTATTTGGACTGTGACTTGGACTCTGATTCATACCAGCAACAGGACCCCAGGCAAGTATACCTTGCCAAACTCTGCAGTATTGTTACATATTTTTCTTGCTTTATTTATATTGCTGTGCATGCTCAACCTAGGACCGTGTGACGTACTTAGCGTCCGATTATCAGTCGGGTGTCAACACTGTACGCAGTGTTGGGTACTGTCATCTAGAGATGGACATTCGTGACACTATATATTCTAGTACTTGTTTTATCAAGTACCATACGACCCAGGACACTTGACACTGTTCATGAGACAGGATATTCCCGAGATATTCGTGGTGATTCTGTGTAGGATACAGGACTTGACAGAGATACTATTTCTATAGATACATATGACTTGTTGAATTAGAGATAATCCCGCTTGACATGGACATGAGCCGTTATGGTCATGATATGCGTGATTACATTGGGTGGGGAGAGACACACAGGCTACAGGCTGTTTTATTATATATATCTTCTACTATTGTGAGGTCGTAGACTCTCGGAGCAGAGCTAGACACATTACTTGTTATTACCACTACCGGCTCCCCGACACAGAGCTTGTAGTGGCTCAGCCTGAGTACTCGTGATGCTCTCATCTTGCATTTCACTTAGATGGTTACTTACTTGCCCTATTTATCTCATTATTTGCTGCACTGCTTATATTTTGGCTTGTATATTTTCTGTACCTTGCTATGTCCCCTGAGGACCTGGATATGGATTGTGTCCCCAGGATTTGAGGACGAGATCTATCCCGAGGTATACGGGACTGGAGCAGGAGTTGATCCAGGAGCTGTACTGCCATCCGAGGATGAGGTGTTAGCCGAAGACTTTTCCTGAGCATCCATGCTTCATGCTCAGTATTTATTTATTAATTTCAGTCTTTCTTATTCTGGTCTGTGGAACCATTGTACTAGATATTTATCGGGTTGTTCCCCGAAGCACTTGTGAGACTGATTGATGATTTACATTTCTTTATTTACTCTGTGGATCATATTTCATATCTGGTGTGGATGAGATTAGTTGTACCATGATTGTCGTAGACTTGTTATATTACAGCTTAAGTATGCCCTGATGGATCCATTAAATTGGATTTGTCCATAGGTGCGTACTGCTGGCCATTGCCACGCGTCCGGTCCCACGGTATTTTGGGACTGGGGCATGACAGTGTTGGACATCTTAAATTCTGAAGAAGAGTTCTCACTCTTTCTCCATGATCAGATATACCTCCTGTAAAGTGTTCCAGGATGGTAATGATAAGAGTATAAACCGCATCAGGTTTAGTTATCTGAGTACTATTCTCAGAACTAGTTTCGATTTTTACTGCACTTAAAATTTCTTGTCTTTGTGAGTCGGTTAAACAGTTGTTCCACCAACCCCTTTAAGTGCCAGTAAAACCACAAGTTATGAACTGTGCGATTTCCTTATCGCTATTTCCAGTAGCTTTTGCTACATTAGAATACATCATCATTCGATGTAATTGATCATGAATTTGTTTTTCTGTAAGACCATCTATGTTCCATTCATAGATCTCTCCCCCACTATAATGATTTTGAATGATAGTATCATTCTCTTCGAATAACACATCAGTGGGAGTAGGTCTTTGGTAATAGTAATTCATTAAATTTGATTTTCCATATTTAACCGCTTGTACTGTAGAATCATTCTTTGATTCAACAAAGATTTTCTGAAGATCGTTAATTTCTTGTGGATGAATTTCATTCTCAATATAGTCTTCAGTTTGTTGATCATCTTCTGATATTTCAGAAACAGTAGACGATTTACCGTTAATGACCTGAATACTTTTATTAAGATCATTAATAGCAATCTTATTTTTATCAGTATTATGACTGACAATAGCAAATTTTTGCTTAGCTCGGGCTATTAACTCTTGTAATTCTTGTTCTTCAGTATTAATTGTCTAGCTCCTGAATATCTTCTTTTGTAACTTCTGGGGTTTTAGACATTTTAAACCCTTTAACCTCAGGAGGAGGTTTTAAAGAGATATTAGAAGTCTCTTTAAAAGAGTTTTTCCCAGAATGATCTATTTGTTTTATTTTATTTAATTTATGTAATAATTTTTCTAAGGCAGTTTCAATCCTGGTCAATTGTTGACCCATGACTTGAATAAACACATTGGTGTAATTATTCTGCCTTAAAGCTTTCTGTAATTCAGTAATAACTGTTTCTTTGCTGTCAATTATTTTGACAAAGGAAACAACATCAATTTTATCTGTCTTATTTTTAACAGTAAGTTTGATTGGTTCACTTGGTGGGTACATTGATCTAGTTGTACCACTACTGGATCCTGTATCGGTATTCCAGAATTTATAATATTCTTCTAACACATTTATTTGTGTTGATTCTGTGTCCACATATTTTTGGACAAACCAATCAATGAAAGGTATTATTTTCCTTTTCTTTTCTAGATGATTGTAATATTCATCTTTAAATTTATATCTCTGTTTAGTGGAATAAGTTTTCTCAAACCATTCCACAAATTCTTTCTTCTCATAGTACATTCTATTGAGAATGTCCCGAATTTCTTGAGGAACTTTAAATCTCATTAAATAGAAGTAAATTCTATTTCCGACATTGTCGGAGAGCTTATCTTGCTCTTTTCCTTATACAAGGGATGTGCTATTGCATCATCAGTAATTTTAATTTTATTGACTTCTTCTTTATTAGAAGAGGTTGATTCAACTGTAGAAGGTAAAGATTTTCTTCCTGATATTGATAATCTCGATATATCAGTAGGAGTAAATCTTACCTCTACTTCTCCGTCATTAGTCTGGATTATTTGATCAATATCTGTGTTCACTAATGGTTGTGGTAACACAGCTTGACTTAAAATCCATTCTTTTGGAAAATTAATTTCATCCCATCTAATAATTCTATTTGTTGCTACCTTAGATGTCAATAGATTTGTTTCTATCAAGGTAGTCTTACCAGGTGTAGTAATATGCCTTGCATTAGGGGCAATAGTGTTCATTACCTTGTAATGAATTCTATAGATTATTGCTATAGTTTCGGATCCTGGTAAGAAGTTGTAACCATAAGTTTTCAAATTCAAGGTTACAGACTCATATAGATGATTATCTGTCATTGACAGAGTTAAATTTGGATAAACATTAAAATAAACTGGTCCATGGCAGAGACTAGTCTGCATGACTCCCATTAGGGATTGGCTCCAGTCTAAACATCTTGCATCTCTGAGAGATGTCATTATTGATGCATTTAACCCTGGTAAAGTCAAGGGTTTAAACGCAACTTGTATTAGTCCAATATGGACATAATTATAGGCATCACGAACATGCCCAATATCCTCATCGCTTATTAGCTGAAAGGAATGCTCTGTGTTATTCACAGAAACTGTTCTTTCCATTGTTTTAATTGAAATAGAAGATTTAAAGTCAAAAGTACCAATTTGGTAAATTTCTTTTGGCTTTACCTTTGGAATTGTCCATTTGTTTAATTCCTCTAATTCAAAGGGATACTCAACATTTTGAGCATTCTTAACAGATTTACCCTTATTAAGGGCTTTCTTATTAAAGCCTATTGCTAACTCTTTACTCATTTGAGTTGTGAGGTTCTACTTCCTTCACTCACATGCACCTATGGCCAACTATTATGCTTAAGTTATCAATCTGTTAAAGGAATTATTATGAAAACTCTATTGTTCTAATTAACTACTTTAAAGTTTCAGACTTATCTAACGATAGTAAAGACCTAGCACGACTGTCAACGATTTATGCCATCAACTGCCCTCTCGACTTAACAAGGCTACGCGACTTCGATGTCGTACCACTAGGTAGGAGACACATCGCTTCGATTAATCCTAACTCTATCGCAGTTAACCATAACAACAGCTTTAACAATAATAATATCCATAACAGAAAAATTAACTTAAACATAATAACTATGCCATAAATTTACATGCTTGTGAGGAAGTAGAAGTACCTCAGCCTTGAGCCAACATGGCTCTGATACCAAACAAGAGAACCAGGATAA
>JAYESA010000003.1:185974553-186054553 GCA_036927795.1 Iris macrosiphon | reverse complement strand
TGGGTAGTCTATGCATATGGGTTAATTTTTCATGGTTAAATCTCAGATTTAGAACCTAAATTAAGGGAAAAAACTAAATTATACCTATTGGGAGATGAATTTTCAATGAAACCTCCAAAATTGGTGAAATTAGACTCCAACTTGTAGATCATTGCTCCTCTTTGTAGATTCATGCTTCCTCCTTATAGATCCTTGCTCTAATAGCCTCCAATGGTAATTTGGAAAATAATTGGGTGAAAATTTGGTAGGGATTTGGTTGAGAAATTTTTCTAGATCTAGATTTGGAATGAAAAATAAAGAGAGAGAAAGTTTTTATCCCATTTATATAGGCCTCACTTGCCCCCTCCCTCAAGCTACTATGTAAAGTTTAAAATACCCCTTGGGACCTCTCATGAAGAAATTAATTAAGGAGGAAAGCTTCTAGTCTAATTGGTTTAACATAACTAATCATCCTCCTAATAATTGGGCTTCTAATTATTGGGCTCAATTCTAACTAGAATTAAATGTTGGTTCATGAGTCTAAACTAAACTAGTTGGTCCACTAACACAAGTCCAAAAATAAATCTAACATGCTAATAATAAATAAATAATAAAATAAATAAAATTTAACATGCAAAATATTTAATTAATTACCAAATGACTAAAATATCCTTTCCTAGAAAATATGGTAGTGACAGTATCACTGGTACACTAACATAGTCACTCGTATACATTCAAGAACCTGAACCACTAAATAAAATATATTGTTCATCTGATACTTAAATCTAGATGCACTAACACTCGCTATAACTCTATACCTACACTCGACTCCAATACACTGATACCCTAAATGACCTGGACTGATACTGCTAGTGTCACTGCTACTGTTTCTCCATAGCAACACTAAGAACCCGAGATGAAACCTTTGCACACTACCACTAACATCACTACACTAATACCCAAGTACAGTGGATGATACCACAGTATCAGATACATGTCTAATACTCAACACCCCCTACCCTTACTCCATGATGCCCGACCCCCTCCAATTCTTGAAGTAACTTCCACACACCACTGTGTCACTTACCCATTGTGCACTGATACATCACAGACCCGAGACCCCTCCACACACACCTGTATGTGTACAAACACATACACACCCACTAGATAATATATACACACTAATATATATACATTTATACATGTATATGTATACAATATCATATGAATTTAGCATTCTATATAGGTGCACTCTCTATTAGTCAATTTATCAAACACCTTGAGTGCACAAGTCAAGATACTCTCTATAGTGTCATGATACACTATCACCTACATACCGAATCCCCCAATACTATAAATACATATCAAATATAACTATATATATCTAATATGATTAGTTACAATGAACATTAGTGAGAAACACACCAACAAGCATAAAACCCCCAAATTATCAATCTGTATCATGATACGCTCTACTCGTATCCAATTGTGGACACGTAGCTACTCTCACAATACCAATTTAGGTCTAATGAAACATATTTAACTCAATGACACAAACTTGGTGCACCAATTCCGGATTTTTCCTAATTTGAGCAAAATCTCAATACAGAAGTCACAATAGGGGTCATTAGAAGCTTAAACTTCTTTCTATGGGTAGCCATAATCCATGGGTGGGTTCATAATGGTCAAATGCATAATAAAAACAGAATTAGAGAGGGATTTGAGGGTTGTACCTATCTGGAGATGGATTCCCAATGAAAACTCAATAGGACACAATTTAGACACAATCTCCTAGCTAATCATTCTTCTCTAATGCTGCTTGCAATCCAAGCTCCCGGTGCTCCTTAGATGATGAATATGAAAGGGATTGAGAGTAATTTGGTAGAATTTGATGGAGGAATGAGTTGATTTGGGAAAATAACTAAATTATGATTTTTGAGCTATTAAATGAAGGTGGAGGGAGGCTCCCCCTTACTATATAGGATCGGCCACATAAACCCCAGGGTTTAGCTAATAAAAAATGTCCACATTGCCCCTATGGGTTGTCATGAAGAGTTATTTAATTAGTGAAGGATTTTACTCCTGATGAAGGGTTATTCTAATGTAAAACTTAAGGAAATTAATTAATCTAGTCTAGTTGTGACTAGCTCAACTAGTTGGCACAATAGGTCATGTCAAGTCTAGTCCACTAACCAATAATAATAAAACCAATATATATATATATATATATATATATATATATATATATATATATATATATATATATATATATATACACACACACACACACATTATATTTAATATATAAACACAATATATAATTATTATAAAATGATAAAAATATTCCTATTCTTGAAATATGGTAGTGACAAGCAGACAACAAATTTTCTCTTCTTCTTCACTGGTTTTGTTGGAAATGAGAACCTCTTTGGAATGTGTGGAGAAGAAGTAAGAATTAATAATGTTACTTTGGCAGCATTGCGAGCTTTTGGGGGAGAGAGTGTGTCTAATGCTGCTTTGAAAATTAATAATGATAATTATTAAGAATTAAGAATTAGTATAGAGAATTTAACTAGTATGAATTAATAATAATGATAATTAATGCCATTATTAATAATTAATGAGAAAAAATATCGTTCGAATCCTGTGGGAAAAGATAATTAGTCATGATAATTATTTTAATGGTAATAATAATTATTATTTTTATGAAAAGAATTAATAATAATAACATGAGATTAAAAATTAATATTTAATTAATATTATTTAATGATAATAGTAAAATTTAATACTTACAATTTTAATCCATTTTTTTTAATAATACTAGTTGGAGGTAACTTAATCCTATTTAAAAATAGTAAACCATATCACTTCTCAACTACCAATTTTTTATAAATCAAACATACGAACTAAAAAAACTTACACTTTCCAACTTAATTCAACAACCAAGCAAACGAAGAGACTAAAAAAATTGCATACGCATGACGCGCATAGGTAATGCGTACGCAAACTTTTCACTTCGCTCCACTTCGATGAACCAAACAGCCCTATAGTATTGCTTTAGAACTCAATCGAAACATACAATTTGACATATAAAAAAATATGCAATCTCAGTCGTACGTTATTTGAAATGAATGGTTCAGATTTAAATGTATACCAGATTTACATGCATGTATGTCAAAATTGACATGCATGCTAATTAATAGTAGGCTGCTAATTAATTGTAGGTTGTATTAATCAATAGAATATTCAATTTAACATGATGCTAATTAATACAGATTACTCTATCAAATATGAACTATTTATTTCAAATAACGTACGACTGAAATTGTGTATTTTTTGATGTCAAATTGTATATATGGATCTGGATTAGGTGACACATACAATTTAACGTCTAAAAAAAATACGCAAGCTCAGCCGTATGTCATTTGAAATGAATGGTTCAGATTTAAATGCATACCAAATTTACACACATGAATGCCAAATTT
Source organism: Iris macrosiphon (assembly GCA_036927795.1). NCBI lineage: Eukaryota > Viridiplantae > Streptophyta > Magnoliopsida > Asparagales > Iridaceae > Iris > Iris macrosiphon. Next base: position 186,051,089 of record JAYESA010000003.1, on the reverse strand, counting down.
GACATGCATGCTAATTAATAATATATTTTATTAATTAATGAGATATTCAATTTGACATACATGCTAATTAATACAGATTTTTCTATCAAATCTGAACCATTCATTTCAATTAATGTGCTGTTGTGATTATATTTTTTTAGATGTCAAATTGTATGTGTCATCTGATCCCGATCCATATATATGGCAAACTCAGTCCTACGTCATTTAAAATGAATAATTCAGATTTAAATGATAACAAATTTACATGCATGAATGTCAAATTTGACATTTATGCTAATTAATAGTAGGTTGTATTAATTAGTGTGATATTCAATTTGACATGCATGCTAATTAATAAAGATTACCGTATCAAATATGAACCATTCATTTCCGGTTGAGATTTGCGTATTTTTTAGATGTTAAATAATATGTGTCATGTTTGAAACAAATGGTTTAGATTTAAAATTTGACATCTAAAAAATACGCATATGTCATTTAAAATGAATGATTCAGATTTAAATGCATACTAAATTTACTTGTATGTATGTCAAATTTGACATAAATGCAAATTAATAGTAAATTTTATTAATTAATAAGATATTCAATTTAATATACATGTTTATTAATATATATTATTCTATTAAATCTGAACCATTCATTTCAGATTATATTAGTATGATATATTGTAATCATCCATTGTGCCTTATAACTCTTCCATTTTTTCTTATATTTTAGTTGATTATATTTATTACTAAACTATGTAAAATCATTGAATCCGAAAAAAAAGAAAAGAAAAGAAAATATTCATTCAACTATAAATCATAAAGTAAACCCATAAAAATTCTCACCTATTATTGTGTCCATATTGAAACCGAAAGAGTGCAAAGGTGGGTTGGTGTCACCACACCACCATTCTCCTCCCCGTCTTCCAATCTAGAGTCCCACTCCCCCCACCTATAAATCCCTCCTCTCCTTCGTTTCCCCCAAAATCCCCAACTCCCCCCAAATAAAAACCCTACCTTTCTATATATATTATATATATATATGAAATAGAGTGCCAAAAAAACCCCCTAATATGGGTCACCGGAAGCGAAACCCTAACCCTAGCTCCGCCGATGACTCATCCCCGGCGCCGGCAGAGGCCGACGTGAAGGCCGAGTGCGAGCGCGCCCTCAACGCCCTCCGCCGCGGGAACCCCAACCGCGCGCTGCGGATGATGAAGGAGTCGGTGGCGCGCCACGGCGACTCCTCCCCCCTCCTCCATCGCGTCCACGGCACCGTCCTTCTCAAGGCCGCCTCCGTCCTTGATGACCCCTCGGCCAAGCTCCGCCACCTCCGCTCCGCCGTCGAGTCGGCTCGAAAGGCCGCCGAGCTTTCGCCGAGCTCCGTCGAGTTCGCCCACTTCCACGCCAACCTCCTCTTCGAGGCCGCCTCGGCCGATCCCTCCTCCTCCGTGGGCGGACGCGGATTCGAGGACGCTGTGGCCGAGTGCGAGCGCGCCCTCGCCATCCCCGACCCCGTCGACCCCGCCAAGGAGACCCTCCACGACGACTCCCCTGCCGCCGCCTCCAACCCCAAGCTATCCACCCCGGAGTCCCGCGTCGCGCACGTGCACTCGGAGCTCCGTGCGCTGGTCCAGAAGTCTAATCTCGCGTCGATCTCGAACTGGATGAAGAACATCAGCGGTGGCGGCAGCAACGGGGAGGAGAAGTTCCGGCTGATACCGATGCGGCGGCTCTCTGGATCGGCAGAGGACCCCATGGAAGTGCGGCTCGTCCAGTCTCCCCGCCGCCCGAACGAGATCAAGAAGGCTAACAAGACCCCCGAGGAGCGACGGAAGGAGATCGAGGTCCGTGTTGCTGCAGCTCGCCTGCTGCAGCAGCGGCCCTCCGAGTCGAACGGAGACCCCGAACCGTCCTCCTCCTCCTCCTCCTCACAGCAGCAGCGGCTGGTTGAGCGGCGGAAGCAGGTCAACTCCAAGAAGATGTCCGAGAGGATGGATCAGGTCCGGGCGTACTGGAACTCGATGGACGTTGATACGAGGCTGAGGTTCTTTTCAGTGAGCATTGCTGATCTTCAGGCACATTATAAGAGTTCGTCTTCCAAGGAGCGTGTGACTGCATCGGAAGTGCTGACGGAGGCGCTCGGCTTCGTTGCAGCCAATGCTGGTGCTTGGAACTTCTGGGTTTGCTGCCGCTGCGACGAGAAGTTCGTGGATTGCGATTCACACATGCAGCATGTTGTGCAGGAGCACATGGGCAGCCTGCCAGTCAAGCTGCAGTCTGTGCTGCCGCAACAGGTTGATGGAGAATGGATCGAGATGCTCCTCGATGATAGCAATTGGAAACCTATAGATACTCTGGCTGCTGTGAAAATGGTCGAGCAAGAAGAAGATGAGGTAGAGGGAGAGCAGGGATTGTCCTCTTCAAAGTGCCAGTCCAATGACAGTGTTATTGATAACGACTCTGTGTCGGAGTACTGGAGCTCGAAAGAAAACTCGGACTCATCCTCATCTCAGTCACCGCAGATGGGAGAGTCAAGCAGCAGCAACGTCGGCTTCGCTAGTAGCAATGGGTTTGCTACCGAGTCCAGGGACAATGACATTGTCATAACCAGTCCCTCTAATTTTGATGTTGATCGGGTCTCTCGAAGTTGGCCGCTGTCTGACGATGCCGAAAGAATTAAGCTATTGGAAAGGATTCAGGGCATGTTCCAGTTGCTCGTGAAGCACAAGAGTCTCTCCGTTGGTCATCTCAACAAGGTGATACAATTTGCCATGGATGAAGTCCAAGCTTTCCAGTTCGGCTCCCTAATGATTAATCGTGCAACGTTGGACCGCTCACCTATTTGTATCTGCTTCTTGGGTGCCGCACAGCTGGGGAAAGTCCTCAAATTCTTGCAGGAACTGTCCCAGTCATGTGGGTTAAGCCGGTATGCTTTTGGTGAGAAAGATTCGTTCTCCGTTACTGCTTCTAATGATGTCAGTGATGTCACTTCTGGTTGCCGCGGGAGTGACTTCTTGTTACAAGGAGTTGTCCTTGCTTATGATCCACCATCAGGTCTCCTCCTTGATGCCCGTTTACTCAATGGGAAGAAGAATGATTCTGATGATAGTATTCCTGACACGGATGCTCTTGTCTCCTGGTTGTTTTCTGGCCCCTCGAGTGGGGAAGAACTGCTGTCATGGACCCGTGTGAGAGAAGAGGAATCTCATCAGGGAATGGAAATTCTGCAGATGCTGGACAAGGAATTTGGGGCTATGCAGTCAATGTGCGAGAAAAAATGCGAGCATTTGAGCTACGAGGAGGCTCTGCAGACCGTGGAGAACCTCTGCCTAGAGGAACTGAAGAAAAGGGAGCAGCAAGCACTGAAGTCCATTGTGCCACAGAGCTACGAGACTGTTTTGCGGAAGCGACAAGAAGAACTTGTTGAGAGGGAGAATGATATGCTGATGTTAGACAGTGCTAGGTTTGAGTTAGAGGCTATATCCAACCTTCTCAAGGAGGCACAAGCTCTAAATGTCTCTCAATTTGGGTATGAAGATGCAGTACCTGGCGTGACTTCTCGTTTATGTGACTTGGAAAGTGGCGAAGAGGATGAATGGAGGATGCATGACTATGTGCACCAAGGAGATACATGCATAGAAATAGCTATCCAGAGGCAGAAGGAACAGTTATCCGTGGAGGTCTAATCTCAGTTTGTTAAATCTTTGTAATATAAAGAAACCCCACCAGTGTCTTGTTCTCACCATACTATAGTGACTTGCAGCTTAACAAGATCGATGCAAAGATTATGAGGAATGTGACTAACATGCAGCAACTGGAGCTTAAGCTTGGTCCTGCCTCTGCTTTTGATTATCGAACCATTGTTCTACCTCTTTTGAAGTCTTTCCTTAGGGTCTGTAATGATGTTGGTTCACTTTCCTGCGCTTTAAGTTGTTTGCTCAGGTATTCACATCGTTCAGCATCGGTTTTGTTTGGCAGATGCATTTGGAGGAGCTTGTGGACAAAGATGCCACAGAGAAGTCTGATGCTGCAAGAGAAGCCTTATTAGTGGAACTTGCACTCGCGGAGAAGAAAAATATCAAAGTTGGCGAGTCAAAGCAAAGTCAGGACAAGTCAAAGGATAAGAAGAAGAACAAAGATAATAAGAAGGCAAAAGACATGAAGGTTTGACCGGTCTTGACTATGATTCAATTTCTTATGCTGATGCAATAGATATCTTAAGTCTTGTAATTTACTTCCAGGCTGTGGGTTCTAATGGGCAGCTCAACTTTTACCAGGAAACTTCAGAACGATTGTAAGTCTCTTATGTATCACTTTATGTGTGTCAACTTAAGCACCCAATTACCTGATTATTCTCCTTTCCCTTCTATGTTAAGATCGGTCTTTTCGTGATTATTTCCTGTTATACATTTTTATTGTTGATTTTTTTCAACTTTTAACCATCCAATCTTTCTTTGTCGATTCAACTATTTTACCCATTGAAGGGTAGAATCGACTGATTCTTTTAGATATAAAATGCAATTACCTATAGCAACTTGTACCATGTTTTACCTGCTCGTCTATACTTCTTTTTAGTCTAGGAAAATTTCTTTTCTCGTCTAGGGAGATGTGGAGGGCGCTCCTTGGTTGCATGAACTTAAACTACTTAAAAAAAAAGTATGCCCACCTGCCTAATCACTAAATGCCCGGCTATTTTTTTTGTTAGGGCCTCACATCCTCGTAGCTACCTTGGTTAGGAATTTGCACCAGACTGAAGGTTGACCCAGGTTGAAAGCCAGTGATAAATTTTTTTTTTAGTTCTCTTGCAGAGCTTTCTTCTTTCCACCTCGTTCTAAATTATAATGAGAGAAGGTTTGGATGATGATGTTAAAGCCGAACAATGTTATGTATTACAAACAGAGCACATGATCTATTGTAGATTTGTGAGCTGCTTTGATGAAGACTAGGTAGTGGCATTTGTTAGCCACATAATAGTAATAATTATTAATTACTAAGTTACCTTCTCTTGTCATATTTTTTGTACTATCTTCTTTCTTTTTTCATTCTTTCTTCAAAATCTTCTTCTCGTCCTTTTTGGATTTTGTTGAAGGGCCACGTGGGAGTCCCGACAGACTATATGCTTTTGTAAGTGGCCTAAGGTCTCATATGCATGGATGTGGATTTGTTGGGGCTTTGTGATTTTGCAGAATAATTTGAAGTATTATTTTCTAGAAAAAATTATGTAAAATATGAACAATTTTTATTATTATGAAATCTCAGGAATATGAAGTGGGTATAAAAGTGGTGACTGCTAAGAAGTAAAGTAGATCCCTTTGTGTTGCTTGCCATGTATGATATAATTTTGAAAATCCACGTCTAGCACTTCTGATTCACCCTTTAGAGGAGCAGCATAACTGTAGAATTATGAAATATTTTTATATGCATGATTGTTTTTGTCAGAATATCATCTTTTACTTAAAAAAAGGGCGTCCCAGTGCCACGAGGCTCCCGCTTATGCAAGAAACATCATCCTCTACTGCTGTTATTGATATATAAGCTGACATATTTATGGCTATATCTTAAACCGGAAGGACAAGCAAGTCCCATAAATAGTTCTCTCCAAATAGCATTATATTATAATTAAATTTTAGGTAAAGGTGACAATTCCTGTAAAATAATTAGCATATCTAGTTTCTCTAGAATATATAATTAATGAGTACTTCATAAAAGTTGCTTAAATCTAATACCAATGGCTTTGAGGCATGAGTAATCGCCATTGTTTACGTATCATAACTTACCTAAATCATAATCCCTATCATACACAACCTCTTCAGTAAAAAAGAATATCTTTCCTGGAATGGGAATAAACAATACGATTCTGGTCGATTTGCTATGATAAAAGCAGAGTATCCAACTGAAAACATACACATCAATATCTTGTTAAACTTTCATAGCTTGGTTTTGCCTTCGTTAATGCAATTATCTCTGAGATCCACCTCCATATCTACGCAACTGTCAGTCTCTCTATTTGCTTCATAGAAAAGCATGAACAAAGCAACACCTTGTATTTCTGATTCTTTGCCAACGAAACAGTTTTGCCCATGTCCCTGATTATACAATCAGTGCAAATTAGTTGGTAGGCCATCATTACTGAAATCTGGTGGTCTCCTTTCAAAAAATAGGTTGCCAATAAACGGCCCTATTCTCAATCCCCTCTTCCAAAATGTAGGTCAGTGGTAAGCCATCCACGCTTATCCTTATCTGCTTAGTAGAGATCTGTTGGAGGCCCAAGGATCCTTTTAAGCGAAGTGAGTATCTTAAGTAGCATAAGACTTTTAGGGGTGGAGGGGTTATTTTGATATATTTGCGTTAGATTTGCGCAAAGTTCACTGACATGTAAAAATACACCAGGACACGCCGAAATAGGTGCTGTTTCCACATTTCTGTGTCCATATCATTTCGTACTCGTGTCAGTGCAACATAGATTGTCATATATTGCACAAATTATTGTTGCTGAACATCTGCTTTGGTATATGACCAGGATTTCCATACTATACGATAACCTCAATGTTGCTTCTGAATCCACCTGTCTTCATGCTCTGTACTGTTTACTTATTTATAATGTGGTGTCATCTGTAGGGAACTACTCATAGATTTCTAGCAAGTACCAGCCACATTTTAAAGTTAGTTGATACTGTGTTTAAAGTGAAACCCAAGCAACTATGTGAACACCGTGCGACTTCAGATTTCCTGTTGGACTTATCGGTTGAACTTCAAATTAAGATACAAACTTATGCACAAATTGCCTATAGTTTTGTTAAATATTCTCTCCGTGCATGTGTAATTAATACGAACCTAGTCGTGACGATGCCTATAGTTCTGTTGAATGTTTGGTCTGTTTGTGTGTTATTGCTGGTTGCTGCTCTGGCAACAATCAGTACAGCAGTCTTAATCCCAACTTTTTGGATCTTGCTATCTGACCACGCTGTATATTTGCTGCAGTGAATTTTCTGGTGCAACTCACAGCAGTCTCATTGAGCCTGAGGTCAAAATGACGGGTGATTACTTGAAACAACAACAAGAAGAGTTTAGACGTAAAGTTGAACTTGAGGCAGAGGAAAGAAAACTTGAGGAAACATTGGAATACCAAAGGCGTATAGAAGATGAAGCAAAACAAAAACACCTCGCTGAGCAATTTAAGAATGCCACTGGAACTTCTCCAAACATTATTGTAGAGGAAACTTGTGCTGTTGGTTCACACTTACATGCAGTTTATCCGAGCCCACGGTCTGGGTTAAGTTATACCAATCCACAAAGGTCACATACTTATAACTCTCCAATAGGCTTAAAGGATTTAGAATTTGGTGACTTTCATACTGCTGAAGCTATTATTTGCAAGGACTATCAGGAGGTTGAATTGGATCAATCTAAAAATGAATCTGGTAGGCACGATCCTTTGCTCAATTTAGAAGCACAGTGGGTTATTGGTGGTAACCGTGAAATTCACAGTAATGAGGTACTACTAACTTTAAGTCGGAATGTTGGCATGCAAAATAGTTTTGTGGCTGTACCCATGAATGGTACAGAGACAAATACAGCTTTCGGGATATCTTCCAACAATTCTAGCCTTCAGAAGATCAATAAGAAAAATAGTCAGTATCATTCAAGATCCAAACAAGGTTAGGATTCTTTTATACCAAATTAATCTCAGAATTAGTTGGACTTATCAATATTCTTTGCTATTGTTTCTTTCTCAAGAAATGGATATATTAGCTGGAAGCATTTTTTTTTTTTTAATCTCTTGCAGGCACTGGGGGAGATGTACAGAATGGTTTTTGTTCTTCTGACCAACAAGTAACCAGGCAATCTAATAGGAAGAATAACTCTTCGAAATTGCCTGATGGAAATGCCCGAAGTCTTTCACATGCTAAAGAAAACTGTTTATACGGGCAGACTTCAAACGAAGTTAACTTTAAGGATCAAGCCTGTGCCATAAAGCCGGATTACATGCATAATGACCACAGTATGTATTTTGCATCTTGTTTGCTTGCAGTATTCTGCATTGCATGCCTGTTTGGGGAACTTCCAATATTGGTTCAGATTATGATTATTGGTGCCATCAAGCAAGCACCCATAGGCTTCCTTAGGTGGATGATATTCCGGCACAAATTGCCCTTTTCTTCTCTCCTAAGAAAAATTGACTCAAGTGGGATCCAAATTTGAAAAAAGGCTAGGTCAAAGTCCTAAGTGGAACCAAAATCCTAAGTATAGACATTAATCATGTGTTACCCATGGCACAACCCATTTCCAATACTCTTAATGTCTTGTTAAAAACTTTATCTTTATGTTAAACTATGTTTGCCTTAATTTAGTTCCAGCCCTTATCAAGGAACTATGTATTAAGCGATGCCCATGTAATGTGGGTGTACTTTCCATATTTTCTGTTTTTTCAAGCCTCTATCCTAAGGAGTACCTGCCCGTTCATGTCTGCTCCTGAGGTCAAGTAAGTGAATAGGCTTCATACTATATACCAACTACATGCAATTTTATTACAAGAAATGATAGTCTTCTAGGACTATATCTTATGTTGCACAGACAGATACAATAGGACACAGTGACACAGACACGTCACCTATTTTGGTGTGTCCTAGTGTAATTTGGAGTGTCCGTGGTGTATCCTATACATGTCTGATACACATCACACAATACGGCCCATATTTTTGGAGTGTCCGTGCTTCCGTTTATCTTTACATATTTTTACAGAATGCCGTCCAAATGGCATGCAGGCGATTTACTTGAAACTGAATTGGACTCTCTACTTTACAGATTTAAGTATATATATGCTTTATTCAGCGTACATGTTAACTTCTCTATGGCCCAATGGGAACACCCAGTAATATTCTGTATAAGGAGTGAGTGGGAGTAGTACTTAGTAAAAAGAAACTACAACTCTGATATTGTTTGGAAATCCATACTTCACATCTTACCTAGTAATTTCATCCATAATTAGTCCAAAAGAAAAATTGTTGATCCTTGATGTAAGCAACAGTTTTGGGAAATGACATTGCATCTCCTCCCATGGTTCACACGGTAGTGGCAACTCCATCATACATAACTTTTGTAATCTTAATATAGCTACTATAAACTTGCTTCTTCTCCAAAATGTACCACATTATCTTCCTAGGTACTCTAGCATAAGCTTTTCTCTAAGTCAATAAAACCATACGTATATCCATCACTAATTTTAGTTTCATTCATATTCTTAGCAAGTAAAAGGCTTTTGTAGTAGATTTTCTAGGAATAAAACCAAATTGATTCTCTAGAATTCTAGTTTCTTTTCTTAATGTTTGCTCAATTATCCTCTGATAGAATTTCTTTAATGTGTCCTAAGCTTGATTCTTCTTCGGATAACTTTGTATTTCTACCTTTCTATATATAGGTACTTTAATACTACCTTCCATTCGTGAGAATTTTTTTCTGTCCTTAGGATTTTGTATAATATATTAGTAAGACACCCTAAGCATTTTCAAACCTCACACTCTGTCAGCAAAATCCGTACCTGTGCAGGCTTATTTCTAGTCATCCTGATGACTACTTTCACTTTCTTGTAGCATCATTTCGTAGGTATGACACATTGTCTTAATGCCATATATCTTGGATTTTGTTTACAAAGTTGCCATTGAATCCTACTTAGATCTAAGTTCATTGCTTGTCAGGAGAATGCTTGTTGTAGGTTGTAGGGTATGGCTTATAGGTGTATAGGACATTTTTTCCTATGTAGATGATCAAGTTTGTTATGAAAATATCAATCTTGATGTGTTGTCTTTGTCATTACTGTTTTTGTCTGCTTCTTCTTTTTGTGGATACTTATTCTAGAGTATTAAATGGTATAGTTTCGTTAGACTATTAAAATATTTATTTTTTATGTAGAAACAGAAAAACCTGGAGACCAGACATTGGTACAATTAAAAACTGAGGAGGAGGATGATGAAATATTCCAAGCAGACCTAGAAAAAGCTGTACGCCAGAGCCTTGGTTTGTAAAGTTCCATAACCCTCTAGTATATCATCGTATACTCTGTTATGACTTCTTTTAGATATCTTTAATACAACATCTATTACTTGTTGAAAAATATTGATTTGCATACACTATATTATGATCTCATTTTCTCCTACAGTGGCCCACCAATTTTCTTTCCTTTCCAATCTTGCTGGATAATCAGACCATGATAACATTTCTGTAATATGATTTTGTGATTCATTTCTTTTTTTTACTCCCAATTTGTTGACGATGCACTTCTCTACTTGCTTTTGTATTTCGTGTATTGATGGCTGATTATTCTAACTGCATTACGATGTAGTTTCAGTTGTTTATATGCGCATCTTTAGCTTTTCTAGTTGTAGAACTATTTTAAGCATTATCTTTAGCTTTTCTAGTTATAGAACTATTTTAAGCATTAACGAAAGAAGCATGAGCCAATATTTTTAAACCAGTTATATACCTAATGTAGAATGATATGGCTCAACTTAATGGAATAATTTCATCGATATGAGTGAGTACATATATATAGGAGAGAGTCAGCCTCTCACTATTGATTCTACCCGATGTGGGACTAAAGCCCAAAGACTAATACTTAATACCCTCCCTCAAGCTGGAGCATACATGCCTATCATGCCTAATTTGTTACAAAGAAATCGAACACGAGGGTCTAAAAGAGACTTCGTAAAGATATCTGCTATCTGATCGTCGTTTCTCACGTGGTGAAATGTTATCACACCATTTTGGTATTCATCATGAACGAAGTCGATACCAATCTCAATGTGTTTCGTCCGTTCATGAAATACATGATTGATAGCAATGTGGATGGATGATTGGTTATCACACTACATATCTGCTGCTTTTGATCCTTCCTTTAGGAGATGTTGCAAATATAATCCCTCTGTTGTGCCATAAGCAATGGTCAGTATTCCGCTTCTGAACTTGATCATGAGACCACACACTGCTTCTTGGTCTTCGACGACGCTAAGTTCTCGCTAATAACGAATAGCCAGATGTAGACCGTCTATCTGTGAGACTCGCACACTACTTAACATCTGTAAAACACTCAAGACGAGTATGCTCCTGATTCTCCATCCGATTTTTTTTTCGAATTCTGTGCTAGATAGCGCACGATCCTGAGAACTGCCTGCTAATGCGGAACTCTTGGAGAAGCCATAAATCTACTCACGACACTTCCAACAAAGAAAATGTCTGGACGAGTCATAATTGCCAAGTAGTTGGGTTTTCCAACCAACTGACGATACTGATCAGAATTGGTCATCAGTATCCACTCATCGGAGAGTAACTTTACCCCTGGATCAATGGGTGAGGTTGCTCCCTTTGTATCATTCCTGCTTCAATTAGGATGGCAAGCACATATTTCCTTTGAGACATTACAATGTCTTGCTTATCCATTATGACTTCAATGCCCAAGAAGTACTTCAATGCTTTCAAATCTTTAGTCTGAAATTGCTTACCCAGAATTTTTTTCAGCCCTGCAATATCCTGACTGTCGTCCCCCGTAATCACAATGTCATCAACACAGACACCAAGTATCCGTCCGGCTGATGTCTGTCGGTAAAATACCGAATGATCCTTTTTTGATTGACACATGCCAAACTGGATAACGACATATGTAAATTGACCAAATCAAGCACGAGGTGATTGTTTGAGACCGTAGATGGTCTTTCGCAGATGACACACTTTATCCTTCCTTGCAACGAACCCAGGAGGTTGCCCCACATACACTTCCTCTTCAAGGTCCTATGGAGAAATGCATTCTTCACATCCAACTGAAGTAAGAGCCACTCATATCGAACAACTCATGTCTGGTGATGCCAGTTCTGACGGAGCTGGTGTTTGCGGACCGTGGGATGGTGATACTGGATCGGTAGGGGAGGGCATCCTTACGGACGACTGCTGTGTTTGAACCGGATATAAGATGTTCTTTGGGTAAATTTTGGGAACATATTCTTTAGTTAGAGAGGACGGGGGGAACTCAGTCTCGACAAAGGTAACATCCCGAGACATAATATATCTCTTCAAAGTTGGAAAAAAATAACGATACCCTTTCTGATCCTTAGTATACCAAAAGAAAATACACTTGAGTGCCTTCAGATCCAATTTAGAAAGATTAGGTCGAGTATCTCGAACGTAACACAAGCGCTCAAATTTTTTGGGAGGTAGACAAAAGGGCATACGATTGGGATATAACCAAGATAAAGGAGTAGTGCCTTTGAAAATAGTAGATGACATACGATTGATCAGATAGCAAGCCATAAGAACATCATCCGACCAAAATTTTCTGGGAGTACTGGCATAAAACATAAGAGCTAGAGTTGTTTCCAAGAGGTGGCGATTCTTACGTTATGTCATACCATTTTGTTGTGGTGTGCAAGGACAGAAAGTTTGATGGATAATTCCATGTCTAGCCAGACGGGAAGTGAACTCACGAGACATACGACCATTGTCGCTCCGAGACATTTGATAGAAATCCCAAATTAGGTTTTTATTTCAGTATAAAAATTACACCAAATACCAAATAATTCGGAACGATTTTTCATTAAGTAGACAAAAGTGACTCATCACTAGTCATCAACAAAGGAAATAAAATACTTGAAATCTATCACAGATTAAATATGACATGGAACCCAAACATCAGAATGACTAAATCAAAAGGATCTTAGACAGTTTTATCCAAATACACCGTATATGGTACCCGATGATGTTTAGCCAGACTACACGACTTACAATGAAAAGGAACTCGAAAATTTAGAGATTGCCACATTTTCTGGATCGCTTGGATAGATGGGTGATCTAACCAACAGTGCAACTCAAACGGGTCGAGTGATAGACGAACTCAATTCAAATAGATACAAGCCTCCAGCAACATTCCTTCTATCGATAGTCTTTTCAGTTTTCAGGTCCTGAAAAATACAACCATCAGGAAAGAATGTTACTGAGCAGTACAAGTCACAAGTAATCCGACTAAGGGATAATAAACTGAATGTGTTTCCAAGTGTATGTAAACTGAAGTGAGTGACAGACCGGGAGAAAGACAAGTACTTTCTTTTTCACGAACTTTCAGGGAACTGCTATTCGCACAGTAATGTTGAGTTATGTGTTTAGTTTAGTCCCACATCGGGTAGACTAATAGTGAGGGGTTAGCCTTTCCTATATAATGTACTCCCCTCTCTTCTTAAGAAACAGAATCGATATTTTTCTCCTACATGGTATCAGAGCCATAACCCATCCACCACTCTCTCCATAAAGAAAAAAAACCCCTAACCCTAGGTCAGCCCCACCTCTCCCCCCGCCTCCCTCGCCCCCCCTGCCGCAGCCCCCGGCCCCGCCTCTCGCTGCCCCTGGCCCCGCCTCTCGCTGCCCTGGCCCCGCCTCCCCCCACCGCCTCCCTGCAACTCCGGCCTCGCCTCCCTGCACCCGCCTCCCCCCACGCTCGGCCCTGCCTCCCCCCCCGTCTCCCCACCCCCCCTCCCTGCACCCCCCCTCAGACACCCCCTCCCCCAAGTCCTAACCCTAATATGCAGCCGTCGTCCCTCCTTCCTGTCTAAATCCTAATCCTAAAACAAGAAAAAAAAGTAAAAAAAGTCGTATATCGGCGGTTAGGGGTAGACAATGATTTGTTGATTTGTTTGCAGAACTTCTGTTCCTAGATTACGACTTCAGGAGTTAACAAAGAGTAGACAAGTTGCTTGATTACGAGGATCTTTGTTTCCTTCCTACCCCAATCTCCACATCAGGATCTCCACAGATGGGCTATTTTGTTAGTTGAAAGTGGAAGAAAGTGTGAAAGTAAAATTTTGTCTGGTGAAAGTGAAATGCGTATGCTTTTGAGTTCATGCTAGTTCTTGTCTGGTGAAAGTAACTTTCAATGTTTGGATAGATAATATTTTGTAACTTGGAAGTAGTCAAATCATACTTTCATTGTTTGGATGACTATGAAAGTGGGTAAAATAAAAATATATTATAAGAGAAACAAAATTAAATAATTAACTAAAACAGTCATAAAGTGGTTTAAAAATTATTTAAATAATGTCAATATGATTAAAAAAAGTACAGTTTTATCCCACATCTACAAAAAAATTGCGGATGTCAAATCGGCCATTTTCACCTGTCGCGTCAGCCGACATGAACTATTGTTGAATTTTTTTGGACTGTTCAGCCCACTTTCGGTCGACAGTTTCAAAGCCAACCAAACACTTGATCTCTCATCACAAAACCCAATGCATATAATCCTGACTTTCACCCTCCACTTTCGTTATACCAAACAGGCCCAGAGACTAACTTGAGTTGCTTCTCTGTACTGCCTTGTGTGATCCCCATACGATCTCTACTTTTCATGCGCGTGTGGGTTCTCGCCACGTTGATAGCGCACTGTTAAAGTTGATATGATTATTGGGGTTGGGAAGATCCACCGACGGTCGAATCAAGTGCATTGCATGATGACAAACACTGACGCGGCTAGTAGTGATACTACTACCGATGTCGGGAACGTATTGGCAGAACCAACGGGCACTGGCACGATGGTTTCTTCAATTCGACTCGTTGATCGGCGGTTGGACAGACCAGATGGTTACTCAACATGGCGGAAGAAGGTGGAGGAAACACTTCGGGGAATGCAGTTGTCCAAGCATCTGACTGACAACCTTCGGGAGACGACTGATCCCACATTTGAGCAGTGGGAGACGGATGATAGTCGACTGTTTACACACTCAATCGAACTATCGGTGGAGGACATGGTTCAGAACACGGATACGGTAAATGAGTTATGGGAGGTCCTAGCGACGACGTTTGCTGGAAAACGCGACTTGTTTCGTATTTACGACTCGGTCGTCGGCGTCTACCGGGCAGAACAGGACAAGTCTCATGAGGACCACTTTCGGGCCTTTAAGGTTATGGTCGATGAAGTTGACCCTCTGACGACGGATATCAATGAAGCGAGGGTTCAACGTGAGCAGCTTCATGTCATGACATATCTTGTCTCTCTCCGTCCTGATGCAGCCTCAGCGCTCTATCAGATCATTGCTGGAGCCGAGGTTCCATCTCTGATGGAAGTGCATTTTCGTGTCCTACGGGCAGCAAAGGTCGTCGAGACCTCTCTAAGTGATGCTCATGCTGTTTGATCTGCTCTTGGTGCTGCTCGTACTGGATTTCGTGGTGGTCGTGATGGACGACGTGTTGGACGAAATGTTGGTCGTGATGGTGGACGAGGCATCGGCGGTCGTGATGGAGGTCGATCGTGAACCTGCTTCAACTGTGGTCTACATGGTCATTTTCAGTGGTAGTGCACTAAAGCTCCTGCCGCCAACGTGTTACCTCAGATACTCTTGATCTTGGCGGTCTATCCGTCCAAATGATTGATGAAGCATATGCAGACTTTGTTGAGTTTCAAGCTCAACGTCGAGGTGAAGTTTCTACTTCTGGGTCCACCGCAGGGTACTCAGCGGCATGTGTGGTACAGTCGAAACAATGTCTTTGATTCTGGTGCGTCTTCTCACTTGACAGGCGACACAGGTATGATACAAAATTATGTACCGGTTGGTCGTATGTCTAAAATTACATGTGCCAATGGTGGTTCGCTGACAGTCCGTGGAAAAGGATTTGCATGTCTTTCTTCGGGACTGTCACTACATTCTGTATTACATACACCTGGAAACTTATTCAGCTTACATTCAATTAGTCTGATTACTCACGATATGCATTGCTCGATAACATTCTTTTCTGATGGTTGTGTTTTTCTGGACCTAAAGACTAGAAAAACTATCGGTAGGGGGCATGTTGCTGGAGGCTTGTACTTGTTTGATAAAACTTTTTCTGTTGTCTGTGCTGGTGTGAAACTTAATTCTTTTGAGTTACACTGCCGGTTAGGGCATCCATCTGTCCATGCACTCCAGAAAATGTATCCATCTTTAGATGTTTCATGTTATTTTCATTGTGAGTCATGTAGTTTGGCTAAGCATCACCGGATTTCCTATCCAGTCAGTCAGAATAAAATTGCTTCCGTTTCCTTCGAGTTGGTGCATTCCGATGTACCGGAACATTGTCCGGTTGAATCTATGATGGGATTCAAGTACTTTGTTACTTTTGTTGATGATTACTCACGTGTTACTTTTGTTTATCAAATAAAAAATCGTTTCGAATTATTTAACATTTGGTGCAATTTTTGTGTGAAAATCAAAATACAATTTGGTGTTACAATTAAATGTGTTCGCAGTAACAATGGTCGTGAGTATGTCTCGTGAGTTTGTTTCACATCTGTCTCGGAATGGCATCATCCACCAAACTTTTCATGTCCTTACACACCTCAACAGAATGGTGTGGCTGAACGCAAGAATCGTCATCTTTTAGAAATAACGCGTGCTCTTATATTCCAAGCATGTACTCCAAAATAATTTTGGTCGGATGTCGTTCTTATGGTTTGCTATCTAATTAATCGCATGCCGTCGTCTGTTCTCAATGACGATACTCCCTTCTCTCGGTTATATACCAAACCAGAGCCGTTTCCTCTATCTCTCCGAATCTTTGGTTGCTTGTGCTATGTTAGGAATATCCGACCAACTCTTTCTAAATTAGATTCAAATGCTATCCAATGTATTTTCTTTAGGTATCCTAAGGATCAGAAAGGCCATCAGTGTTTTTTTCAGTCTTGAAGAGGTATTTTCTCTCAGAATGTTACCTTTGTTGAAATCGAGTTTCCTCTACTTCCACAAACTATTGATTCGGCTTCGCAAGTTTACCCAGAAGATGATTTCTTGTTGTTTCCTGTTCAAACACAACCCCCCGTAAGGATGCCCTCCCATACCGAGCCATTTTTTCGGTCTGACAGTTCGCAAACACTGGCTCCGTCAGTACCAGCATCGCCGGAACGAGTTTTGTCGATCATGTCCGCAGACACAACGCCTTCATCCTCCTGTAGATCCAATGATTTGCCTTCTCCGTATCCGCCAGCTCGACCTCGTCGTACATGTCGTGATCATCCCTTGTATGTTGACAATTACAAAGGGCTTGCGAGCCACACACAATCATTGGTAGCTACTATTGATGGGATTCAGATTCCCAATACTGTAGAGGAGGGTCTTAAATATCCCGGCTGGTGTGCTGCTATGGAAGAGGAGATGAAAGCACTTCGGGAAACCATACATGGAACTTGGTTGATTTACCTTATGGTAAGAAGGCAGTAGGTTGCAAATGGGTGTTCAATATTAAGGTAAAACCGGATGGCATTTTTGATCGTCTGAAGGCTCGTCTGGTGGCAAAAGAATATTCTCAGACATATAGTGAGGATTATTTTGATACATTCTTCCCAGTTGCTCGGATGACCTTTATGCACGTACTCTAGGCCTTAGCTGATCGCTATGACTGGCTGTTGCTACAGCTGGATATCAAGAATGCATTTCTTCATGGAGGTTTTGACGAAGAAGTATTGTAGTTCAACCTCCTGGGTTCATTGCAAGGGAGGGTAAAGTGTGTCATTTGCGGAAGCAATGTTCTAAACGGCGGTAGGTGGATGCGCGGCGGGAAGGGTCCGCCTACCGCCTAGGACACTTAGGCGCTGCCTAGGCCGCCTAGGCGTTTGATAAACCACTATTTTTGTATAATATGGCATATTTTAAGGGTTTTTATGCATAGCTAAGTTGTAGAACAAATATTTATGAAGTTTAAATCATGTAAAAGTGACTCATAGGTCCATAATACTTGCAAAACTATTTTACCAAAACATATGGTCAGGTATTGTTCCGCTTAGGCGTTCGCCCACACCGCCTAACTCATTCTACTACATAATTTGAATTAGAGTACACCGCGTACCACATACTCACCTCTGCCTATGCCGCCAAACCTCCGATGGTCTACTCCATCACCAAGACGCCAACGGCAAAAGCGGTGCGGAGAGCGACCGCCTAGGCGCCGTCTAGGCGGCCGAGACGGACACCATTTAGAACACTGTGCGAAAGGCCCTTTATGGTCTCAAACAATCCCCTCGTGCATGGTTTGGTCGTTTCACAAATGTGGTTACTCAGTTTGACATGTGCCAATCGAAGAAGGATCATTCAGTATTCTACCGTCAGACATCAACTGGAAGGATATTACTTGGTGTCTATGTGGATGATATTGTGATCATAGGAGAAGACAGTCATGACATTGCATGACTGAAGAAGTTTCTAGGAGAACAATTTCAAACCAAGAATTTGTGATCATTGAGCTAATTTTTAGGCGTAGAAGTCACACGCGGTAAGCCGAACATTGTAATGTCTCAGAGAAAGTATATGCTAGACATCCTAAATGATGCAGGATTGATGCAAGCTAAGGGAGCAACCTCGCTTATGGATCCAGGGATAAAGTTATTCCCCGACGAGGGGACACTAATGACCAATCCGGATCAATATCGTCGAGTAGTTGGGAAGCTCAACTACTTGGCCGTTATGATTCGTCCAGACATTTTTTTTTTCATCATTGTCGCAAGTAGATTCATGTCTTCTCCACGAGTTCCACATTGGGAGACAGTTCTCAGAATTCAGCGCTAACAGTTCAGAATCCGGAAAAAGGAATTCGGATGGAGAATAAGGGGCATACTTATGTTGAGTGTTTTACTAATGCTGACTGTGGTGCAAGTCTTACGGATAGACGGTCTACATCTGGCTACTCGGTCTTCATTGGCATGAACTTGGTATCGTGGAAGAGCAAGAAGCAGAGTGTGATCGCACGATCAAGCTCGGAAGCGGGATATCGATCCATTGCTTATGGCACAACAGAAGTGCTATATCTGTAGCATCTTCTACCGGAACTGAGAGAAGAGGCAGGATACAAAGCAGCAGATATGTGGTGTGATAACCAGTCTGCTATTCATATTGCTACAAATCCTGTATTTCATCACGGACAAAGTTGATGTCGATTTCAATGTGCTGTCATTTCATGAAATGCAGGATTAGTAGCAATATTAATAGAAGATTGGTTATCACACCATATATATCTGCTGCTTTGTATCCTACAGAAAGGGATGATAAAGTTTTACCACGTGAGGACCGGCGATTAGATAACTGATATATTTACAAAGTCTCTTCTAGGTTCTCGGGTTCAATTTCTCTGTAACAAGCTGGGCATGCTTGACATCTATGCTCCAGCTTGAGGGGGGGGGGGTGTTGAGTTATGTGTTAAGTTTAGTTGAGTCTTACATCAGGTAGACTAATAGTGAGAGGGGTTAGCCTCTCCTATATAATGTACTCTCCTCTTTTCTTAAGAAACGGAATCGATAATTCCCTCCTACAAATAATATATGTCACACGACCCACAGATATATAATCACGCAACATACCTGCATCGCCTGACATGTGATCAGACGCACCCGGATTACACATTGCTTTGGCCTTACCACACATACCGCTGAGTATCCGGTTGTAGATCCAGATATAGAGACTCCACGACAACGCTGAGCTTGGAATTCAGTGAATTATGCATAGGTCTCTGCAGTCGTCTGCACATATCGCTTTTTATCATCATGAGTATCCGATGCAACATTGACGGCAGGAGCTTTGGGACACTGTCATTGAAAATGTCATGGTTGACCACAATTCAAGCATGCGCGCGATCGTCATTCATCACGACTGCCATTGTCTCGTCTACTATATCGGCCACCACGTCTATCCTACGACCCCTACGAAATCTACCACGAAAAGTACCCAAGACAGACCGATTAACAGGTGCATTGCTTGTATCAGTCCCAACTACTTTTGTTGTCCGTATGACACAAAAGTAGGCTTCTATCAAAGATGGAACCTCAACCCCAGCAATAATCTGAAATCGTGCGAAATCTGCATCAGGACGAAACGAGACGAGACACGTCATGATATAGAGCTGATGATGTTGAGTCCTCGTCTCATTGAGATCCGTTATCAAGGGTAAGACACGATCAACCTCATCAGTCAGGGCCTTAAATGGTCGAAAGTGATCATGATGTGACTTGTTTCCTTGATCAGCTCGGTAGACGCCGATAACCTAGTCATAAATGCAAGACAAATTGCGTTTTCCATCAAACAAAGCCGCTAGGACATCCCATAACTCCTTCATCGAATCTGTATTCTGAACCATATTCTCGACTGATAGTTTCATCGAATTCATCAACTGTGTAAACGGTCTGCTATCATCAGTCTCCCACTGTTCATATGCAGGATCATTTTTTTCCAGAGGGTTGTCAGTGAGATACTTTGACAACCGCATTCTCCGAAGTATTTTTTCGACCTTCTTGCGCCACATGGAGTAGTCCGGAACATCCAGCCTCCGATCGACAAGTCGAATCGAAGAATCCGTTGTACCAGTGATCGGTGTTCCCGTCTCTGTGTTTCCGATACTGGTGCTACCATCACTGCTATTCCCCGCAGTATTTGATATTCGTCAGGTTCTTGATTCGACTATCGTTGATCGTTGTGGCCCGATATTCACATCAACCTAGTCAATGCGCGATGTTCACATCAACTTTGTCAATACTGGTTTGTGCATTCTTGGCAGAGATCGAAGGTGGATCACACAAGCCAGGACATAGATACACACAAAACTAATTTGTTCTCTGTTAGATCCTGATGTGGATATTGGGCCAGAAATAAAGATTCACACAAACAATCAAGTTTGCTCTCTGTTAACTCCTGATATTGTTGTCAAGGTTCAGAAGTTCACAAAAACTATAATTTGTCATCTGAAGGTCTCAACGCCAACACTGTTTTTTTACCGAACTAGGGTTTGTGGATCTGGCGGCTTAGGGGCATGGTAGGGTTAGGGTTTTGAAAAGGGGGGCTGCTGGGTTAGCGGTGGGTTGGGCTAGTGGGTGGTCGGGCAGATCCAGCGAGTGGGGCGGATCTGGGTCAGTGGCGTGGAGGGGTTCGTGGGGTGAATCTTTGGGGGTCGGCGGCGTGGAGGGGGGTTGGTCGGCTGGCGGCATAGAGGGCGATTGGTTGGCTGGCGGCATGGAGGGGCTGGTGGAGATCCGTGCAAGCAGAGGGGGGCGGTTCGGGTGGGGTGGCGTGGAGGGGTGGCAGCAACGTGGAGGAGCTGCGGGTTGGGAGTCTTGGGCTGAGAGCAAAAATGAGATAGTTAGGGTTTTGGGTGGATAGACTGATACTACGTAGAATGATATGGCTCAACTTAATGGGATAATATCATTGATATGAGTGAGTACATATATAGAGGAGAGAGTCAGCCTCTCATTGTTGGTTCTATCCGATGTGGGACTAAAGCCCAAAGACTAATACTTAACACCTAATCATGAATTTCTTTTTAGGAACTAATATCAGATCAACTTGTTCCATTTTACCTTTTTGTTCATTTGTATTTGTGCCTCTAAAATAAATTTAATTAATATAGATCAATAATTTGGTGGAGGTACAAATCCATGTACCAGGGTCTGAGATTCATTGGACTGCATGTCGATATTGTTCACTAACACTCAAACTATTATCATGATATATTATCTCAAATTGTTACTAAAGAATTGATTTGATAGCTATAATTTGGCTTAGTTACGAATCCTTGTCTGAGACTCACCAACAGCATGTTATTGTACTTTTAAGTTTTAAGAGATGTAAGGGTCATGTATACAGACTTTAGATAGTCTCTACGTCATGGTACACTTGTTTTGGGAGTTTTTATGTTGTTTAATTGTAACCTTAATGCCACATGATATATGTCTGTGTTTGTTCTAGCATATGGACAATCAAAACTCTATATTTTAGCTAACTAAGGCATTAGCCTGATGCTATTCTACCAGAATCTTTTTCATTGTGGTAACAAGCATAATTATATATACCAGTTTATACAGACTTTTCCTTGAAGGCTAGTTTGGATAACTTCAAATCTGTTTGAATGTGCCAACAAGTTCATTTCCTCGATATATTGGGACAATCCTGGGTTGTCCAGTTTGGATAACCTTTTCACTGTCCAAGATCCAAATTTATATCCCAAAGATGCGATCTGTCCATGGATTATCCTGTGGATTTGTTCAGAGTGTTGACTATAGAGGAGAGAGAAGCAGAGATAAAAGAAAATTTAGAGAGTTATTGTTCTAAAATTATCCCGCATTTACTTTATATGACATGTTTGTTAACTCGAACCAAGCTATGAGCTGGTTCGAGCTCGGTTCGCTGAAACGCTCGTGAGCCGAGCTTTTTGAGCTCGAGCCTAAGAATAAAGTGCCAAACAAGAGCTTGGAGGTATTCGGCTTGTGAGCTTGCGATATACTTATAAAAAAGATATGTTTTACACTAATAGAGTTTTCCAATTTGGTATGAAGTTAATTTAAACACTTTCAGGTTAATAATATGCTTTGAGCTCTACTTTTGGTTTGCGACAAAGCTCATGAGTTCATAGACAAGCTCAATTTTAGCTTAAGTTTGTCTATAACTCAAATCCAGATTTCAAGTTTAAAAGAGCAGTTCGCGAGCCGAGCTCATGCTTGCGAATTTTTTCTTAGAGAGCCGAGCTTGAGCTCAATTTTAGGCTCGTTGAAGCTCGAGCTCTATTTTTATTTAGAGAGCCGAGCTCGAGTAGGGGAGTGCTCTCCCAAAGCTCGGCTCATTAACACCCTTAATGCCACGACATCCCAGCATGCTTCAAGGATTTAACCCTTGTACTTGCAGTTCCAGCATTGGTGAAACATCTTGATTTTCAATCTTTGGCATAAACCGAATTGGGGTTGATCTCCAGGAAGCCAAGCATACCATTGAACATGAGTATCCTATGAAAGGAAAACTGTAGTTTTGGAGTTATTGTGTTACCTAACCCAAGCATACCATGTTAAGTTCGAACTTTTGGCATAAACCCCAATTGTGGTTAATCTCCAGGGAGCCAAGCAAGCCATTGAACATGATCATTTTATGAAAGGAAAAAAAAAAACTTATTTTAGAGTTATCATCTAATCTGCATTATACTTATACGTACTCGTAAAACTATGTTGCAATTCAGTTTGTTGTAACCAAACCATATTTTTATTGTAAATATTATGAACAATTGGGTCTGATTTCTACATGGAGGTAGATTGTCGAAGATGGGCTGTATGATGGACATGCCCATATTTGAATGGGAATTGATTTAAAGAGTATTATTTTTCTAGATGCTTTACCAGATATGTTGTATGGACACAAATATGGCACAACATAGTCGGACAAGATGACATGGACCGGCACATATTTTGGCATGTTCTAGTGTGTTCTGGAGTGTTCTAGTGTATTTTGGAGGATAAGATTTTATTTTAGTTGTAAGTTTGGTAGTTTTGCTTGTGTTCTCACTTATGTTGTACGGACTATTCTTTTATTGTTGATTTGATTTAGGATTCCTGGACTAGCTAAATGCTTTATATTAGGTTTTGTGAGATAATGTGCTTGGTTTTTTGGAACCAGGTAATCGAAAAATCTTGAGGCTATGATGTTTGTTCAGGCTATTATTTTTACAGTGTTGCATAAATTTTCTGGTAAATTATAGAATGGGCACACTTTTTTTTTATTTTTTTATTTTGCAAATATGAGAAAGTTGTACTGCTTATTTACAGCGGTTTGATTCTGTTTTCCTCGTGAAGTTTTAAGCTACATTCGGTCTGATATTAATTTTCTATTTTTTGTTCATTGTTCTCTATTCAGACACTTTCCAAGCACACAGAAATTCTCCAGTGGTTCCAGTATTAAGATATCACCAGGACGGTGATCGAGAGGTTGATAATCATGGGTTTTCTACAAATGAACCTGCAACCATTTCTAGCAGCAAAGATCTATATGGGACAGGCCTTAGGAATGAAGTTGGCGAGTACAATTGCTTTTTGAATGTAATAATCCAGGTTAGTAAGTTGATTTTAGAATAGAAGCATTAATTTGAGGCTCAGCTTATTTTTACTGCTTCCTGACACTTGATAATATTTTTTGTGATGAATATTTAGTCACTGTGGCATTTGAGGCGATTCCGAGAGGAATTCTTGAGGATGTCATCATTGCATGCTCATGTTGGAAATCCTTGTGTTGTCTGTGCATTACATGATATTTTTACTGCTTTGAGCAAAACAACTTTTAAAGGACAGAGAGAAGCTGTTGCACCTACGTCTCTTCGGATTGCTTTGAGCAACTTGTATCCTGATAGCAATTTCTTCCAAGAGGTATGCTTAGCCATATATGATGTTTCATGTTCTATCTTGTTCAATTTGTTGCTATTGATTGGGTAGAGACTGGCCAGGTTAGAGTTGGTGCATGCAAATAGGCCCTGGTTGGGACCTGATCAAAGTTTTAGGTCAAAGCCTGCCCTATTTTGTCCTGGCTTCAAAGACAAGGGCACGAGCATGGGTCTGGCTTAAACAAAACCAGCCAGGACAAGGCCTGAGCTCGGAAAATTGACAGTTGAATTCTTCATACAAGTTTGCGCTTATTAATTAGAGATTTAAGCACAATTAGATAATAATGAAAACCCTGAAGCATGTTGTCCTGCCGAATACTATCACTTTTCCTTTTGGTTTAGGGTCTGTTTCTTAAAGAACAAAAAATCTCTCTGAACACATAAACCATATTTCAGCGATGTTTATAGTATCAGCCCAAAATGCCAAAGTAGTCATTATCAGTTGGCCCATGTTTCTCTTTGACCACCAAATCTAGGCTTGAGCCTACCTATTTCTTTTTAGGTTCGGCACAAAGTGACTTCAACCAGGGTCGCTGAGGGCAGCGTTCCCGCAAGTGCTTACCCTAGATATGAAGCATGCTAATATCTCTCCGATCCTTGTCTTTTACACCAAGAATTTATTTACATCTCCAATGATGCCAAAAGATCTGATAGGTTCATTTATATTTGGCAGGCACAAATGAATGACGCATCTGAAGTATTAGCTGTAATCTTCAACTGTTTGCATCAGTCGTTCACATCTATCAGATGTGAAGCTGAATCACAAGAAAGTAACTGCATGGGCACTTGGGACTGCGCAAGCAATACTTGTATAGCACATATCCTATTTGGAATGAACATTTTTGAACAAATGAACTGTTATAGCTGTGGCATGGAGTCCAGGCATCTGAAATACACCTCATTTTTTCACAACATCAATGCAAATGCATTGCGGACAACCAAGGTATGTATTGCACAATCTCATATTCTTTTGTAAGTCATACTTCATGCTTTTATTTCAGATAACATTATATTCAAAGGAGTCTAAATCCATGTCCAGATGTCTAGTGTTGAGAGCTCTTTTGATGAGCTTTTGAAGATTGTGGAGATGAATCACCAGTTACCTTGTGATGTTGAAGCTGGTGGGTGTGGAAAAACAAACTATATTCGTCATGTTCTTTCAACTGCCCCGCATGTTTTTACAACTGGTAATTTCTTGTCTTGGTCGCTTCTCATGGTTTGATTCGCTTTGGAATGCTAAATTCTTTAGGCCTTTTTTGGTGTGTTTGATTCTAATCAAAGAAAAGGCAACAGAAGAGTTATAAATTGTGCTAGGATTGGTGCCTAACCTTGATGATGCAATCTACAAAAGTAAAAAATGTGAACTCAGACCCTTATGCTTTAGTATCTGTAGGTTGGTATTTAAAACCTAGGAACATAGGATATACCCAAACTAAGGTTGCATAAAAGGGGTTCTTTTTGGGGACTGAAATGATAGACCTAAAATCAATATAATTCTGGTTCCAGTCATTTTGAAACCACCTGAGATACGCTAAATGTTTTTGTGTAATCTCTCTCTATATAAGTTAATATGTCTGATTGCTTTCTCTATTCCAGTTTTGGGTTGGCAAAACATGAATGAAAGTGTAGAAGATATTTCTGCAACGATGGCAGCCATTACCCCTGAAGTAGATATTGGTGTCCTGTACAGCGGTTTAGCTCAAAGAGGCAGGCATTACCTTGTTTCAGTGGTATGTTCAAAGATTAGCAATTTTTGTTCATTGTTAGCAGTTGTCGAGAACCTATTAAGATTTTGATACTGCTAAATCTTTTGTGTGTCATATATAACCTTTTATGTTCTATTCGAAGAAAGATAAATTATAACTATGGGTTTATATTAAAACATGGATTCTAATTATAAAATTTACTCCAAGCATAGAATATCTACGAGGAAAAGCAAGTAAAACATATGGGGATATGGGCTTAAAGGCATACATGACATTTCATGATCTTGTTGCACTTGTATGTTTCAAGTCTTACCTGTGTATTTTTTGATGTAACACATGTATTCTAACTTGTTCTGCAGAGCACACGTACTTGACTAGTCAATCTGTACCTGACCCAATGATTCGTATCGGGCTCGTGCTTGAGTTCCGACTTTCATGAAAGATAAATTTACTTGGATAAAGCCTAATTTTGACTCTTAACTCTATGTTTGATGCAAAACAAAATTATCAAACAAAATAATCCCGGAAACTAAGAAAATTAATTCCAAGAACTCTAAGTAGCAGTATATTTACTGAAGGTTCTAATGTGGAATTGGGTTTAGTTGCGCTCGGAATGCTTGGAGCCATGACCAAACATGGTCGATAATTAGTTCGATCGAAAATTTTAAACTGGCTAGGGTTTGGACTCTAAAACTTAGGACCCAAACCTAATATTTGGGCGGGTTTTGTTTTGGGTCCTGATAAATCAGGCCCAGCTTTCAGCCCTACCAACAGACATGCATGTTGCAAACTTTGGTCATTTGACCTGTTGGAAAATGTGGGATGAAAACTTGATTGCTGGTGAAATGTTGGATTTTGACAGATAATGTGAATGGGACCCTAGCTAACCAAATATGACAGCTTGTTTCCAATTAGTCTGTCCCTTGCACGAGGCAATTCTAGAATCTAGATGGGGTTGCCATGTTGGGCACGAGACCTGACAAGATCTCAATAATTGGAACATTTGAGCTCAGGTTGAAACAGTTACTATCTGGCCTGCTAGAGAAAACCAAATAAAAAACAGGCAGGCCTACGAGGAAAGGACAAACATGGGTGGCTAAAGAGTTGCTGAACTGTCTAATTGTGATGCCATGCCCTCTTATATACTTTTGTGGAGCAGAGTTCACTAGTGTAAGAGGGAACAGTAACAACCATGGGTCCCAGGATGGCAGAGGTATGTACAACTTTGGAAGTGCAAGGATAGAAACTTAGGGCAACAATGACGACGGTGGAGGCTGAATCAAGGTTATAGATGTCTGGTTCATGTCGGATGTCTGGTTCATGTCGGATGTCAATGCTTGGGACATGTTGGGGACATTAAAATGTCGTGTGATGTCAAATCATGTGTGTATTCTTTTTCATATATATATATATATATATATATATATATATAATATATATATATATATTCGGGTGGATAGAATGCATTCCATGCCAAAATTTTAAAGCCAAATACCAATTTCAGCTTTGTACCAAATCTGTGTGGTGTCAGAGGACATCTATATATAAATGACCAAAAGAGTGAAGTAGAAAAGGCCAGATCCCTCATAACTCTCTATCCACAAAAGACAAGTCTCGCTCTCTCTCTCTCTCTCTCTCTCTCTATATATATATATATATATATATATATATATATATATATATATAGGACATATTTTGGAGATGATGACATTATCCTCAAAACTCAAGCTCCTTCCGCATGAAGGTTCTGAGCAAGTGAGATGAGAGACAGCATGAGCATCTGCTGCTCCGACCACTCCACATTCTCTGTGACTTGTCTCTTCCATATCCGACTCAACAACACAGACTGCCTCTCCCTCTCTGACCTCTTCGTTGTCCATTGCCTCAACGATAGTGACATCAAAACGTCTACCTCATGTCTGTGTTCGCTTCCCCACAGTTGCCCACTGTATGCTAGAGGGGGGGTGGTGTAAATAATCGGTTGATTACTCTGACGTCATTGACCGACATCAGAAAGTCTGTCCAATCTCTTAAGTCGGCATCAGCTGACATCAGAAAGTTGGTAGATTTCGCTTAAGTCGGCATTGGCCAACATCAGAAAGTCGGTCGATTTCTCTCAGGTCGGCATCGGTCAACATATGTTGGTTGACTTAAAAACAACATAATTGGCATTTTTGTCATGTCGTTTTTATGCTGAAACCTAATATGTCGGTTATGTTGGCTGACATGTACAACCTTGGATGGAGTCCATGAGTAGATTTTCATTGTTTGAGATTTTTGGGTAGACTAGTTCAGGCGTGTTTCATTTGCTAACAATGTTTCCTAAATGGACTTTTGGGATATCTAGAATTTGGAGTCTGATATGACATAATGGAAATAGGGTCTTAACCAAAACAGGGACGAGTGATGCAGGCAAGAGGATCATTATGTCGCAATAGAGTTGGCTAAAGCTTGATGAACTGGGAAAGGGTTGAGGAAAGGTTCAAGGAAGGTTTTCCAGTAGTTGCAAGGGAGACCTCCAGAGGAAGGTCTTTAGGAGGTGGCGGGTGGGGGAGTTGGTGCTGTACTGGAGGGCACATGGGCTGGGGAAGGGTGGACAAGGAGATGGTAAGTTGGTGATGAGAGGAGATAGTGGAGGTGAGGCAATGTGGATCTGATCTTAGGAGCCAAAGGGGAAGGAGACTAAGCCATCATGTTCGTTGATCAGCTTCTAGTGGAAGTCAACGCCCTCTGTTCTAAAAGGCGTCCTATGTGGCGCCTGGTGCTTGCTTGATGGCCGCCTAGGCGCCTGCTTAGTCCCCATCGATGTCCGACTATGCATGTTTTGGAGTTTTATGGACTATCTTTTTGTAAATTTCAGTAGGTATTTTTGATTTTTTTTTTGAAACCGCCTAGGCGCCCGCCTAGGTGGGCTAGGCGCTAGACGGCGGGTGAATGGCCGACTAGCGCCTAGTGTTTTTCACAATCACAACCTTGTCAACGCCACGGCTATGAGGTGGCTAAGAGGGCACATGTTGTGTTGATGTGGTGGGGGGTTTGCTGAGGGGTGGGTTATGTTGGACGAATACACACGGATATGGATAAGGACACGATAAGGATAGACGATAAAACATTTTCAGATATGTAAAATAAGTAAGTCAACTATGTTGATTGGTACGGACACATTACGGGTATGGAGACGATACATATACTGATAACATTTTCCCTATACTTCAACATAGGAGGTGATAGTAGATCACGGGTTAAGAAGGCCCTCAGTAGAGATGGGGTTCTTACTTGGTCTAGAGACAAGGGGTATCTGGCAAAGGGGGACCAATGAGCTATCTCATCCAAAATAATACCATATCTTGCACTGCTAATAAACTGACCTAACCTACTGTTGTTCCTCTGCATAGCTCAACTGATCTAATTTTAGACATTTATCAAGCATCAAGAGAGCAATTGTCTCCCTAAGAAACAGTTGGATAAAACAGCAGGGCAGACCCACCATAGGTCTGAGGGTGGATAACTTCCAAATTTACCAACCAAACGGAGCCCACTTGATAAATTGATGAGCTAACAGGTGGTCTCAAGCTCGATATTCACTAGTCACAACGGAATACTCACTAGCCACATTATGGTTCAATTATAATTATTCTTTTCTTTACTTGTAAATTCTATATAATGCCCCTTAAATTTAAGTTAATGTATTTTCGCTATCCAAGTTTTTTTTTTCCCCTTTTCTATGTCCGCCATTCTGGATTAGTATGACAAGAAGAAAGTTGGATTATGCCAATTGTATTAGCATTTGGTCATTTAACATGAATCGGATAACAGAGTTGATTTTCAGTTTGTCTTTTTTTAGGTGTGTGGTAACTTTTATTTGATTTGTTTCAAATTAGTTAAGTTTGAGTGATTATTTTGTTTCCTAACTTGTGCATGAATTAGTGAATCCGGATTAAGTTGTTCGTTTATGGTTGGATTTGTCACACTCACCAACTGGAGTTATAACAAATATA
Source organism: Iris macrosiphon (assembly GCA_036927795.1). Classification (NCBI taxonomy): domain Eukaryota; kingdom Viridiplantae; phylum Streptophyta; class Magnoliopsida; order Asparagales; family Iridaceae; genus Iris; species Iris macrosiphon. Next base: position 186,021,227 of record JAYESA010000003.1, on the reverse strand, counting down.
TAGCATCTCTAGTGACATTTTTTGAACTTGTAGTAGCTCTTTTTGGTCCCAGCCTCTCTCTAGTTTACATTAGTTTACTTCAACGATAGATTTATGCCAAATCTCTTTCTAATGGTCAAACTACTTCCATCTCTAACAAGTTTTAGACAAAGCAGGTTTGCTATTATGGCCAACATTATCACTGCTTTGCATACGAGGGTAAACAGTGGGTTATGTACGACGACCAGACTGTGAAGGTATCCTTCCCTCCAAATTGTGTTCCTATATAGTTGTGTTCAGTAACTGTTATTTTCATCCGCAATTTAATCCATGCAGGTTATTGGTGGTTGGGGGGATGTTGTTAGTATGTGTGAAAGGGGGCATTTACAACCTCAAGTTCTTTTCTACGAGGCTGCCAATTAGGTTGATTTCTCTCTTCAAGAGTAGTAAAGTCGGATGGTTATGATCCATGCCAAAGATGTGATCCTCTCCCGGAAGGTGCTGCAATAGTAACTTCATTGCAGCTTCAGCAATCTTGCTGCATGTATCACCATTATTTCAGTGCCAAACGAGGGGCCGTTCAATGGGGTTAGCTTTGTCAGAAAATTTCGTGAGGTTCCTTTTGGTTTGGATACCTGAAGAATGTGGAGATTATTTTATCAGAACTGAATGAAAGAAGCCTTTTTTCTCCTATGTGCACATACAAGCACATGACAGTGGACATTCTTTATTCAGTAATCTGAGTGATTTGATTGAGTCATAAAAGGCGTTTGCTCGACTGCAGACAACATTTACAGAAAGTGATGGCATTTCCTTGTACGAGTGGAAGTACGTCGAGTTGAAATGTGTGCTTGTGCATAGCTTTTTGCCCCACCATTTCATCCTGATTTTTGTCCAGTGATGATGCCAGTAGAAGTCATAATCCATGCTGTCTTAAATTATTCTCTAGTGTACTTGTGGAACTATGACGAGCTATACTATGGGTATCTAGAAAGTATTCTTTTTTTTTGTTTCTTTTTGCTTCAGCTTCTCCTGTTTGTATAGGAGTGGTATACTCGGTACAATAGATAAGAGTCAAAATGAACCTTTGTTAGTGACACCGATGATGATGAAGGAGAAATATCTAAAACTTGTGGTTAGAGTTCATTCTTTCTATGTAATAATTGCAAGTTGTACAACTTTGAGCTTCACTCATTCGGCATTAGCAGAACTTTTGTTTAATATGACAGTACTCATGTTGAATACACTGTAGGTGTGATATCAAAAATAAAGCCAGAGAGCCAGTATATATATATATATATATATATATATATATATATATATATATATATATATATATACCATGATTTGTAAAGTTGCCTTTTTTTTGTTTTGAATTAAAAGCATGAGAGTGCCAATTACTGCAAAAGCTAGAAGTCTATTCTACTGTTAACTGATATTTCTATTTCTTTGCTAAACTGCAAAATCAACTCTCCCTGTGGTTTTATTCGTTGTTAAAATCATTACTTCCCTTTGTTTTCCAATTCAAGTCTCTGTCGAGCAGGAATGTCCTCTTGTTAGCTATAAAATAGATTATCATGAAATGCCACCTTTTAATCTTTGCAATATATAGTAATGAAATTTGAATATATAGGTGATGTCTATAGCAGGAAAGACATTTTTAATGGTTGCAAGGATGTCCATGGCAATTGAGAAATGTTTATTTTATTATTGGAATGAAGTTCATTGTTTCATTTTCCAGGATATTTTGACTGCTTTCTTTATAATATTCTGATCGTAGCTGTAATCTCACAAAATTGCCTTTGGTGCTTGTAACTCTAAAATGTGAAAGATTCGAGAATTCATTTGTGTTTGTTCATTGAATTGAACCAGGACCAAACAAAATGTAATAGTTGTTAGTAGGGGTGCAAACGAGCCAAGTCGAGCCAAGCTTTCATAAGCTATGAAAGCTTGAGCTTGCTTTGATTAGAATTAATCAAGCTTGATAAGTTTTTTATTTTAGAGCTTGAGCTTAGCTCGAGCTCATTTATATTAAGCTTGAGCTTGGCTTGATAAGCAGGCTTGATAAACAAGCTTGATAAGCTCAAGCTCATTAAGCTTGATTTTAAGCTTGTTCAACTTTATTTCAAGCTCATTAAACTTGATTTTGAGCTTAACGAACTCTATTTCAAGCTAGTTAGACCTATAATATTAACAATTTATTTATAAAAATTTAATAAAAAAAGTTCCTTAAAATCAATTATTAAGGATATATAATGCACACAACCATATTGTTATACAAACATGCATAAAATTATAATTCAACAAAGAACAAATTAAAATTTAAATAACAAGATAAATTGGTAGACTGTCAGCAACGAGCTTCTAAACGAACCAGTTCGTGAGCTCAAACGCTGAGCTTGAGCTTAACTCTTTTATTAAACGAGCTCAAAAATGAAGTTTGAACTTGACTTGTTTACTAAACAAACCAATCTCAAACGACAATCTCAAACGAGCTTTTATCGAGCCGAGCTTCGAGCAGCTCGCGAACTACTTGGCTCATTTGCATCCCTAATTGTTAGCAACCAACGGTTAACTATTTGAAGAACTGGAAGGCCCTTCTAAGAGTACGAGAATTAACCTGGGAGAACAATTCCGTTCAACTAGTAGTAGACTATCGATCTTGGCTTCATGTAAGAAGTTCAAGTTACTTTCATCAGGATGAATACTGAATACACAATACGCAAATTAGATCATATAACATGCGACATATCTGGCCAAGAGCCAGAAAACTTTTCCTTATACGTCATTGAAACTCCTGAAACAAGAGGCTTTCCTGAGTCTACTTCAGCAGAGTACTGCAAAATCAGGGTTTGTCATTCATTCAATACGTTCATACTGTGCTCAGTTTTAAATGCTTAGGGAAGGCTGCTCTCCTGGTACCAACGAAAGATCGAAGTAGCAATGTAGCTTGTGCTAGCAGATCGTTGGATTGCCTGAAGTCAGGGCATCCATTCTTCAAGAAATTGCGGCACTACTCAGTGATCTCATGCCATCTTCAACAGAGAAGTAGGGTATATACCAACTCATGTCATCAACAAACATCTTCCGAAACATAAATTGTCAAAAGAACGATCTAACTCAACATCCATTATGTCGAAAGACTTCTCATTAGACGTTCTTGAGCCTTGGTTAACAGCACAGGGAAATGAAATTGCAACTAGATTAACATGATCAAGTAAGCTACTTCACTTCGTTTGTGTTGTTTTCAGGCGCCATCAGATTTCTTGAATTCCTCAATTGATTAATATAAGGATGATAAGAGTTTGATTATAAATACAAAGATACAAGATTAAGTTGGTGCAGAAAGACGTGTGTATGTACAAGAAGCAAAATTTTCTCCTATGAAATGAGTCATACCCTAATACCACCGCATTCCCCATAAACAATCAGCACTCACCACGTAGTACTTTTCGATACGGTCATTTTGGCACAAACTGGACCTTGTTTCGATCTCTCAGTCAAAAGTTATCATACTTTAAAGTTTTAAATTTTATATTTTTGTCTGTAATATGTGAGTCTTGTTTCGGATGAAAATTATTTTTACACGAATTGTTTTACTCTCGTCGAAAAAAAAACAAATCGACCTATTGTTTGATGAAAAACTATTTTCAAACAAATAGTTATGACCGTTCGGAGTCTACTCGACGGCAGGCGTAATATTCATACGGCAGAATTTTTTTTATTTTTGGTTGTTCAATGATAGCATATTTATTTTTTATGTTAAATATTTTTTTTTCTAATTTATTTACAAAAAATATTTCTACAACAATTTTTTTTAAAAAGAACTAAACCAAATAAACTAATCAAAAGCAATTTATTTTTTTAAAAAGAAAAAAAAACAAATCAAATTATCCAAAAAAAATTATCAAAAAAAAAAACATAAAAAGGAAACCAAAAGAAAAAAACCAAAAAAAATTACTGTCACATTTTCGCCAACCGAGTTGGCGAAAATTTATAAATATAAAAAAAAAAATCAAATTTTCGCCATCAGAGATGTCGAAACCTTTCGTGATTTCAAATTTAAAAAAATTATTTTGTTTTAGTTAATTTGTTTAAAAATATTTTCTGTACAGTAAACTTTTTGAAAATATAAATATGGATTCTTGAGTCAGTATAGAAAAGAAAAAGAAAAACTTTAGATTGATAAAATCAATATAAAAGTTTGTTGAATTTTTTTAATTAATTACTATTACCTAAATCCTAAAAATATTATATACTATTTTTAATCTCATATACTCAAAGTTGGGTGTGGCTTGTGATTGTTTCTAAAAAAATGGTGATAGAAACGGCTTTTCATAGCAGATTTTCAAGTGCTTTTTTATAAAAAAAATACTTTATCATCAACAATTGAAAAAACAACATATGGGTGGAGGGGGATCAACTCATCAAACTCGGCTTGGTCGAATCCGAATCAATCAAGTTAGTTTTTCTCTTGGAGTTGTCCGATATGAATTAAAAAATATACAAATTTATACTTCTATACTACTATATAATAAAAAAAATTTAATTTTATCATAAAATATATTTTTTAAATAATATTGTTGTATTTTTTTATTAATTAAAATATTTATTAAAGTTAATAAAAATATGTCAGTAATTCCGAAAATATTTTTTTATCTTCTTAAAAAATATATATAATAATATTAATATAATAATAAATTTATAATATTTAAGCTAGCCAGTGGTAGTAAATAGTGTCAATAAATATTAGAATAATTAAGTAGCTATATACATATACAGAAAGGGACAAATATGAACTCTTCATCCAATATAGAAAATATAAAGGAGATCTTGTACACTCAATCAAGAAGATTCACAAACTGAATTACTTTTGGAAAAAATCAAACTAATAAATCCTAAAATCCTAAAAAAAAATGTAGGATGACAATGATTCCAGTAAATTATTATCATACTTATCACAATTGTGGAAAAATATTTCCTTCTCTAAGGAGAAAGTGTTACTTTGATCTCTCATATTTTATTTGAATTTTTTCATCTAAAGGAACAAAATTTGAGACAATTGCGAGTAAAAAAAGAACTTTTAAAATTTGCACATAGAAGAATAATTCCCCAACTGAGTTGGCGAGTGGGGAGAGAGGGGAGAGACCGCCAACTAAGTTATCTATACTAATTTATTATTAATCTATTACTTAATTTATTATTATTTAATAATTAGTTATCTATATTAATTTATTATTATCTATATTAATTTGTTATTATCTATACTAATATTTATCACCAATGTTATATTTTTATTAATAAGGTAAAAAAAAATTATTAAAAAGTTCATACCATAACTATAACATAAGAGCCTCCAAGTCGTATGTATATCATTAACCATTTTATTAAAGATAAATTATGGTAAAAAAAACTAATTTCTCTCCTCTCTTCTGTATAAATATATATATTTAAAAATAAATTAAAAATTGTTTAAAAACTAAATTTAAAATATAATTCAAATAAAAAATATCACAAATATTTAAATTGTTTAACAAATCTTAATTTAAATATATTTAAATATTTGAATCAATTTTTTAACAATATCATAAAAAAAATTATATTACGTGCAACGAACGCGAATTTACTACTTTCTTATAATGAGGCTTAAATCCCTTAGTCTAAAAAATATATTATCTAAATAATTTATTTACTGATTATTTTTTTACACCTAATTTAATTAAAATTAAGTATGGTATGAAATATTTGAATTATATTGAAACAAAGTATATGATATTATCTAACTAAATACATATCCAAAATTCTAAAAATATATTGTAACAGGATATTATCTAAATAGTTTATTTATTAAAAAATTATATTTAAACTAACTACAAGATATTAACTAAATAAATTCATCATTATTATTATTTATTATTATATAAAATTATATGTAGATAACATAATAATAATTTTTTCCTTTTTTGAATAGATAATAACAAATTATTAGAGATAGAGATTAATTTTTTAAATAAATAGTTGAGTATTTACTTAGACGTATCACTTTTGAGCCATTTTGAAGACTCATTAAAATAGTAGAGATAGAGATTAAATTTTAAAATAAATATTTTTGATTTATTATTATCTATATTATATTTTTTATGATATAACTAGTAAATAATTTCTTATTATCTATTCAACAAAAAAAAAACCAAACCAAACCAAACCAAAACAAATATTTATTATTATGTTATCTACGTATACTTTAATATAAATAATAATAATAATAATAATAATAATAATAATGAATTTATTTTGATAATATCTTGTTACAATATATTTAGATATCATAATTATATTTATACCATAATTAAGAAATATTTTATTGTATAATATAGTTATGGTATCTTGTTAAACAATTTAAATATTTATGATATATATATTTGTGCGGAAGAGGGGAGAGAAATTAGTTTTTTTTACCGTAATTGATTTTTAATAAAATGGTTGAAGATATACATACGACTTGGACGGTTCATTTATGTTATAGTTATGGTATCAACTTCTTAATAAAATAATACCTTATTAAAAAATATATAATATTGATGATAAATATTAATATAGATAATAAAAATTTAATATAGATAATAACAAATTAATATAGATAACCAATTATTAAATAATAGTAAATTAACTAATAGATTAAATAAAACTTTAAAAAAAAAATCAAACCAAATTAAATCCCACCCAACTAAGTTGGCGGTTCCCTCCCCCAACCCGCCAACTTAGTTGGTGGTCTTCCTCTTCTTTGACGAGTTGTCCTCCTATGTGCAGATTTTTTAAAGTTCTTCCCTTAGCCGCAATTGTCTCAAATTTTGTTCATTTAGACGAAAAAATTCGTATTTATTTCTTTAATTTTTTATATTATATGTAATTTTTAATACCGAGGCTATAATTTTCTCGATATTATAAGACATTGGTGAGGGGGAGACGGAAAATAAATCTATAATTTTCTCAATATCTATACTGATATATAGTATGAAAAGTTGAGGCTTCACAATCAAAGGTGTCTAATGGGCTAGACAGTCCAAAATTCAGTCCTGGTCCAGTTCGATCAAAGCCAGTCTAGACTGGTCTGAACCCGATCAACGGGGTCGACCCAGTTCGGCCCAAAGCATATCTAGATTCGGACTGGGTTTGAATTTGGGGCATAATAGCCTAGCATGGTCAAAGACACGAGCCGAACCGGATTTGTCACACCCGACCCTGTCAACCTGCGACTCAAATCGACCGGTGGTGACCGGATCATGATCGGTTTTCAAAATTTACCACAATCAGGTTTTCCATTTTTAATTTTTTTGAATTTCGAAAAATTCCAAATATTTTTTTATTTTAGTTTTAAATAACTCGGCCAACCCGAACCCGGTCCTGAATTGGCCCGGCCCACTTACTATTCGAATTCGGGTTTGGGTGGGTTTGAATTTCCAAAACTCCAGACCTCCAACCCAATCCGTTTCCTCCTCGATCTAAATATAGCCTAGGACCAGAACACTTGGCCCTGGCCAAAACACACATTGACTTTACCATGAATTTTTTTTCTTCCATAAATAGCATTACATGTGTTTACTAATTAAAAAAATTCATTAAATTAAGATGGAAACTTAGGTAATTACGTATAGAAAAAATTAAGTTGGTTGTTGTTTGTTCTTTCCAAGTTATAAAAAATAAAGAAATATTTGTTTTATATATATGTCATTTTTCACCGGAGTAGGAACTAAATTTTCAAGGAGAGATTTGTACCGTGTCCATTCCCACGAGAGTTCCCATCGTAATCAATATGCCACGATCCCATAAAAATTAAATATAGAATAAATATTGATAGTAGTGTAAGTTGAATATTTGGGACTAGTACAACACTTTGGACCTTGAAACCACTGAAGATCAGAATGGCGATTGGAGGGGGAGAGATTTGACTATATATGTTTTTAAATTTCCAAAAGTAGCAAACAAAAGTGTCATTTTTTTGCAGAAGATCCTTTTCTTTGCAGATAAAGTTCCATCACATTAAGAACATGACCAACCCAGCAGTAAGTTCAATAAGACTTCAGACTTGGACAATCTTTTTCTGATTGTTAGGATAATTCTCCGTATCTAATACGACCTATATAAAAAATAAGTTATTTATATTTATCTCCCCAAATTGATAATTATATCTCTACTATTCCCAATTTTAAAAAAATTTAGTGTTACCTTTCCAATTCTCAAAACTTAAGCTATTTTTTTTAATCACAATTACAATTAACATCTTCCATAATATAATGATGCTTCAAAACGGCTCAAAAGTTAGCCGTCTAAGTCGTATGTATATCATCAATTAATTTAAAAAAATATTACGTATTAATTTTTTTTAAAATTGTTATAAATAACACTGTAAGTATTCGAACTCAGTAAACCAGGGAGAATACCTCTCATCTTAACCACATTAGTTGGAAATATATGTTTGTTTATAATTAGATAACAAAATTCCTAGAGAAACTCATGAGGTACAATTTTTTTCAAATTCATCAATTATCAACCGTTGGATTAAATGCACATAATTTCTTGATTGTAAGTTTCTAAAAATTCGAGGACCTTCATAGAAAAAAAATCCTCCACATGTCATAATCCCGTTGTAAGTTTCTAATTTGAGTTTCTGTAGTGGATCTCATTAGATAATATTACGTAGCCAACGCTTTCAAAACTCTTTATGAAAAATAAAAATATATCCATAACTAATTATAATTAAAATATAAAAAATATATTTTTTTTAATAAAAATATAAAATATATAGAGTAAATTTTAATTTAAATATTTAAATAATTTTATATTAATATAAGAAAAAAAATTATTTTAATGATGGACGTTTATTATCATGTTTTTAAGAAATGGAAGGTAACATTATATATATATATATATATATATATATATATATATATATATATATATATATATTTTAAATGAAAGAAAAGAAGGAATAATGGAGATATGATCAACCATTGAATAAAGAAATTGGGGGTCGCAGGTGACCACTCTTTGACCAGTCCACAACAAAAAAACGAGAACAAACAAAATAAACTCATGAAGAGTCTAATCGACGTTCGATGTCAATATCAAGGCTGTCATCCTCTTGAGTAATTCCGATTTCTCGACGAACGGCTGTCACGTGACGTTTCTATCACGTGACGGCCAACCGGACAGCCATCGGACCCCACCTCTCTTCCCTCCTCTAATGAACGGCCGTACGTAGCCGCCACGTGACGGTTGTAAGCATTTTGTTATAGACATAACATTACCCAAAAAATAAAATAATAATAATAATAAAATAATAAGAAGCAGCACAGAGTGAGAAGCCGACCATAATGCGTCCACATGACACGACACACTCCAAATTGGGCCACACAGAGATGTATAGCAGATGCTGCTTTTGTAAGCTCCCACCCTGAGCTGTCTGTCTATGGTCACATGAATGGATCAATGAATGAATGAATGGTGTAGTGACCAAATATCTCAAAGAAATAACCAACAACCGTCCTTGAAGTAGAAACATGTTATTGGCAGGCACTTTCCCTTATTTTTTTTTAAATTTTTTTTTATTCTGGACCTTTTTACTTGTTGTGTCATTTCTTCTTAAAAAAATTTGACTTATCTTTCAATTTTTTTTATCATATTTAAGGGTGTATCTAACAATTTTTATATAATGTATATATTCTTCCACTTATGAAAGAATTCGTCCAGTCATGACGATAAAAAAAAAAAAAAATTGACAAAAATGTTCCTCCCTCTCAAATCCCTCCCACCCCCATCCCCATCCCCGGCCCTCCCTCCCTCGGCCGGCGAGCCGTGGTGGGCGGCGCAGAGGCGCGCACAAGGAGGAGGGGTAAGAGGGGCGGAGAGCAGCGGCAGCCTTTCGGTGGGGGCGGGAGGGAAGGTAAGAGACATTTTAGTCAAAAAAAATTTGGTCAAAGCAGTTGACCGTCATGACTCGACAGATTCCGTCAAAAGTGGAGGAAACATGTACATTATGTAAAAACTGTGGGGTGCACCCTTAAATATGGTAAAAAAATGGGAGGTAAATTAATTTTTTTTTTCTTTTTTCTCTTTTGCCAATCCATAATAGTTTAGTAGGTTTGTCGAAATTTTTACAGTCCTCCCTCCATCATCCCAAATATTATATTTTATTCCAAAACTTTGAACTGATTTGAAACTTCGAAAATAGTGACTTAAAGGACTTTTTACTATTAAAAAAATTATAACAAAATATGCATTGCATAGGAAATCTAAGAATCTAAAGAAGAAGGCGGGAAAAAAAAACCTAGATTTAAAAAAAAAAAATTGGATGAAAAAAAAATTAAAAAGAGAAAGAAAAAAAGTTTATTCGGATTTGTGGGTTTAGAAAAGGAAGATGGAAGAAAGTTAATGACGGGGGAAAATGTATATTGTTACCAAAAAAATAATATAGAATAAGTTGTGTTGTCCTCTAAGTCTACGTTGTCTCCGGAAAATAAAAAATTGTGATGCTAATAACACCATCCTTTTCTATTGACCAGTAATTCTCATAAAAGGCCCAAACTCAGTAGTAAGAGCATAGATGATTATCAAAGGATCAAAAATAAATAATCACAGAGTCCGATTTTTTTTTTCAACCAACTCACTATGATAGAATTTTTATTCTTCAACTAAAAAATTGTCATATGTTATTTTTATCTAACCTAAAACTATTTCGGAAGTAATTTGGTGAACATTGATACTAGTTTTTACTTTTCATTTGACACGTGATAATCTTGAATGGCATGCTAGGTATGGTTCGGTTTGGTTATGCTCTAAATAAGATCGATTTCGGTTTGGTAGATGAAAAAATAAATAAACATCCACTATAATACTAGAAAACAACAGTAGAACAAGAAGTGTCATTGTTCGACCAGTAATTAGACTGAAATGCGAAAAGTCTGCAAGTAGAACGAGTCTACACGATTATCAAGAACAGCCAACAAGTCCGTACCTGGCCCACCTGTCACCGAGGCAGGACGAGCGATTCCGAAAGCAGTTTTCAGTAAAAGAAATATCCCTCTCTGATATAAACAAGGAAGGAAGGAAAGAAAGAAAGAAAGATCTAAAGCGAGGATATAAAGACAAAATACGACAGCCTGTACTGCAGCACTGTAGGCAGAATGCAGTTGCAAACTCGCGGCTGCAAGCAATGTGGGCCACGTTAGGGGGATTCTTGTTGACAGAGGGCCACGTGTACTATTCCCCTCCTCACAGAGATATCCTCCTCTCAACATTCCTCTTACAATTATATAAAAAATACCCATCTCAATCAACAACTATACTTGCAACTTTACTATTTGGATATAGAAAGCTAAATTATTCAACTCACACTCCAACTACAGCGTAGTAGTTCAGACGTTCTCAATTTCCTAGTCCATCGAGATTACTTGAAAAACATATATTGTAATTAAAAAACATAATTTAAATACTTGGTTCCGATATTTTAAAATTGAAAAATTGAGCAAAGAATTATGGTATAAAAAAACGTCCAATCGCTATAGTTAGAGTGCCTAATTTAGCCGAAATAAAAATATATTTCTACTAAGCACACTAGCAGGCATTATTGAATGGGGGATATACTAACATTTATGTCATGCCAAAGATGATGATTAATGCAAGTTGGATGTATAATAGAAATTGGACCACCTTGAGTCTTCTTACTAAAAGGAGAAGAAACAATAAAAAAAATAGATATCATCATAAATAGGGGTTTTGGTTGCCACAAAATTTCAGCACCACCAAAAGAGGAGGGAGGAAAAAAAAAAAAAACAAGACCAACAAACAAAAGGACAAAGGCTTCTTCTTCTTCTTCTTTCTTTCTTTCTACACATTCATACACATGTCAGCTGGGAATCCCTTCTTTTCCTAGTTTCGAGTGCTGCTTATAAAGTTTCGAACAAAACAAACGGAAGCAGCATATGTAATAGTTCAGTAACTGTTACCCAAATAGAATCCGAGCGGTCCGTGGGTCCCATAATTGGAAAAGCGGGCCACCACCATATGTTCTGCTTTTTTCCCCCTCGTTCGAGAAGGAAGGAGGGATCTCCTCTCTCTTTCACAAAAAATGGTGTCAAGAGGCCAGTCAGTCCTCCTCCTTGGCCAAAGCTCTGGCCACACGCGCAAAATGCCATCAATGGCAGCAAAAGCAATGGGTAGAGTCACCATCACCATCATCTTTTCTCTGGCTTCCAATGCAAGTTCTCACTTCCTGCACAACACCAGTACAATAAGTTAAAGAACAATGTTGGATAAGACACAGCATAATACAGATACATCGACACGGATACAGCTTTGATTTTGGTGGTGTCCTAGTGTAGCAGTGTAGTTTAGAGAGTCTGTGTCGTTTCTGATACACTAGTTAAGGACAATGTTGTATGAACATGAATACGACAAGAAACAATACATATATATCCACACGGATATGGCTTTGATTACGGTTAGTGTAGTATGGAGTGTCAGTGTTGTCAGGGCCGGCCCAGGGGCAAGTCCGACAACACTTCGGATTTGGGCAACCAAAGGACAAACCTCCAGGCCCAGCGTGACCTGCAAGAGATCGGAGTCACGGATCCGTGATCCCCAAGAGCGCATAAAGATGTGCCTCACAAGAGGCCGGATCAAGGGACAACCAAAATTAGCTCCGGCTTGGACAACCCAGCCTCCTGGGCCGACCTTGAGTGTTGTATCCGATACGTGTCTCAAACCACGGATGTGGTATCAGTAGTTTCTTCCTAGGTTAAGACTAACAACGCAAAATGGAAGAACATACATGCATATGTTGTTATTGAGCATGATAGGGTGATTACCAGGTGCAGCATTCTGGTCCCCCGTGGGCTTCGGACGTGCAGCCTTTGCAGGATCGGACGTGGGGGAGGAACCGGCTAGAGTGAGGGATGACGGGCACAAGGAGAGTACGCCGGAGTTAGTAGAGTTCTGCTGCTGCTGCTGCTGCTGAGAGTGTTGTTGGGACTGATGTTCAGAATGGCGTCGCTGGTGCTGAGACTGATAGAAATTTGCAGCCGCAGCGGCATTGGACTGAGAGGATTGTGCGGCTTGGATGTAGGGGTTGGAGAAGAAGAGCTGAGGTTGATGGAAGGTCTGCTGCTTCTGTTGTTGTTGCTGCTGCTGTTGGGACTGCTGTTGAAATTTGGTGCTACTGCTCGAGTTGGTGGCTGGGGTAATCTGAGGGTGGCCAAGGATGGAAGTCATGTTCCGATTGTTTGCAGGCGACGACGACTTGAGATTTGATGATGAGGGCGAGGGAGAGTTCTTTGCAGCTGGTGTTTGTTGTTGGTGCAAGGGCAATGCAGGCGATAGCAAGGTGGGCGGAGGCTGCCCTGATTTGGAACTTGTTGATGCCCGTGGACTGCCATTGCCACCACTGCCGCCACCACCATTTCCGGCACTGCTTTTTGAGACGGAACCCTGAGGAGATGCAGCTGCAGATGCAGCTGCCAACGATGAATTGCTAGCAAGGTGTGGCTGCCCCGACACACCAACTGCTTTGGATGAGCTCACCCCAAAAGAAATCTGTGTCTGGTGCACATTAGAGCTCAAGAGAGCTTGCTGATGTTGCTGTTGGTTTCTTCCCTGCTGCTGCTGTTGGTGCTGCTGCTGCTGAAGTTGATTCTTCGCAGATGATGATGATGATGTTGTTGCCGAATTAGTAGGTCCAGGTGTTACAGATCTACTTGAAGCCTTCCATTGGGGGGATTGGGCGGGACTTGCACTTTGTATGATAGATGGAGGGAAGCCTGAGAATCTAGACATGGATCCTGCCGCCATCCTATCAGAGTAGATAGTTGCATTATTAGTGCTATGAGATGAACCCTTTGTAGGCCGCGAGGACATTTGTTGCTGCAACTGCAATTGCTGCAATTGCTGTTGTTGCTGCTGCTGCAATTGCTGTTGTTGCTGCTGCTGCAGCTGCGACTTCTGAAGCTGGATCAAATGCTGCTGCTGCTGCGACGACTGCATATGCAGATTGCTCGCTGTAGGGTTGGCAGCATTAGCCACTGGAGAGCTGGTAGCAGGAGCTGCACTAGAAGGCCGATTTGATGCCCGAACACCATTAGCAGGCGGCTGTATGAGGTTCAAGGTCCGGGAAGATCCTTCAGGAATGTTGCTGCTGTTGCCGAGAATGGTGGATGTTTTCAGATCATTGTCAGGTCTGGAGAAGCTTAGGGAATGCTGAGCAACACCACCAGGAGACTTGCCGGTAGAAGCCATCATCTTACCCTCCTCAGAAGTGACATTAGCGCTGACAGCCCCTGCGTCCCCTACAGATTTTCCATCCTCGTGGTGGGATTTCTTATGTTGTGCCGCCTGAGCAGCAGTAGCAGTAGCAGCAGCAGTAATCTGTTGGTAACCATGATGTCTGCTTGCCTCCGGGAAGCTATGGAAAAGAGCATGATTCTGGACCATAGAAGTGAAGTCAAGGCCCTGTGCACCCCCAGCAGTAGCTGGGGCAGCTGGTCCACCAAAAGGCGCAAAGGACATGGCATAAGCCTGAGATGGTGTGAGGTTGGCATGGTTCTGTACAGGTTGCTGCTTTTCGTTATGACTGCCACCACCACCGCTACCGCTACTAGGCAATGCTGCTGCTGCTGCTGTTGCCGGAGAGAGCAGAGCGAAATTCTGAGGATGAATCGACATAGCAAAGTTGCCGTAGATACTCTTCTGAGCTTGTGAGGCCCGGTTACTATCTGCAGTGGATGGACTATCCTCGCAGCCCACCTCACTCTCCAGCTGGCGAGCTTGAGGAGGCAGCAAGTGTAGGTGTTGCTTGGCTGAGAAGTTGTGGTTGTTTCCACCTGCAGGAGTAGCACCAGCCGCCGCTCCACCTCCCGGGATCCGTTGTTGTTGCTGCTTTGTGTGATGCTTCTGGGAGGATGATGAGCCGCTCGATGTACTTGTATTCTGGTGCCCCTGTTGAGAGTGGGCAGGAGGCTGCTGATGAGTGGATGGCGATTGCTGCTGCTGCTGCTGCTGCCGGAACTGCTGCTGAGATGAGGGATGGAGCATAGGGGAAGAGTAGAAAGACCCATTAAAGAACGACATTGCTTGTGAAGGATTTGCTCCTCTGTAGGGATGACCTCCCCCAAGATGTGCAGACATAGGAAATGTGTAGCCATTGTTCTGGAGGAACGCAAGGTACTGGGCTTCATTCGGCTGCAGTCCTGCGTAGTTGAAGCTCATAGTGGTTGTGGAATGGCCAGCCGACCCAGAACTGGCAGCTATAGAACTACCAGACGCAGTGGAGGGTGCTGCATTGCCAATCCCTGGGGTGGATTTTGCCGTTCCAGATCGTGTGGCAGCTGCTGCCGCCGGTTGCTGACCAATAGGGAAAATGAATGCGGCAGGACCGTGCTGTTGGTAGAAAAGAAAATGGAAAAAACAGCAATAACATTGATCAGTGCAAAGAAACTGGCACAATCACAACCATAGAAGCAAACCGAACTGAAAAACTCACAAGCATGTTGGACCCTGCAGCTGACGATACAGGCTGAGGGGTTTGCTGAAGCAAGAACTGTTTCCTCTGAGCTTCAAACAAAGGATTATTTGCCGCAGCTGCAGCAGCTGCTGCTGAGCTTTTCTCTTTGGCAGGAGGGCCGGCAGCGTAAGTCATTGCTACCGCAGGGGAAGCCTTGTCCTGCAAGGGGCCCAAGCTCCTCCCAGGAAAGCTTCCCTGCAAAGGATTGCCGAGGATCGCAGCCTCTGACGGTGGCACGAGGTTGAGATTGTGTTGCTTGGCCCCATACATGGGTGAGGTACTTACCGCCGCTGCAGCCGCGGCGGCGGCCGCTGCTGCAGGTGGCCAGAAGGGGTTCATGCGTGCAATCTGCTGGTTGTAGTTAATTGTCTTTGCAATGTAGCAATGCGTCGCACATCGCTTCATCTTCTGCGGCGGAAAGAAATGCGGTGGATGCAAAGTCTTGGAAGCTGCAGAGCTCCCATCCATGGGCATAACAGCAGGGAGGGTTGGAACTTGACCCATATACCTGAATTTCGACAAGAAGATTAATTCATTAATAAGTAGTCTTCAGCAAATAAGCATGGTGAGGAAGTAAAGCTCACCCAAAATGGGGAAAACCGCCGGGCCAACCAGCAATCGGCATTGTCAATGGCAGAGATGCAGCGGATTGAGCTGAAACAATCGAGGAGGACACGATAATCACATCTCCATCAAATCTTCAAAACAAACAATGAGTACAATTTAATACAACAGAATTACCCTTTTTCTCTTGTTTCGGATCAATTCTTGGCACCTTCGGTTGCTGCTTCGATTGTTGTTGATGTTTGCTGCTGCTGCCGAGGCTGACCACGTCCTTGTCCTGCTTCTCCAAATCCAGTTGGAGGTCAAGCTTCGGCGGCTTTTCTGTCGCTACATGCATGTTAACAATGTCTTCAGCAGATGCGGCTTCAATTGCCTCCTGCTGTTTTGATGATCTATCCGGCTTCTCCATTTCTCCTTTCGCAATGTCGAGTCGCTGCAGTTGAACAAACTAAAAATTTAGTGACGAACGAACGCAGCTAGAAAGCCCACGGCAAAAGCAAAGAGATTGTGCCCACCATTTCCTTCACTGGTTCGACAGGCTTGTGATCAGAAGCGTAGTCCAACGAGCCATCCCTCTCGGAATTTCCCAGTGAAGGAGGAGGAGGAGCCTGCACAAATGGAAATTATATTCCTCCATCACCATCAACAATCTATAGTCATGAATACAAAAAATCATGTGTGGATTCAAAAACACCTACCATTAAATCGATACTGAACTTCTCTTCTCTGGGGCTATCTACCTTCATCGCTTCGGAGCCACTGAAGAAGAAATACCAAAGTTAGAAAGACTCATTTTTAATACAAAATAAATAAATAAATAAATAAATAAATAAAAGAAATTAAGTGAATTGATCTTGAAGCTCACTCTTTAACCCCAGTTGCTTCATCAAGCTTAGCATTCAAATTGGAGCAAGGAGCCTCCTTTGACTTGGACGTCGTAGCAAGCACAATCTCCTCCTTGGCTTCCTTCTGTTCCGGGACATGACCACTGCTCTCTGGCTTCGCAGATTCTTGCATGTGGTCGCTGCCAGCAGCAGTGCAGACATCGGTCAGAGCGGTGCTGCTGCCATTTTCGACAGCAGGAGAAGCTGCTGCTGCTGCTGCCGCTGCCGTTTTCTTCTCCGATCTCAATTGGAAAACCGGTGCCGAACCCTCCTCCGGTTTTGGTGGCAGTTCAGTCTCCGGCTTCGTCGCAGGACTCGTCGGGCTTTCGTCCTCCAATTTAAGGCGCGGCCTTTTCCTCTTCGGAGCTGCATGAAAAAAAAACCCAATATCAGCTCTGTTGTCAATCAAAAGAAGCGATCTTTTTTCACACTAGTTCACCTCAAACTCACCAGTGGTCACTGAAGGAGCTGAATTGTTGGAAGAGTTGAGATTGGGGGTAGGCAGGACCGAGGGCTGCGACGACGTAGGCGGAGGCGGCGAGAAGGAGCCGGGCGAAGAGACCCTTGGGATCGGCTTCGCTTCGCTGCTCAACCCATTGGTATCCTGCCTCGACGACGACAGTACCGGCGGCGCCGGAGCTTGCCTCGTCATCCCATAGAGGACCTCGGCGACCTCGATCTCGATATCCTGGATCGAGGACGACTTCGACTTCGGTGGCCGGTGCTTCGATCCGGTGAACGGTTTCTGCATCACAGAAATTAAAAAAAAAATTGGTCAATTCGTAGAACCGAAAGGCCACGACAAACGCCAAATAATCCGATTCCGACCGTCCCAACCTTTTTCCGGACGGAAACATTCGAAGAAGACGGCGAGACTGCGGTGTTGGACGAAGGGCTCCGCCTCGACGGTGACGTCGAGGCCTGCCGATGGATCAGCTCTCCGCTCCCGCCGCCGCCGCATTCTTGAGGCCTCTTCAAAGAAGCTGAAACACCAAAAAAAAACCATAAAAAATCCAACAAAAAAAATTCCAAATCAAAAGAAGCACGACATCACGTCATGAATCCTACATGTGCGAGCCTTCCTCGGAATCGAAACTCCGATCATCTCCTCCGCGACCTTCCACGACGGAGCGGGCGGCCTGGCCGGCTTCGACGTGATGCTCTTCCGCACGTGGTTGTTCTGACTCGGCTGTTGCTGCTGCTGCTGCTGCTGCAAAGAGGAGGACGAGGGAGTCGGATTCGTCGGAGGCGGCGGCAGAGGGGGGAACCGGACGCTCACCGGCGTGTCCTCCTCCTCGTCGTCGTCCTCCTCGTCGAGGCTCTCATCAGAGCTGTCGTCCCCTTCGTCGCGATTGCTCCCGTGGATCAGCCTCTCTCCCTTCCTCCTCTTGCTCCGGCTTCCCCCGCCTGATCTGTCCCGATCCTTCTTGATCCCCCGGTCCCGATCCCGGTCCCGGAGCCGCGAGATCTCCCGCATCTCCATCACTCCATCTTCCTCTGCGGAAAAAAATTCAAAAAAAAAATTCAGGAAAAAACAAGGGATACTCGAGATCTGAGAGAAAATCGAGGAATTGAGCAAAAGACCTGGTGAATCTCTCAGATTTGTACTTCGCTGCTGCCGTCGTCTCGACAAACCAAAGTTCATCGCCGCCATGGATCCTCTCCTCGCCTCTCGATTCCTGTCCATCTTCACTGCTTCTTCTTCCTCCTGCTCCTGATCTCTCTCATCAAATCGAAGACCTCTACGCCCTCCCCATGGAGAAATACCAAAAAGATCCGATCTTTGGAGGTCTCAGCTGGAAATTTCAAGAATTTGAGCCCGGAAATCGAAGAAAATCGCAAGAAATTGATGAATCCTTGCTCTTTCTCTCCTCTCCTCGCCTCTCGCTCTTCTTCTCTCTTTCAATCTCTACTGCTGTGCTGCTGCTCTTCTTCTCATCCTCTCCCTCGGCTTTTACTCGCGAAACCCCAGTCAACCGACGGCTACGATCCTCCTTCCACATCCGTGGATCATTCCTGCCTGTCAGATCAAAATCGGCAATCCAACGGTGGCCCTTCTGCGATGCCACGTTGGCAACCCATCCTTCCGTCCATTTACCCTATGCCGAACTGCCTAGCCACGTTTATAAATATATCGTAGCCGTTCGACACGTGCGCCGGTCCTCGCCCAGACGCGCACCGGCTTCAGCCGGTCGTTGATCTGTTATTTGTGCGGGACGGGTCTGGTCAAGCTCAATATTTCCTCCTTCACTACGCCCGGTGGTCCCCACCTTGAATGCTAAGGCTAGGTTCGGACGGATCGGATCTGTTTCTCCATCCCGTTAATCGCTCCCCGCCGTCCATCCGAACACTGACGTGTAAAGAACCGTCCGAGCCTCGCGGCTCGGAAGAGGTAGCCTCAAGCTGGCATCTGCAATCCCAGTCGTCCGTACACGTGTCCTAAAAGGACGGACCGATCCATGTCGGAACTCCCGAGGCTGTGTTGGAACCACCGTTGGAAATTTTCTTTTATTATATTTTCCTTTCTCTCTCTCGCGCTCCCTCTCGGGACCTTTTTGTCGTGGCCGCCGACGTGGCAGGAGATGACGTCTGCGCGAGGGTGAAGTCAAGATTTACGGGACTTTCGACTGTTGATTTCGTTTTCACCTAACTCCCTTATTAAAAAAGTTTATTTTTTTCTACTTATTTATGAATATATTGAATACGTAGGGGTGTATTTGCAAGCAAGAAGGAAACTTTAAATTGTTAACCTATCATTAATACCGGAAAGTCCGAAGGGTCGAGATTATGCGGGTGGGGAGTGCGAGGCGTGGGCAGGTTGGAGGAATGCAGGTCCCGTGGGCGCCCGTATAGAAAACTTTCTATGCGGGCGTTAGGATAAGGGAGTGGATTCTGGAATTGACACGTGTAAGAAGGAATGGGAAAGCCTAGCGGGGGATTGGGGATCTAGTTGGTGTTGCGTGGGCCCCATCAGACCACGACTGCATTCTTTGCACCTACTTTCTCTGCTGCACCCTACATTACAAAGAAGAACACACATGCTTTATTGTTTTGTGCTTAGGACCCACATGTGAAAGCAAGGATTTTAATTTCTTCTAATTTTATTTTATTTTAAAAGAAAAAATCGACTAAAGCAAATAATTTTATTCGAAATTACTGTCAGAGAATATAATTTAATAAATTTTTACTAAGCACATGAAAAGGTCCTTCTGAACGGTGTTTCATTAATTCGATAGGAAAATATCCTTCTGAATAGTATTGTTTTTTGTAAAGAATAAAAATTATTATGCACTAATTCTCTCTCATGTTAAAAAATGTTCTTAGACGTTTCTTTTGATTATTTGTTAAAAAAAAAAACATTTTGACAAACTCTATATCTTAATTTTATTACTTTACAAGCTAAACAGAAATTATAATATATGCTAATATTACATAAAACACACACACACACACATATATATATATATAGAGAGAGAGAGAGAGAGAGAGGAGTTTAGCTATGCACCAGTTTACTCGAATTAATATATTTTGTACTTATTACACGGACATTTTCTAGTTTAAAAATAAATATACTAACATTTTCTGCCATTTATAAATTTTTTTTAAATAAGGGATGGTCAGTGTAAAACTATTTAAATAAATTATAAAACTTACAAATATTACGTATATTTAACACAAAATATAGAAATATTAGTGTATTTATTTTTAAAATAGTGAACGTCCCATAATAAGTAAAAAAATATAAGAAATGTCAGTATAAATAACCTTTTTAAATATTAGGTTGGGTTCCAAATCAAATAACGAGGGACAAGTTGAGAGTCACTTTCAACCATGGTGGAGTTTGGTCAAAGCCCAATAAAAATGATACAAAATGAATACCGAACCAGTTCAGTGTTGTGATAGAAGATCCAAATATATGGGTATATTAGCAAATTTATGTTTGTTATACGTAAAATAATATATTTATTATTTAACTTTTTAATATAATTTATTTATAACTAAATAATTATACCTAAAGTGATTAATATACAAGATATTTTCTTAGTCGTCCTAGTTCAATTTCAACCGAGAAAAGTAATTATAATAATTTATATTTGAAAAAAATTAATATTTTTTTTATCCGCACATAATGTATTATATATATATATATATATATATATATATATATATATATATATATATATAAATGAAGTCAATGAGCTTCTAGTCTAGTGGTAAAGTAGAGACATGCGATCCGAAAGATCGGAAGATCGAGAGTTCGAGTCCCAGTGGAAATATACAAATAATTAATTATCCTGGACCAATATATCTTTTATATATATATATATATATATATATATATATATAAAAATATCTAGACGTCATTTACGTATACATATATATATATATATATATATATAAATAAAAGGAAGAGAGAGAGAGTGTTATGCACATGCATGTCCCTTGGCCCGAGGATCAAACTCTACTCGTCCTTGCATAGGTTCGTCATATAAACACAAAGAAGAATAGTGGAAGATTATTATAATAATGATAATGGTTAAGTATTATTATTTAATTGACCTTAGTATAAGTCATTATAAAAGACGAAAGGAATCCATGAGATGGACAAAGGAATTGCTGAATAAAGAAAAAAACAAAAATAAGTGTTGTTTATATTGGAAAAATTACAAGATTTGGTCGTATATTTTTTTAATTTTTCTTCAACTTATATAAAACGTTACAAGTTGTAATTTTAATTAAAAAAATTTAATTCCGACATAATATTTGAGATCCAATATAATGTACGAAATTTTGTACATACTGTATTCTATGTTCTTAGACTCGCAGTCCTCCATCATCTTATATATTTTTTCGATAACAACCAGAGCTATTTAAATTCGATTACTTAAATAATATGAAGTTGTTATTATTCTGGTTGATATTTTGGTAGAAAAAAATATATATTAGAGAAGACATGATTGACCACATCAATTGCCAATGCCAATAAATACTACTTCTGGTAAGAAAGACACGGATCCCTATTAAAATCCACGTTAGACCGTCTTTTCGATTTAAAAAAGGTTGTAACATTATGTACTACTAATTAATGCAGGATACAAAAGTAACTTTTTTTTTTTTTAAAATTACTTAGAAAAAATGAACCAGCTATCTTAATTATATTATAAAATTATTATTATATTAATATTATTATATTTTTTTATATTTGTATATTATTTAGAAATATGAAATAATTACTTTTATAATTACGTAACTATCATTATCAACTTTAATTAATAATTTTAATTAGTAAATATATATAATAATTTGTTTTTAAAAATATTACAGTCAAATTGAACTTTTTTCGTGTATCGTATCGAACACTATATATAAAATATTCATGGATAACTACTACTTCTTGCATTCTCAAAATCCCAAATTTAACTAATTGACTTTGAGATTAATGTTTGACACAATTGATAACTTTTGTGTGTTGAAAGACACAAATCCTACTTGTAATACTAATGACACTATGTGTTATTTCTTGAGAAAGATCTTCAGATGGATTGAACATATGGCAGAAACAAAACTCTGAACGAGCTTGTTAGGAAGGTAGCAACAAAACTTTGAACGAACTTGTTAGGATGGTACAAGATCTTCCTGAACGGAGATCTAGACTCAAGACGAGTGCCAACTCCAGAAACCAACTGGCAGAAACAAGCGTTGTTCTTTCTTGCAAACGCATTTGCAATTGAGATAGAACAAGAACCAATAAAACGAAAATAATATTCGTTCTTCCTTGCAAAGCGATGTTGCAATCAGACAGAACGAACAAAGAAGAAAAATGAGAAGAAGACAGAATAAAATTATTCTTGCCGGGGTGGTGAAGACCATTGTTGCTCAAAGCAAGATTCGTCATCTATCGACTATCTGCTCCCAGGAGCCAGCAAGTTCACAAGAGAACTTCTGGAACGCTTGTAGTCACCACTTTGTGTGACTCGAACGGACTCCTTTGTACTCATCTTTTCCATTTTTTTGTGTCTCAAAATAATGCTAGCGGGCTCTTTATATAGAAAAGAAGTGCAAAGTGCGCCAACAAAGCGCCACGTTGCGCCCTTGAGCCCGAGTCCGATTCTGAGTCACTAAGCTTTATATTCATCTTTGAGAATATTTATTGACTTATTGTATGGAATGATCAACTCAGCAACGATATCAATGGACAAGGAATCATCATCTAAGAACGACAGCAAAATGGGCGTAAGGTCAGAGGATCGAGTTACTCTGATACCACTTTGTCACGCTCCGATCTCCCGCGGTCCCGTTCGCCCCCGCCGGACGCGAATCACCGAGCCAGCGCTCCCGCGAGACGATCGTTCCCCTCGGGACATGATGTCGTGCGAGCCTGGAGATGCTCTCACACAAGGCAACAACATAAGTCGTCTTGGTTATCATCGAACTGATCGAGATTGGAGCGGATGAGCAGTGTCATAAACAATAATCCTTCTGAGTATATGAGGCAAAGCATCAAGGCACGAGGTTCTCTGAATACAATGGTATCGTTTCATACATTATGTTCCTCTATACAAAAGCAGCTCTAAATATCTCGATACGGCTCAAGGTATCGACACCAGATTTTTGGGTCATGGGGATAAGGCACGGCTATCACTTCTTCGGACGATCCAGAACTTGCGAACAAGCAAACTGTTGGTGGGTCAGCACTTTGGAGAAAGTACTGGTGAGTATAAAATAAACGAACAGAAGCAACACCCTCTAAAACCAATACTAAGTAATCATAAGATAAAATATTACATTACTAGTGATCTTTCTAGTTTTACATAGGTTCATTTCATGCAGTACGAGAGCAGAGTCGTGTTACTTTTTTTGAAACCATATTTGAAATCAGGGTTCAGTTCAATACAACCAAGCATACAAGGCAAGCAGTTCAAGCATGATGTGCCAAATAGGGTGTGTGCAGTGTGTCTCGTTAGCTATACTCAAGACTATAGGGATAATGCATCATCTAGTGGACTATTTATTTACTACAAGGCGATCATCATATTCAAGCAAGCATGCAAGTATATGTGCGATGCAAGACAATAAGCAAAATCAGCATATCACTTATATAATGGTTCTTGTCCCTTGTCGAACGATTATCCCTGCAGCAGATATACAAGTTAGCAACAAATTTGCATATATATACAAGGGTCTTTTTTTTGTCCGTCTCTGCATCAAACAGTTAGGTATGCCAGAAGGATAGCCTATCATGCGTCCTAACTACCTGAAATACAGTTATCTCCATGAACAAGCTAACTTCTCTAACTCAAACTCTTCCCAAAAGAAGCATCGCCTCCCATCTAATAGCCATACCCTCAGGGCACACTATTAGTCTTACCCCGTCAGTAGCCTCCATCCACCATTCTAATAGCCACACCCCCGAGCACATGACGCACTATTAGTATCCAACAAGTCATTTAGCCTCCATCCACCATTCTAATAGCCATACCCCGAGCTCAGGGCGCACTATTAGTCTCCAACTAGTCGATAACAAGCATATCACAAGCATAACACAACGTGAAAATACAAGATTTTCATTCCATCAATCTCTTATCTAATAGTTGCACCCCCCTAGATCCCGTAGGAACGGAACATCAGAGAGGGCAACTAGTCTCTTCTCTTAACAAGACAAGTCATTAACTCTATGTAACAATACAAGCATACATTCATCAAGCTTTTGCATCCAAGACAAGCAATTATATAAACGACGACAAGCAAACATATGAACGATCTTTAATTTAACAAGCATGGTACGGTTCTATTCATCTCTTCAAGTTAAGCATGCAGTTCTACTCTTTCCTTAGCATGGAAAGGTTCGTTCGATAACGGTGTCAGTCTAACTAAGCAAGCAATATTTCTTTCTTGACTTAGCATGACAAGGTTCTCTATTGACAAACAAACAAGTTCTCTAGTTAAGCATTGTCACTACCCAATTCTAGAAAATAGGGTATATTTTTTTTTTTATTTGATAAATAGTGTATTGTATTTAATTATTTATATTTATATTTAATTAGTGCTTGTCTTATTTTTATTTTGATTGTTTTAGGGTTTTGGCTAGCCTGGACCCATGTCCGACCCTAGTGGACCCATGTCCGACCCAGCCCGTACCCTTGTGAGAATTATTTTGGGGCTTAGAATTATTATTTTATTTTTAGGAGGTTAGTTGGAGAGTTTTGGAACTAGTTTGAGCGCATTTGGAACCCGGAACCCAAAACCGAGTCAATAGGGGCATTTTGGGAATTTGGTGACTTGTGTGAACCCTTTATTTAGCATTGGCCGGCCCTACCTACCA
Source organism: Iris macrosiphon (assembly GCA_036927795.1). Taxonomy (NCBI): domain Eukaryota; kingdom Viridiplantae; phylum Streptophyta; class Magnoliopsida; order Asparagales; family Iridaceae; genus Iris; species Iris macrosiphon. The sequence goes on along the minus strand of JAYESA010000003.1, from coordinate 185,995,924 downwards.
CCCCCACCCGTGAGAACAGCCACAGCAGCCCCCTCTCTTCATTTACTTCTTCTTCTTCATTCCTTCTTCTTCTCCACTTCTCCTTTCTTCTTCCTTCCTTCTCCAAGTAAGCTTTTCTCCATCTTTCTTCTTTCTTTCTTCCATTTCTTCTTCTTTAAGCTAACCCTAACCTTACATTTTCTCTAACCTAGGTGTGAGGAGCTTAGATCTAGTGTGAGAGCTAGAATTGGTGGCTTGGAGCTTGAGGGAGGTGAATTCTAGGGATTGTGAGACTTTGGCCTTGGGATTCCAACTCCCAAGAGGTAAAACCTAACTTTTCCCTTCCTAATTATTTTTGTGTAGTGTAATTAGTGTTGTAGAACCCTCCTAGACCCTAACCCTACCCGTAGGAGGAAGTTGGAACTAGTTTGGGTGAGTTTAGAGACTTTGACATTAGGTTTTGTGTCGAATTCGGGTGGAATCCGAATTTGGCCCAATTTTGGGTGATGCCCTAGGTTAGATGGACCTAGGTAGACGTTGTCGGGTGTCTAGAGGGTGAGTGCGTGTCTCCGTTTGGACACGGGAAGCCGCGTCGCGGAGAAACGGGCGTTTCGGGCGAAATTGGGGCTTTTCGTCGTCGCCGATTCTAAGTTTGTGTGCGTTTCCGCCACGGGCCTAGAATCGACGTGGGAGCGCATTTTCTAGGATCTAGACATCGTGTAGAGCGCGTGGGTAAATTTTGGGCCGATTCCGAGTTCGTTTGGTGTGCGTTTCAGGAGGTTTTCCGAGCCGCGCACCACGTGTTCGTCGAAATGACCGAATGGCCATTTCGACTTGGTTTCCTCGTTTCGGCTTTGTGTGCGCGTTGGGTTAGTATCGGGGAGTGTGTGCTAGAGGTTTCGAGTTATATTTTATATATTTTAGGGTATTGGTGAGTGTCGGGGTCGTTGGGCGTGAGTAGGGCGTGTGGTTTGAGTGTTGTGTGCGTGGTTGTGTTTGTATTGATATGTGTCTCTATATATATATATTTATATATATGTATGTGTGTTTATGTATATATATTTATATATATATGAGTGTATTTATATCTATGTGCTTATGTGTGTATATGTCTATGTGTATATATATATGTATATATATGGGTGTGTGTGTGTGTGTATGTGTGAGGAAGGGGGGGGCAGAACCAGCCGCAGCGAGCAGCAGCTGCTGCTGCACTGCAGCAGCAGCACAGCAGCAGCAGAATCAGCAGCAGCAGTAGCATAGAGGAGCAGCAGCAGCGCAGCAATAACAGCAGCCAGCAGCAGCATCATCAGCATGTAGAGCCAGCGGCAGCAGCGCGTTGGCAAGGCTAGTAGCGAGGGGTGTTAGCGAGGGGTGTTAGGTGATAGATAATAGTTAGAGTATGTGTTAGATGAATAAGATTGATAGATAGGTAGTTGGATAAATAGGTAAGATAAGTTATTGATAATTAGATAGATAGATAGATAGATATTGATAGATAGATAGATAGCTAGGTATTTAGATAGATAGATAGATACTAGATAGGTAGATAACTAGATTCTTAGATATACCTATCTAAGAGATATAAATATCTATATGCCTAAGTTATATACATATATAGGTGTATAGGTAAGATATTGGGTAATCGGGTAAATGTGTGTGGATATCTATATACATAGGTATATACATACTTAGATGTATATATATATGGTAGATATATATATTACCTAGCCTAGATTAATAACTGGGTATATATTTAGTAGCTAGACAGCTAGCTAGAGGGCCTTAGGGCGAAACTTCAATACCTTGAGATACCGAGGTATCTCGATACCTTGAGATATTCAAGGTATTGAGTTTCGAGCGGGGTATTTGAGCATTAGCCTAGGAAATGCTTGGGAGTGATTTTTATATGTTTATATATATATAATTACGCGTGCTAGCATAGGTTTTAGCGGGTTTAGGCGGGGTGCGTGGCCTAGGGCGAGGTATCGGATACCGAGGGTATCCCGGTATCTCGATTAGGCGAGTTTGTGAGTTTAGTGGCTTAATGAGCTCGGTTTGACCTAGAATTTCAAGGGCACCCTAGTTTGACCTAGCTTTGACCATAATTGTCCCCGTTGACCGTAAAAGTCAACGTTTGACCTAGTTTTGACCTAGAGTTGACTTTTTGGACCCCGGGTTGACTTTTTGACCCGATTTTCACCGGTTTGACCCGTTCGACCTAGAATAGCCCTAGAAGCCTGTTTTTAATTATTTTATATCAGTTTAAATGCTTAGAACCCTGTTTAATCCTTGCTTTTCGCATTAGGTCCTTGCGACACCGGTCCGGACCTCGATCCTCATCAGTTGCTCAGGATATCAGGCGAGTACCTACCTCTGATAGTTTCCATTTCATGATAACGTTTATATCACCTGTTCTAGAACTGTAATACTTGATTCTGACACTTTATTACACGAGCTGGTACTAGTGGATCCCGTCATGAGGTGCTATCCCCCTTACCGTGTTCAGCGGGTACTCTATCACGTGTATTTCATCATGTGCTTCGGGTATTGATTATCATGTGCTATCATGTGCTTCTTGTGCTCTCGCCTTCGTGTGCGCGAGCTATTATCATGTACGTAGCGTGTTGTGGTTGGATCCAATGGTATTAGTGGGGGAGGGGAGTAGTGAGTTGGTTATATGATCAAAGCCAAACAGTATTCATGTGTATGTCGGTTATGCAACTCACGCATAACGGAGTTATCGTAGTGTTCTTCATGTGCAACCTAAGCCGATCATATAACGAACTTGTGCTCAAGGCACTTAGCTAGTATTCTTGTTTCTCATCTGCAGTTACTTTTCCACTACTTGTATTGTTCTCCAGTTTATATTACAGCTATTTATTGTGCTCCAGCATATATTTATTTCCTGTGCATCTTGATTACTTTTCTATTGCTCGTCATATACACCTTACCATGCATTTGGAGTTGCTTTCAGAGTTATGTACTTCGCTCCAGTCCTGACTGGGCATATTTTTTCCAGAGGATCCTGAGGACTATTGCCCTACGTTCTACGGGCCTGGTATTGACGACTGTTGTGACCCCGAGGAGGAGTGCGCCGAGGAGACGCCGATAGCACCCTAGTTAGCTAGGTGGATTTCCTGGGTTTTTCCAGTGGTTGTATTTTTGGATGACTGTACTTATTCTTTTGTGCTTCTGTGAGATGTTGTAGCTTTTAGACCTGGACTGTATTATTTTGGATTGCCTTGCTCTCTTGGTTCTGTTTCTTGTTTATATCATATCGTGCTTATATTCTTCCTCTAGTTTTGTGATTGAGATTATTGTCATATATATATTGCGTGGTTGCCCTCCTGTTGGAGAGGATTTTATTCACATATATATATTGCGTGGTTTTGCCCTCCTTTTGGAGAGGTCATGCCGGATTTTTCTGTGAGTTATCTAGATAGTTGGTTGACCTAGAACGGACCTTTACAGCGTTCTACCGCCGATTCTGCGGCGTAGGCTGGACGTACCCACGGCTCATGCCCGATTTTCGGGTGCGGGTCGTGACACGTTTTTGGTGGTGGCCCATGCAGGTCAGCTTTTTAGTTTACCTGCAGTAGGATATAGGATATAGGCTGAGAGAGAGTGTGCTCAATCACAACTAGGACCCTTCCTACTTCCTTTTGCTATCTTTAATTTTTCTGAAATTGTTTTCTTTTGCAATATTATTGTCCTTCATTGATGTTATCGTTTCTTGCACTATATTGACTTCTTTTGATCTGTGTTCAGGATGCCTCCGAAGACCAGATCTCAGCGTACCGCCCCAGCAGCTGCCACCGAGAGGTCTGCCACCTCTCGACCTGCTCGACTTCCGGCAGCCGCTACCGCTCCACTCGCCACTCCTGCGGTTGAGGGAGCTTCAGTTTCTCTCGGAGATCCCCTTACTCCCATTGATCCGAGAGCCACCCCAGTTGTCCCGGTGGTACCTCCTCCACCACCGCCTGCGCCAGTAGATGCTACGCAGTTGTTCGCATTCTTCCGAGAGATGATGGATGCGCAGTACCGCCAGGCAGATATTATGAGGATGGGCATTGAGAATGCTCATCAGGTGGCTTTGACAGCTGTCGACAGGGTGGCTCAGATCCAGCCACAGCCAGAGCAGGCTCAGTATCCTAGGCCGGGTACTATCATCGATTTTCAGAGGATGCGGCCTAAGGAGTTCCGCGGTACAGAGGGGATCCTGTACGCCGACGACTGGATCGAGCATATAGAGGGCATCTTTCGGCTGGCGATGATCCCAGCCAGCATGCAGATAGAGGCAGCGGGTGTCACGCCCCGATCTCCCGCAGGCAATCGGCCGTTCCCGCTAGGCGGAAATCACCCTCGCCAGCGCTCCCGCGGAACGATCGCTTAACCCATCCGGGCGTGATGCCGCACGAGCGTGATTCACGCCCGTGCAAGGCCATGGTTCATTGGCTGGCGGCAAGAGTTCTAAGCCACAGAGTCGCACAGATTGTCCGAGTGCAGCGGAGTTTAGGAACGCATAGCGATCGGTAACAGGTTCACTGAGTCGACAATATAGCGGAAGCATCGAAACAAGTAAAGTAATCTCTTTATTGATATGAAACATGTATTACAAGCGGCGTATAGCCGAGATTACAAGTCGCTCAAGCCTCTCTCTCTGAACCAATAAAAGCGTGCCAAGTGGCTACAACTGTGGAATGAATGTACAGGCGATGGTCAGGCAATGTTCACAACTTATGTCTTGTATATGTGCTTCAGTCCCGGACGCACCGTTGCAAGGCTTCAGAGGGAACTCCTGGCCTTAGCACGTACGAAGGAGGCGTCCGCACCGCACGAGGTTCTCCCGCACCCTGCATATCAAACTGGTGGATTATCAGTACATTGAATGCACTGGTGGGGAAGCTACTCGCCCGCTCGACAAATCCGAACACGTAATACAGGTTCCGTGCACAACTATTAAGTTGTCTTTCTAGTTGCCTTAGGATCAGTTTCATGCAAACATTGAATAGCTTAACGTGTCGGGCAGTGCGCCGTGCGATGTTTGAGGAAACACGGCGAGACTTATCAACTTACCATTTCTCCTTCCCTGTCCAAGGCAAATATGATTAATTCAAGCAGGGGCATGTATAAACATTCAGGAGGCAAGCATATGCATACACGAAGGGTCGTTTAAACATGATCGTTCAGGTGTTCAGTTTATTTGTTTCATACAATACAGTATCTCGCACGCGGATAGCCGCTAAGCGAGGATGAATGGTTTATCTTTCGTTTACAAACAAGCATGCAACAAGTTAAGTACAAGGTGATCACTGGCGTAAGCCATAATGGACACTAGTCTGTGACGAAGATGGTTTGCTACGTGCAAGAACGTTAGGCGCCGCATACCACCCTGTCCTAGTACGTGAGACTAAACGTTAGTTCCGTCCGGAGCCGGAACGGTGCCAGTGCCCCAGCAGCCGCCCGCAGGAACTATACCTTGTGCACAAGTTGTCCGTGATCGAACAATAACATTCATTCGCCCGAAGGCTACGTGATTATCACCCGTAGGCTACGTGCGCCCGTAGGCTACGTGACTATCGCCCGTAGGCTACGTGAATATCGCCCGTAGGCTACGTGCGCCCGTAGGCTACGTGATTATCGCCCGGAGGCTACGTGAGTACAAGACAAGCAGTAGCATGATTCATTTATATTGCATCTACGTTCCATTCATGCGTTCAGGATTGCTTAAACATTGCACGATATAATAACGTTAGACATTCATAAGCAGACAAGCATGCGTTTCTAAGGGACACAAGTAAACACGATTGCTCGGACCCGAAGGTAAGCCGAGAGATGAAACCGTTAAGGGACTTAGCATGCGAGGGTCTGTATATAAGCAGTATTTCATTTCCATGTTCTAGCAAGCAATACAAGTTGGGATTATTCCCTTAGCTAGGTGCGTTGGATTTATTAGCATGCAGGGGTGAATCACCTAGCGACTAGCATAAATATTCCAGATTTTATGTGTGCTGGCTAAGCAAAGGCAAGTTCACCGTAGCCACCCACCTTAGCGATGATTCGCCTCGGTAGAGCGATACGTCTGAGCGAGCCTCTGAAAGTCCAAGCCGGATTCCTGTAAGGACAAGTCTGGATATCCTTTGTTTCTCATTTGAGGCAAAGCAGGTCGGGATAGCTGCACGATTGCCGATTGAGACGGCAGTCCGCTTGAGCGGAACAGGGTGTTACATCCTACCCAACTTAGAAAAAGTCTCGTCCTCGAGACTTACTAAGGACAAGCAGTAATCTAGGGTTGAGGCAATCCTAGACAAGTCGTTGTACTTGTTCGTTTGGATCTTCACTTGCACAAGCTTCGATCTTAGCATATCGCTTAGACTGGATCGTGCGCACTTTCGAAGTGCACTTCTAGCGTGAACACGTCAGCCAGCTCAGTGATAGCGAAGTCTTAGCACTCGAGTTTCACCTTTTCTTAAGTCTTGGATGGTGCACTAGTTCAAGGCGTCCCTCGAATAGATACATTCAACCAAACTTAGGGTTAGTGAAAATCGGACAAGCTACTAGCGATACTCTCAAGTGGTTCGCACAGGTTGGCTCAAAGGCCACTCGCAGCATACAACCAGACAAGCAAGCATATCATTCAAAACGTATTTTTGAAAGTATTTAGACTTATTGTTGGAACATCCCATCGAGGCATTGAGAGAGAGCGTGCACATAACCCACGAACGAGCTTTCGAAACAGAGATATCGAATCGAAGTCCAAAGGCGTAGAAGCCAGGCTCTGATACCAACATGTCACGCCCCGATCTCCCGCAGGCAATCGGCCGTTCCCGCTAGGCGGAAATCACCCTCGCCAGCGCTCCCGCGGAACGATCGCTTAACCCATCCGGGCGTGATGCCGCACGAGCGTGATTCACGCCCGTGCAAGGCCATGGTTCATTGGCTGGCGGCAAAAGTTCTAAGCCACAGAGTCGCACAGATTGTCCGAGTGCAGCGGAGTTTAGGAACGCATAGCGATCGGTAACAGGTTCACTGAGTCGACAATATAGCGGAAGCATCGAAACAAGTAAAGTAATCTCTTTATTGATATGAAACATGTATTACAAGCGGCGTATAGCCGAGATTACAAGTCGCTCAAGCCTCTCTCTCTGAACCAATAAAAGCGTGCCAAGTGGCTACAACTGTGGAATGAATGTACAGGCGATGGTCAGGCAATGTTCACAACTTATGTCTTGTATATGTGCTTCAGTCCCGGACGCACCGTTGCAAGGCTTCAGAGGGAACTCCTGGCCTTAGCACGTACGAAGGAGGCGTCCGCACCGCACGAGGTTCTCCCGCACCCTGCATATCAAACTGGTGGATTATCAGTACATTGAATGCACTGGTGGGGAAGCTACTCGCCCGCTCGACAAATCCGAACACGTAATACAGGTTCCGTGCACAACTATTAAGTTGTCTTTCTAGTTGCCTTAGGATCAGTTTCATGCAAACATTGAATAGCTTAACGTGTCGGGCAGTGCGCCGTGCGATGTTTGAGGAAACACGGCGAGACTTATCAACTTACCATTTCTCCTTCCCTGTCCAAGGCAAATATGATTAATTCAAGCAGGGGCATGTATAAACATTCAGGAGGCAAGCATATGCATACACGAAGGGTCGTTTAAACATGATCGTTCAGGTGTTCAGTTTATTTGTTTCATACAATACAGTATCTCGCACGCGGATAGCCGCTAAGCGAGGATGAATGGTTTATCTTTCGTTTACAAACAAGCATGCAACAAGTTAAGTACAAGGTGATCACTGGCGTAAGCCATAATGGACACTAGTCTGTGACGAAGATGGTTTGCTACGTGCAAGAACGTTAGGCGCCGCATACCACCCTGTCCTAGTACGTGAGACTAAACGTTAGTTCCGTCCGGAGCCGGAACGGTGCCAGTGCCCCAGCAGCCGCCCGCAGGAACTATACCTTGTGCACAAGTTGTCCGTGATCGAACAATAACATTCATTCGCCCGAAGGCTACGTGATTATCACCCGTAGGCTACGTGCGCCCGTAGGCTACGTGACTATCGCCCGTAGGCTACGTGAATATCGCCCGTAGGCTACGTGCGCCCGTAGGCTACGTGATTATCGCCCGGAGGCTACGTGAGTACAAGACAAGCAGTAGCATGATTCATTTATATTGCATCTACGTTCCATTCATGCGTTCAGGATTGCTTAAACATTGCACGATATAATAACGTTAGACATTCATAAGCAGACAAGCATGCGTTTCTAAGGGACACAAGTAAACACGATTGCTCGGACCCGAAGGTAAGCCGAGAGATGAAACCGTTAAGGGACTTAGCATGCGAGGGTCTGTATATAAGCAGTATTTCATTTCCATGTTCTAGCAAGCAATACAAGTTGGGATTATTCCCTTAGCTAGGTGCGTTGGATTTATTAGCATGCAGGGGTGAATCACCTAGCGACTAGCATAAATATTCCAGATTTTATGTGTGCTGGCTAAGCAAAGGCAAGTTCACCGTAGCCACCCACCTTAGCGATGATTCGCCTCGGTAGAGCGATACGTCTGAGCGAGCCTCTGAAAGTCCAAGCCGGATTCCTGTAAGGACAAGTCTGGATATCCTTTGTTTCTCATTTGAGGCAAAGCAGGTCGGGATAGCTGCACGATTGCCGATTGAGACGGCAGTCCGCTTGAGCGGAACAGGGTGTTACAGCGGGCAGCCAGATGTTCGACCTTGCCCTTACTTGGTTCCGCACGGATACGCGGATAGCAGCTCCGGGGTTGACTTGGGAGGCTTTCAAGAAGCTTTTCAAGGAGAAGTTCTTCCCGGACGTGGCTCTCAGTGCCTTAGAGAGTCAGTTCGAGGCGCTCATCCAGGGGAGTATGCTAGTGGATGAGTATGCAGCAGAGTTCTGCCGTCTGGGCAGATTTGTTGAGGGGTTGTCTGAGGCAGCGAAGGCGCGGAAGTTCCGCAAGGGCTTGGTCATGGCGGTCAAGTCCTTGACTAGGAGCGACCGCGAGGCGACCTTCGAGCAGATTGTCAGTGATGCTCAGAGGGCTGAGGATGATTTGGAGCTGAAGACGAAGAGGGGCAGAGACACTTCCGGAGCAGGCAGCAGTGCAGGCCCGGCCAAGAGGCCATTCCAGCAGACCCAGCAGCACCAGGGTCAGGGTCGGGCGCCCTTCCGGCAGGCGCCTCAGCAGCAGAGGCAGGGTCAGCAGCAGGGCCAGAGGCAGCCCATCGTTTGCCCTTTCTGTAAGAAGCCAGGGCACGGATGGGACATATGCAGAAAGAGGCTGGGCAGATGTTTATTGTGTGGCACCGCAGACCACCAGCTGAAGGATTGTCCTTCAGCGCTTGCCCGTACAGCTCAGGGCGGAGGAGCCGCTCAGAGGGCACCAGCCAGAGCACCTGCAGCGCAGCAGAGAGGACCGCCTTTGCAGACTCAGCAGCAGAGGTTCGCCCAGCACCAGCAGCAGCACCGAGGAGGACAGCAGGGGCGAGCTTTTGCCCTGACAGTGGACGAGGCCGAGCCAGTTGGTGATGTTATCTCAGGTTCTGTTCTCCTTGATTCCATTCCAGCACTTGCTTTATTTGATTCCGGTGCTTCCCATAGCTTTGTGTCTGTATCTTTTGCTGTTAGACACCATCTTGTTGCTGAACCTTTAGCTAGACTCTGCAAGATCACGACCGGGGGTGGTATCATCCTAGTCCGTGATGTCTGCAGAGACCGGAGAGTTACCTTGGGAGGCCGGGAGTTGAGTGTGTGCCTACTCGTAATGCCACTTCCGAGCTACGATGTTGTACTCGGGATGGATTGGTTGAGTACGCATTGTGCTAGTATAGATTGTCGTGGAGGCAGAGTTTTGTTCAGTCCGCCGGGTGAGCCAGAGTTTCAGTTTGCCAGAGGAGCAGCGGAGCAGACAGAGGGAGTCTTCTGCGGAGCCCTGGTGGTAGAGCCGAGGTCGCTACATCCACTGATAGAGGAGTATATGGATGTCTTTCCGGAGGAGTTGCCAGGGTTACCTCCGGACAGAGACGTGGAGTTCTCTATAGACTTGGTGCCAGGCGCGGAGCCGATATCCCAGCACGTCTATAGAGTCAGCAACAGTGAGCTGATAGAGTTAAAGAAGCAGGTGGATGAGCTTCAGGACAAGGGATTTATCAGATCTAGTTCTTCTCCGTGGGGTGCTCCGGTACTTTTTGTGCCGAAGAAGGATGGGTCGATACGGATGTGTATCGACTACAGGGCTCTGAACAGCCTCACAATCAAGAACAAGTATCCGCTGCCGCGTATTGATGATCTATTTGACCAGTTGAGCGGAGCGAGGGTGTTTTCCAGGATTGATCTGAGGACAGGCTACCACCAGGTGAAGGTCAGGAAGGAGGATATTCCGAAGACAGCTTTTCGGACCAGATATGGACAGTATGAGTTCTTGGTGATGCCGTTTGGGTTGACTAATGCCCCGGCAGTGTTCATGAATCTGATGAACAAGGTGTTCCATCAGCATCTGGACAGGTTTGTGGTGGTGTTTATAGATGACATCTTGGTGTATTCGAAGACCCCAGAGGAGCACGAGGAGCATCTGAGGATAGTGCTGGAGACTCTCAGGAAGGAGGAGCTTTATGGAAAGCTCTCGAAGTGTGAGTTCTTCCTTGACAAGGTTGAATTCCTTGGTCATGTGGTGACTGGAGAGGGTATCTCGGTGGATCCGAGAAAGATCGTGGCAGTTGAGGCATGGAGTGCTCCGAGTTCAGTAGCCGAGGTCAGGAGTTTCTTGGGACTGGCAGGCTACTACAGGAGATTTGTTCAGGATTTTTCCCGGATTGCAGAGCCGTTGTCCAGGCTGACTCGGAAGGACGTGGAGTTTGTTTGGTCAGAGGAGTGCCAGATCGCCTTTGATGAGCTGAAGAGGAGGTTGACGACAGCTCCAGTGTTGACGTTGCCATCAGGTTCTGGAGGATTCACTATCTATAGTGATGCATCGGGGAAGGGACTGGGTTGTGTGTTGCAGCAGAATGGGAGGGTGATTGCCTATGCTTCCAGGCAATTACGTCCTCATGAGAAGAATTACCCTACCCACGATTTGGAGTTGGCAGCGGTCATTTTTGCTCTGAAGTTGTGGAAACACTATTTATACGGAGAGCGTGTGGAGATCTTCACAGACCACAAGAGCTTGAAGTATGTGTTTACCCAAAAAGAGCTGAACATGAGGCAGAGGAGATGGTTGGAGTTGATGAAAGACTTCGACATATCATTGCAGTACCATCCAGGGAAGGCGAACGTAGTTGCGGATGCATTGAGCAGGTATCCGGTAGCTATGTGCCTGACTACAGATCGTTATCTTCTGGCAGATCTAGAGAGCTTGGGCATTTAGGTGATAGTACCTGGAGTTGAGATGCAGATGTGGGGACTGCAGATTCAGTCAGAGTTGGTAGACCGGATCAGGGCTACACAGTTTGAGGATGAGTCCCTGAGGAGCATCAGGGAGCAGGTTCAGATGGGTTTAGCAGACGACTTCACCATTGCTGATGATGGTTCCTTGCGGCACGGTACCAGGTTGTGTGTGCCGAGTGGGTCGTTGCGCGAGGAGGTTCTCCAGGAGGCGCATCGATCCCAGTACTCTATGCATCCAGGTGCCAACAAGATGTATAGAGATCTGAGACAGCATGTATGGTGGTACGGGATGAAGCGGGAGGTAGCACGCTTCGCATCCCGATGCTTAGTGTGCCAGCAGGTGAAGGCGGAGAGGCAGAGGCCAGGAGGATTACTCCAGCCGCTACCCATTCCGGAGTGGAAATGGGAGCATGTGACCATGGATTTTGTTTCTGGACTTCCCCGTTCTCCAGGCGGGAAAGATGCGATTTGGGTCATCGTGGACAGGTTGACCAAATCGGCCCACTTCCTACCATTCAAAGTGGGTACGTCTACAGAGAGACTAGCAGAGATGTATGTGCGCCAGATAGTCAGACTGCATGGAGTTCCAGTGAGCATAGTATCAGATCGGGACAGTCGCTTCACTTCGCATTTCTGGAGGAGTCTGCAGGCTAGCTTGGGCACCCAGCTCAAGTTTAGTAGTGCGTATCACCCACAGACAGATGGTCAGTCAGAGAGGACCATTCAGACACTTGAGGACATGCTACGCACCTGTGTTTTGGATTTCAGAGGCTCTTGGGAGGATCACTTGCACTTGGTAGAGTTTGCTTACAACAACAGATACCAAGCCAGTATCGAGATGTCACCTTTTGAGGCGTTGTATGGACGGAGGTGTCGCACTCCGTTGTCATGGGATGATGTAGGTGAGAGAGCTTTGCTTGGCCCGGAGATGGTGGTTGATGCAGCGGAGAAGGTCAAGCTCATTAGAGATAGACTTCGGGTGGCGCAGGACAGGCAGCGGCATTGGGCCGATAGCCACCGGAGACCTTTGGAGTTCGAGGTACAGCTTAGAATCTAGATTTTGTTCTTGTGTTTGCTTGTGATTGCTTGTTTTAGACTAAGTGCAGAGACCTTGTTTGTGCTAGGTTGGAGATCTGGTGTTCCTGAGGATTTCTCCGACGCGGGACACTATTCGCTTCGGTGGAGGCGGGAAGCTTAGCCCACGTTTCGTCGGACCCTTCCGTGTTCTTGAGAGGGTCGGCGCCGTGGCGTATAGGCTTGAGTTGCCGCCTACGCTGGAGGGAGTTCATGATGTGTTCCACGTGTCGCAGTTGAGACGGTACGTGGCGGATCCCAGTCACGTATTGGATCACTCAGAGATCGCAGTGGGCCCTACTCTTAGCTATCCAGAGCAGCCGGGGGAGATTCTGGATCGGCGGGAGAAGGTGTTGAGGAACCAGACTATTCCCTTGGTTCGCGTCGCGTGGAGGCATCACTCTCCAGGAGAGTCGACCTGGGAGAGGGAGGATGAAATGCGCGAGCGATACCCTTATCTCTTCGAGCCCTGAGGTATGGTTCTTTCTTTGCATTCCTGTCCTAGTTTCGTCTTTTAATTTCGAGGACGAAATTATTTTAAGGAGGGTAGGCTTGTCACTACCCAATTCTAGAAAATAGGGTATATATTTTTTTTTATTTGATAAATAGTGTATTGTATTTAATTATTTATATTTATATTTAATTAGTGCTTGTCTTATTTTTATTTTGATTGTTTTAGGGTTTTGGCTAGCCTGGACCCATGTCCGACCCTAGTGGACCCATGTCCGACCCAGCCCGTACCCTTGTGAGAATTATTTTGGGGCTTAGAATTATTATTTTATTTTTAGGAGGTTAGTTGGAGAGTTTTGGAACTAGTTTGAGCGCATTTGGAACCCGGAACCCAAAACCGAGTCAATAGGGGCATTTTGGGAATTTGGTGACTTGTGTGAACCCTTTATTTAGCATTGGCCGGCCCTACCTACCACCCCCACCCGTGAGAACAGCCACAGCAGCCCCCTCTCTTCATTTACTTCTTCTTCTTCTTCTTCATTCCTTCTTCTTCTCCACTTCTCCTTTCTTCTTCCTTCCTTCTCCAAGTAAGCTTTTCTCCATCTTTCTTCTTTCTTTCTTCCATTTCTTCTTCTTTAAGCTAACCCTAACCTTACATTTTCTCTAACCTAGGTGTGAGGAGCTTAGATCTAGTGTGAGAGCTAGAATTGGTGGCTTGGAGCTTGAGGGAGGTGAATTCTAGGGATTGTGAGACTTTGGCCTTGGGATTCCAACTCCCAAGAGGTAAAACCTAACTTTTCCCTTCCTAATTATTTTTGTGTAGTGTAATTAGTGTTGTAGAACCCTCCTAGACCCTAACCCTACCCGTAGGAGGAAGTTGGAACTAGTTTGGGTGAGTTTAGAGACTTTGACATTAGGTTTTGTGTCGAATTCGGGTGGAATCCGAATTTGGCCCAATTTTGGGTGATGCCCTAGGTTAGATGGACCTAGGTAGACGTTGTCGGGTGTCTAGAGGGTGAGTGCGTGTCTCCGTTTGGACACGGGAAGCCGCATCGCGGAGAAACGGGCGTTTCGGGCGAAATTGGGGCTTTTCGTCGTCGCCGATTCTAAGTTTGTGTGCGTTTCCGCCACGGGCCTAGAATCGACGTGGGAGCACATTTTCTAGGATCTAGACATCGTGTAGAGCGCGTGGGTAAATTTTGGGCCGATTCCGAGTTCGTTTGGTGTGCGTTTCAGGAGGTTTTCCGAGCCGCGCACCACGTGTTCGTCGAAATGACCGAATGGCCATTTCGACTTGGTTTCCTTGTTTCGGCTTTGTGTGCGCATTGGGTTAGTATCGGGGAGTGTGTGCTAGAGGTTTCGAGTTATATTTTATATATTTTAGGGTATTGGTGAGTGTCGGGGTCGTTGGGCGTGAGTAGGGCGTGTGGTTTGAGTGTTGTGTGCGTGGTTGTGTTTGTATTGATATGTGTCTCTATATATATATATTTATATATATGTATGTGTGTTTATGTATATATATTTATATATATATGAGTGTATTTATATCTATGTGCTTATGTGTGTATATGTCTATGTGTATATATATATGTATATATATGGGTGTGTGTGTGTGTGTGTGTATGTGTGAGGAAGGGGGGGGCAGAACCAGCCGCAGCGAGCAGCAGCTGCTGCTGCACTGCAGCAGCAGCACAGCAGCAGCAGAATCAGCAGCAGCAGTAGCATAGAGGAGCAGCAGCAGCGCAGCAATAACAGCAGCCAGCAGCAGCATCATCAGCATGTAGAGCCAGCGGCAGCAGCGCGTTGGCAAGGCTAGTAGCGAGGGGTGTTAGCGAGGGGTGTTAGGTGATAGATAATAGTTAGAGTATGTGTTAGATGAATAAGATTGATAGATAGGTAGTTGGATAAATAGGTAAGATAAGTTATTGATAATTAGATAGATAGATATTGATAGATAGATAGCTAGGTATTTAGATAGATAGATAGATACTAGATAGGTAGATAACTAGATTCTTAGATATACCTATCTAAGAGATATAAATATCTATATGCCTAAGTTATATACATATATAGGTGTATAGGTAAGATATTGGGTAATCGGGTAAATGTGTGTGGATATCTATATACATAGGTATATACATACTTAGATGTATATATATATGGTAGATATATATATTACCTAGCCTAGATTAATAACTGGGTATATATTTAGTAGCTAGACAGCTAGCTAGAGGGCCTTAGGGCGAAACTTCAATACCTTGAGATACCGAGGTATCTCGATACCTTGAGATATTCAAGGTATTGAGTTTCGAGCGGGGTATTTGAGCATTAGCCTAGGAAATGCTTGGGAGTGATTTTTATATGTTTATATATATATAATTACGCGTGCTAGCATAGGTTTTAGCGGGTTTAGGCGGGGTGCGTGGCCTAGGGCGAGGTATCGGATACCGAAGGTATCCCGGTATCTCGATTAGGCGAGTTTGTGAGTTTAGTGGCTTAATGAGCTCGGTTTGACCTAGAATTTCAAGGGCACCCTAGTTTGACCTAGCTTTGACCATAATTGTCCCCGTTGACCGTAAAAGTCAACGTTTGACCTAGTTTTGACCTAGAGTTGACTTTTTGGACCCCGGGTTGACTTTTTGACCCGATTTTCACCGGTTTGACCCGTTCGACCTAGAATAGCCCTAGAAGCCTGTTTTTAATTATTTTATATCAGTTTAAATGCTTAGAACCCTGTTTAATCCTTGCTTTTCGCATTAGGTCCTTGCGACACCGGTCCGGACCTCGATCCTCATCAGTTGCTCAGGACATCAGGCGAGTACCTACCTCTGATAGTTACCATTTCATGATAGCGTTTATATCACCTGTTCTAGAACTGTAATACTTGATTCTGACACTTTATTACACGAGCTGGTACTAGTGGATCCCGTCATGAGGTGCTATCCCCCTTACCGTGTTCAGCGGGTACTCTATCACGTGTATTTCATCATGTGCTTCGGGTATTGATTATCATGTGCTATCATGTGCTTCTTGTGCTCTCGCCTTCGTGTGCGCGAGCTATTATCATGTACGTAGCGTGTTGTGGTTGGATCCAATGGTATTAGTGGGGGAGGGGAGTAGTGAGTTGGTTATATGATCAAAGCCAAACAGTATTCATGTGTATGTCGGTTATGCAACTCACGCATAACGGAGTTATCGTAGTGTTCTTCATGTGCAACCTAAGCCGATCATATAACGAACTTGTGCTCAAGGCACTTAGCTAGTATTCTTGTTTCTCACCTGCAGTTACTTTTCCACTACTTGTATTGTTCTCCAGTTTATATTACAGCTATTTATTGTGCTCCAGCATATATTTATTTCCTGTGCATCTTGATTACTTTTCTATTGCTCGTCATATACACCTTACCATGCATTTGGAGTTGCTTTCAGAGTTATGTACTTCGCTCCAGTCCTGACTGGGCATATTTTTTCCAGAGGATCCTGAGGACTATTGCCCTACGTTCTACGGGCCTGGTATTGACGACTGTTGTGACCCCGAGGAGGAGTGCGCCGAGGAGACGCCGATAGCACCCTAGTTAGCTAGGTGGGTTTCCTGGGTTTTTCCAGTGGTTGTATTTTTGGATGACTGTACTTATTCTTTTGTGCTTCTGTGAGATGTTGTAGCTTTTAGACCTGGACTGTATTATTTTGGATTGCCTTGCTCTCTTGGTTCTGTTTCTTGTTTATATCATATCGTGCTTATATTCTTCCTCTAGTTTTGTGATTGAGATTATTGTCATATATATATTGCGTGGTTGCCCTCCTGTTGGAGAGGATTTTATTCACATATATATATTGCGTGGTTTTGCCCTCCTTTTGGAGAGGTCATGCCGGATTTTTCTGTGAGTTATCTAGATAGTTGGTTGACCTAGAACGGACCTTTACAGCGTTTTACCGCCGATTCTGCGGCGTAGGCTGGACGTACCCACGGCTCATGCCCGATTTTCGGGTGCGGATCGTGACAAGCATTCAGGTTCTCGTTCTATCATTCTTATGCAAACGTTGTCTATTAGCAAACAAGCATTACAAAAACTCAAATTTATTATTAAGTAATGTAAGAATCAAAGAATGAAGTTCTGCCCACTCACCTAGATCAATCGTCTTGTGTTTCGATCGAGGAACTCTTCGAGAAGGCTTTCGCTCGAGCCAGCAAAGCGATATCTCTTGTACATACTGCCAATGCGGAGAAGGAGCTGCTGCTGCTGCCCTCCTCGGAGGTGGCAAAGTAACCGACCTTGCTGAAGCTGCGCCAGTGCACTTGGACCGAGTCTTCGGCGACAACCTGAAGACAGATTGAATAAAGGAATCAATATTTATTAAGATACGATATCATCAAAGAATGACAGAATTATTCAAGTAAAACAAGCATTCAAATAGATAAAGATAGCAAAAGCGATAAACTGGAAGTATTTTCTAGTTGTGATTGAGTATACTCTCGGTCTATATCCTATATCCTAAAGTAGGCTCATAGCAGTACTCTAAGTCTGAGCACCACTACGAAATAGTACTAATAGCGACATCTTTACCTGCATGGGCTACCACTAAAAATATGTCACGACCCACACCCGTAAGGGCACGGGTGGTGAACAGCGCCCAGCCTACGTCGTAAGAACAACATAGAACGTTGTCTAGGTCCACAATACTATCTAGCATCTCATACAATTTATATAAGGTACTTGTCAATGTCATCTCAACTCCAAATAGAGGAACAAATATACTGACATGATAATGATATCAATACTCAATCACAATATCAAACTAAGGAAGATAAAGCTCAAAATAACTAATCACACTCCCCTTGTACCAGTAACAGATATATTCACTAGTTAACTAATACACTCATATATATATATATATATATATATATATATATATATATATATATATATATATATGTCATTAAGTCAAACACTAGGTGTGCATTATATAATATATCATGATACAAACTCCATTGAAACACCAAAACTTTCAATTCTCCATGAATATCATTCTCCTATACCAATTGCACAATAATATAACTAATACAACATGCTACCATGAGAATTGAAGAGTAATTACACAAAACACCTAAAATAGAGCCCCGTATCACACGGTATCGTACTGTATCGTGATACGGCCTACTCGTGTCCAATTATGGACACGTAGCTAGTGTCCTAATCCCGATCTAAGTCCAATTACACTAAATAAGTCTCATGACACACACTTGATGTGTCGATCTCGTAATTTTTCTAAAATGGACGCAAATTACCATGTAGAAATCGTACTACACATCCAATTAGCCTATAACTTGTTCCTATAGGTAGCCATATGATATGGAAGGGTTCCTAATGGTCAAATACATGATTTAGAAGCTATTAAGAAGGTAAATTTAGAATTATACCTATTGGGAGATAGATTTTCGATGAATTACTCAAGGACACGATCCAGACACGATCTCCTTGCCACAAGCTTCATCTTCTAAGTGCTCCTTGTAACTCCAAGCTCCAATGCTCCTTGAGTGATAAAAATGAGAGAAAATATGAATAAATTGAGTGGGATTGATGGAGGGATGGAGTGAATTAGGGATATAGGAATTTGGGGATCTCAAAATAAAGTACAAATGATGATGATGAGAGAGAGAGAGAGAGAGAGAGAGAGAGAATAGCCTCTCTATAGTTGCCGACCCCTTTCCCCTCTCCAAGTCACCACGAAATGTCTAAGTTGCCCCTACATGAAGAATTATGGAGAATAATTAAGGATGGTTATTTTGTGAAGCTTCTAAACTAATACAAATTAGGATAATCCTTCTAATTAACTAAAGGAAATGAATCTAATGGGCATAGTCCATGTTGGGCTCAATTATTGTCATGACAAGTCTAATTGGGTTCACTAGTGTCAAGTCTAACTAATAGGCTAGCACGCTGATTATAAATAAATAATAGCACAACCACAATTATTAATATAGCACACTAATTAATATTAAATCACTAAAATAAAATTACTATGCTAAATGACTAAATCACCCTTATTTGGAAAAGTGAGGGTGACACATCTTCCACATGGATATTGTGTACTAGTTGATCAAGACTCACCTCCATCTTCTTTTGGTGCACGTCTGAGATAAACTTGCTCCAGCCAGGCGGGAGCTTGGCAATAATCCCTCCCACGACGAAAGAGTCGACCAATGGCTTACCATCATCCTCAAGTTTTTTACGTAACTTGAGAAATTCCTTTACTTGAGGCAACATCGTCTTGTCGTTCTCAAATCGCATCTTTCAAACTATTTTCATCCCATGGATCTTGTTGCGGTTCTCATCCTCCTTGTAATATTTTTCAAGAGACTCCCAGACGACCTTTGCATTGTACGTCTTGATGTGTGACTCCGCCAGAGTATTCTACATGGAGTTAAGAATCCGCAATTTACAGAGGTTGTTGTCCCTCCTCCACTTGTTCTGCTTAGTTCTTATAGTTGCAATAGTCCGAACAGTATCATCTTCACCCTAAAGAATAACAGGCTCAGGATCTGTCAACACGTAGTCCACATCTACGAGTTAGAGATGATGGCCGACATTTCTCTTCCAGATGTTGTAATGCTCCCCGTCAAACTTCTCAAGTTTGTTAAAACTTGTGTCGAGAAGACTTGCATGGTTGTTCTTCATCTTACTCGAATCTTGCTTTGAGATTGTTATTTCCTGGGACAGATCTTCAGATGGATTGAACATATGCCATAAATAAAACTCTAAACGAGCTTGTTAGGAAGGTAGAAACAAAACTCTAAACAAAGTTGTTAGAAAGCTAGCAACAAAACTCTGAACAAGTTTGTTAGGATGTTACAAGATCTTCCTGAACGGAGATCTTAACTCAAAACGAGTGCCAACTCCAGAAACAAACTGGCAGAAACAAGTGTTGTTCTTCCTTGCAAACGTTGTTGCAATTGAGATAGAACAAGAACCAATAAAAGAAAAATAACCTTCGTTCTTCCTTGTAAAACGCAGTTGCTATCAGACAGAACAAACAAAGAAGAAAAAAGAGAATCAGACAGAATAAAATTAATCTTGCTGGGGTGGCAAAGACCATCGTTGCTCAAAGCAAGATTCCGTCCTCTATCGACGACCTGCTCTCAAGATCCAGCAAGTTTACAAAGAGAACTTCTGGAACGCTCTTAGTCACCTCTTTGTGTGACTCGAACGAACTCGTTTGGACTCCTCTTTCTCAATTTTTGGTGTGTCTCGAAAGGAGGTTAGAAGGCTCTTTATGTAGGGAAGGATGGAAGCCCATCCTCCTCTTCTTTTCGATGTGGGACTAAAAAATCAATATACAAAATTGATATCCCACAATCGCAGCCTAATGCATAGTCCGCTCAGCGCCCGTTCAACACCCGCTCATCGCACGTTCAGCACTCGCCCAGCGCCCGTTCATACAATACGCGCATGCAACCCGAGCATAAAACTAGCTCACGAGAGCAACAAAAATGCACAAGCGCCTTGCGACGATGCTGACGTGCGCCAAC
The DNA here is from genome assembly GCA_036927795.1 of Iris macrosiphon. Taxonomy (NCBI): domain Eukaryota; kingdom Viridiplantae; phylum Streptophyta; class Magnoliopsida; order Asparagales; family Iridaceae; genus Iris; species Iris macrosiphon. The sequence continues at coordinate 185,975,489 of JAYESA010000003.1, read as the reverse complement.
AAAGCTCCACTTTGCACCCTTGAGCTCGAGTCCGAGTCCGAGTCGCTAAGCCCCTTTGGGACTTAGCTCCTATGGATTAATACCCAAGAGCATGATAAAAAGCTTAAAAGCTTTCAATGAGGAGTTAATCATTTTTTCTTCTAATAAAATACCCCCACATGGCACCCATGTGCCCCACCATACCCCATGTGCACACCTCAACGCATACAAAGTATTATATTGAGATACTCACTTGGTGGTGTAGCCAATGTGAGACTATATTTACTAGTCAAAAGGCAAAAACACTAACACTAAGAAATGTAATTGAACCCTACTAGAGACTAGGACTGTTGACGACGATTAAGTTTAACGTTTAGAAAAATGACTAAAATAGTCCCATTTCCTCTCTCTGCAGCCCTCCCCCCTCCCCCCCCCCCCCCCTCTCCCTCTCCGATCGTGCCCTCCCCCCTTTGGCAGCCCCCGCTCTGGCTGCGCACCTCCCTCACTCCAGCCGCGTTGCCCCCTCCTGCGACCCCTCCCCCCCTCCTGCGACGCCCCCCCCCCCCCCCCCCCCCCTCATTCCGGCTGCTCGCTGCTGTTGTCGCTCCTATCGCCGTCGTCGCTGTCGCTGGTGCCAAAGAGAGAAATAGGTTGTTAAGGATGTGGGAATATTTTTGTCATTTTTCTTCTTCGATTAAGACGAATAGGACGAAGATGGGATGAGGATATTAAGTTGATGTCTATCAAAATTTAGAGTATCAAGTCGAAAAACTTGAATAATTGGGAGTATAAAGTTATAATTTAGCAAAAAAAATAATTTGTATGGTGAATTTTTTGAATTAAAATTCCTCGTATCAAATGTCATGTAAGATATCACATAATGGAAGATAACATAACTTAAATATTATTTTGATAACGGATTTCTTAGCTAACCGATTGCCGCTTAATTTAGACCGT
>JAYESA010000003.1:185794786-185974453 GCA_036927795.1 Iris macrosiphon | reverse complement strand
TACTTTTCATTATGGTTATTTTGGCATAAGCTGGACTTCGTTTCGATCTCTTAGTCAAAAGTTATGATACTTTTAAATTTAAAATTTTATACTTTTGTCTGTAACATGTGCGTTTTGTTTCAGATGAAAATTCTTTCTACACGAATTGTGTTACTCTCGTCGAAAAGATACAAATTGACCTACTGTTTTACGAAAAAATAATTTACAAAAAAATAGTTATGGCCGCTCGAAGTCTGCTCGACAGTAGACATAATTTTTTTATGGTATAAAGCTTTTAAAATTTTGGATGTCCAATGATAGCATTCATTTTTTTTTGTTAAATTTTATTTTTTTTCTAATTTATTTAAAAAAACTTATTGTTACAACAATTTTTTAAAAAGAACTAAACATAAATAAAACTAAACCAAACCACTATTTTTTCCCCAAAAAAAAAAACTAATTAAAAAAAAAACCAACACTCAAACATTAAAACCGGACCAACCCTCACCCACCCACCCACCCGCGATCAAAGTGTTGAATTTTTGCCAACTCATTTGGCAAAAATTTAACATTCTGGATTTTCGGACAAGTCATTTTTTTTGCCAACTGTGTTGGCAAAAATTTGATATTCTCAATTTTTGCAGTTCAAAATTTTCAAAAATAGTATCGTTATAGTTAATTTATTTAAAAATATTTTATGTACAGTAATTTTTTTGTACAATTAAGCAACAACGAAGCTTAACGTCCGCACATAAACGCCGAACTGAAGGGCGAAGGTCGGCGGAGCTCCTACCGACATGATCCGGTCGAATTTGGTGAAGGCTGCCAGGTCGGCTCTAGCAGTTCGACACTTATTGAACAAGACACAAAACACTAGGACACGCAAAAATAATGTCGTGTCCGATTCGTATCGTAGTTGTTGTGTTGATTCGGTCCATTCAATATAGGATAAGTAGTCGAAAATTATTTTCTGTAAATATTTTTACCAAACAAAACATTTTAACCTTTATTTCTTAAATCCATTTTAATTAAACAGAATATTTAAACTTTTATTTCTGAAAAATAGCTTTATAACTTTTTTTTAGAACAAAATTTCAGAAATATATCAAAACAGACCATAAATATATTTCACAATGGCCAAGGACGGAGCCATAAATTCTAGATAGAGTGGACTGGAAATGGACTGAGATATGGACCAACTAATATAATATATATATATATATATATATATATATATATATATTTGGGTTAGAGTTTACTCTAATCCAATTGTTGTTCCGTCATTGACAATTGCTGTTAGGCCTCGTTCGGTTCGCGAAATTAGAGGGTATGAAAAGAAAATTGATTATTTTTTTATGTTTGAGAGCCAAAGAAATTAAGGAGAAAAAATAAGTAATTTCTAATGAAAAAAATAGAGAATAAAATTGTTCTCTCCATCCAACCAAGAAATCACTTTATCACATTTAAGTATTTACTTTTTTTTTCCAAAATTTAGATATTTTCAAACACCGAAAAAAAAATCAATTAAAATTAAAATTTTCAAAAAAATTAAAAATTTAATGAATTGAATTTTTATTTTTTTTTTTTTTTTTTTGCAAACAAAACGAGATATTAATGTAGAATTTATATTGCCTACAATAAGTATACGATATCGAGAACTAGGCTAGGTACATAATAGCTTTTTTGTGAATTAATTACTATTAAAACCTCCTCCCACTCCACCACCACACATTTTCTAAGTCTAATCACTGCCCTCCATTTTTTTTTAAAACTACTATTCCCATGCATTAATAATTTGCTAATGGTAATTATATTTACCTCAAAAACAAATAAGCCATTAGCAAATAGAGATAAAAAAAAATATTTTCTTGAGAATTGTGTATATTTGTTTCTTCGTATTGTTTGTGACAATTTTTTTTTACTTAATCTGACTTCCATTACTTATCCGAGTATCCACTTTAAAGTCATTTTTCACAAATTTTACGACATAAATTTTTTTTTTTTTCCCTCAAGAGAGAAGATAGATGCTTCTCTCAAAACCCATGTCATTGATTTATTTTTCTTTCTTTTTAGCATTTATTATAAAATTTTAGGACGACAATAGTCCTACTCAAATGTGTTATTGTATGATCGAATTCGAGTGACTCTTGTGGTTACCGAAGAGAGGTATAAGACCGGGTGGTAGAAGGTAAATGGATCGAACCACGAGGGACATATTATTTCCTATTTATAAATGGTAAAAGTTGGAGGACAGTGGATTCAAAGACATACAATATAATACAGTGTACAAAAAAGTTTCGAACGTTACGTCGGATCCTGTGCGTTCTGCCGGAAAGTAAAAAAAAAAATTGTTATTGCAAGTATTATGCTTTACTTTTGGATTTTCATAATATTATTTTTATTTTGAAATATAAAAAAATTTAATGGAACATATATATATATATATATATATATATATATATATATTTATTTATTTATTTATTTTCTTGCACTAACAAAATATGAAAGGGAAATTGTCACGCTCCAGTCCCAAAATACCGAGGGACTGGACACGTGGCAATGGCCAGCAGCACGCACCGATGGACAACCCAATTTAATGGATCCATCAGGACATGCTTAAGTTGTAGTCTAACTGTAATATGTTACAAGTCTCAGGTATTTCTAATCTCATCCACAGAATAAACACAGATTAATTGCCAGAAATAATGCAAATGGAAATAAATAAGCAATATCAAATAAGTGTCTCGGAAAACAATCCGAGAATCAGTCTGTTACATTAAAGGAAATAGACAGGAAATAAAATACTGAAAATGGAAATACTGAGAGTAAGAAGCCGGTGCTCAGGAGAAGTCTTCTGCCACTATCTCGTCCTCGGTTCCTGGTTCTGCTCCAAGGAGTGCTCCTGTACCGTACACCTCGGGGTAGTTTTCTTCAGCTATTCCTGGGGACATAATCCGGATCCAGGTCCTCAGGAGACAGCAAGGTACAGAAAATACAAGCCAAAATAAATGCAGTGCAGCAGATAAATAAACAAGAGGGTAAGCTATGTAACCAACTTATGTGATATGCAAGTTGAGAGCATCACTAGAACTCAGGCTGAAGCCACTACAAGCTCTGTGTCAGGGAGCCAGTAGCAGTAATTGTAAACCCCCAAAATTTTCAAATTATTAAATCTTGGATTTTTCCCAATTTTCTGGAATTTTCTGGGAATTTTCTGTAATTAAAATCAAGATTTTTAATTAATAAATGATTTTTAATTGTCAGTAAATAATATTAAAATACCATGAAAATAATATTTTTGGGTGTAAAATAGAAAATTGGACTTAGGATAATTTTTCTGGATTTTTCTGGGCCTCAGACCTATTTTTAAATACCTCAAAACTATTTTTATAAATTAATTAATTAATTAATATATTTATTATTTTTTTTATTTTTATTTTTATATTTTTTTCTCTTTTTTCTTTGGGCCCGGCCCGGCCCAGTGGGCCGAGCCCAGCACCCAGCAGCCCAGCCCTAGCCCAGATCCCCTGCGGGTCGGGCGGGTCTGCCCAGACCCGTTAGCGCCCGACCCGACCCAGTCCCAACCCACCTTCCCCGTTCTCCACCCGCGCCCGATTCCTCCGGCGACGGCCGAAATTCTCTCCGCCTCCGCCGGAGCTGGCCATGATCCCCTCGGCCCCGCCTCACCCGGCCACGTCCGCCCCCGGATCCCTATATAATTCCCCCCACCTCCTTCCTCTCTTCCCCAACCCAAAACCTTCCCCGACCGGAACCCTAACGCCGGCCCCTCCGTTTCTGTCCTCCTCCGGCCACCCTCCAGCCGGCGAGCCACCACCCACTCGCCTCGACCGCCCGCCGCTGCCACCCTCCTCTGCTTCTCCTCCTCCACCGCCAGCAGCCGAGGTCGACCCGCAGCAGACCGGAGACGCGAGCAGCCGACTCCGGCAGCCCCTCCTCCCAGCGCGCCGCCGTCCACCGGCTCCGCCCAGCCCCGGCGGACCTTCCCCGGCCCCCTCCGGCGCATCTCCGGCCGACCTCCGCCGTCTGCGGCCATCGGCAGAAACCCTAAACCTAATTTGGACTCCGTGTCGGACACGACACGGACACGTCTCGACCATGATTTTCGGGTCCCCTTCAGGTACGTGTATCTTTCGCCTCGTAGCTCCGTTTCCATTTCCGTAAATTGCGTTGTGAAGCCTGTATGACCCTCTCGGTGTCCGGACAAACTGTTCGGGACATCGCGTCCTGTGGTGATCGCACACCGCGATCCAAAAACAGGAAAAAACCAGACCCTGTTTTACCCCGGAACTGAGTCCGCCCCGCCAAACGGGACGACTTGGTCGCGTGCGGTCTTCACAGATACGTACGCATCGTCGATACGGACGTGTGAGTTTTCGTGGAAGCTGATTCGGGTGTGCGTGCACACCGGAATCAACGCGTATCCGCGGACACCACCCCGTATCCGCCTTTTCGGCAATTCACCCTAACTTCGTGCACACACGTCGGATCGAGACGAAACTTGCGCCATCGGACTCGTAGCAATACGCTGGTCCTGTGGGTCAAGTTTGGTTCGATTCTGAGAACGTTGAAGAAATCGCGTGTCGTGGGCCCCACAGGCCCCGCTCGACGGGCGATTTTGTGTTCGGCTCATCGGAATCCAAATCTGGAAGTTCCGTTGGGTTCGTATCAACGTTCTTGACCTGTTGACACTAAGTTTGGTGAATTTGGAGACCTTTGACCCGGACGCGTTTTTCGGTGCAAAGCGGGCCCACCGGCAGACCCCGTTTTGACCCGAAACTGTCGTTTTTGCCCTTGTCTCCAAATTGGACCCAAGGACAGGCATTTCTAGCTATTTGACATCTTCTGAGAGTGTTGGTAATGTCTGTTTCAGCTTTTGGACTCATCTTTGGACTTTTCCCCCAAGAACCTAACTAATCAGATCCAAACAACAGGCAAGTACCTGCACCTCAAGTTAATCTTTATATATTATGATAATTAATTCCCTGTCTTACATGTACCCTTGATGATTACACATCGTGTTAGAAATGTTGAATTTCATGTCTTGAATATTGATAGTTCCTGTCTTGTTTTCATGTCGGGTGGGAGAATACCTAGAAGGCATGTAGTTTACCCTTCCCCTTGCCGTGATTAATAGCTGTTGGTACACGACTGTCCATCAGCCGGATCTCGATTATTCGTGATTAATAGCCGTCTATGGCGGCCGGATTAGCCTTATAAATCCCTACATGCCAACTAAGTATTCTAAAAACAAACACAAGTTTCATACAGATAACTTCTGGTCATGTTATATTCTTGCTGACTGTGTAGTTTCTTTTCCTGCTCGTTTACTTCTGTTTTCTCATATTCCTGTTTATAGTTTTGACTCTGAGATATTAACATTCCTTTATGCAATTTCCTTAACATGATATTCAATGTTTAATTGTCACAAATATTTAGTTTAACATTGTTGTGCACTGTGTACTTTGCTCCTTTCCTGACTGGATCTGTTGATTTAGACGATGATGAGGATCTTGCCCCTACTTATTATGGTCCTTATGAGGGTACAGATGATACCTATGAGGAGTCAGAACCCACCCAGGAGACCCCTGCTGCAGAGTAGCTAGTAGTAGCTATCTTTTATTCTGTTTCTTATCTTATTTAATCGGGTTTGTCCCCGATTTTATTTTGGAATTCCTGTACTAAACACTTGAATCTGTTGTCACATTTATTTTCAGTTGCAATCTTAAGTTTCATTTCTCATTATTATCTTGCCTATGTTATTGTGAATGAGCTAGTTAGTAATTATGGATTGACCTAGACAGCGTACTACCGCCGACTCTGCGGCGTAAGCTGGACGTACCCACGCACTCGTGCCCGAACTTCCGGGTACGGGTCGTGACACGTTTTTATGGTGCCCCATGCAGATCCTATCCTAAAATAGGGTAATACCCTAGGACAGGGTATGGAATAAAATTGAGAATTCTAGGAAAAGCTCATTCACAGTATAGCGTCATTATTTCAATTCTTGATATCATTGCTGCTCAATTTTTTCCTATCGCCTTTGATTTCCAAGTATTCTATTCTGATCTTCCTATCCCTTAATCTTTCAGAATGGTCCAGACCAGGAACACAGTAGGAGGCACATCAGAACCAGCTGAGCAGAATGTGTCCGAGACTCTTGCACTCCCGCCGCCTCCATCTGTCCCGGCAGTTACCCTAGATGGGGCACAACTGCTAGGAGTGTTCCAGGGATTGGTGGAATCCCAGAAAGAACAGACGGCACTTCTGCGGACCAGCCTCTCAGAAGCTCTTAAGCCCCAGGAGTCGTCACTCAAGAGGCCAGGGAGTGCCAAAGACTTCAAGAATCTGAGACCCCTGGAATTTTACGGAACTGAGGGCATTCTCTATGCCGATGAATGGATAGAGAATGTCGAGAGACTCCTGAAGACTGTCCGGGTCCCTGATGACCTCAAAGTGGAGTCCGCAAGCCTGCAACTGTTCGACATTGCTGTAAACACCCTAAATTTTTTCAGATTTTTAAATCAATTTTGGGATTTAAAATATATTTTTCAGGAATTTACATAGGCCCTGTAGTGAGTTTGTAATTTTTAATTGCCAATAAACAACATTAAAATATAATGAAAATATGATTTTATGGTGTAAAATAGAAAACCGGACTTAGGGTAATTTTCTGGAATTTTATTGGACATCAGACCTATTTTTAAAAGCCTAAAAACTATTTTCCTAAATTAATTAATTAATATTAATATTAATATTAATATTATTTCTATTATTATTATTATTATTTTTGCTTTGGGCCCGGCCCGGCCCAGTGGGCCGAGCCCATTTCGACCAGCCCAGCCCAACCTCACCCTTAGCGGGTCGGGCGGGTCCGCTCACCCGGATCCGCGCCCGACCCGGACCCGCTTCACCCTCACCCGCCCCTGTCACCCACGCCGACCCGAAAAACCCGCCGCCCGTCGCGTTCTCCGGCGACGTGGCCGGAGAACCTCCCCACGTCGTCTCCCCCTCCGTTTCTCCCGCCCACGACCGCCCGGCCGACCCTCCTCGAGTCCCCTATAAAAGCCTACCCCCTCCGGCCTTTCTCCCCCAAGCTAGCCGAAACCCTAACCCTAACCACCCTAGATCCGGCCACCTCCGTCCCCTTCCCCGGCGCCGACGAACCCCCTCCTCCTCTCCTCCGGCTGACGCCGCTCCACCCGCCGAGCTTTCCCCCCCAGGCGTCCGCAGTAGCACCCGCGGCTCCTCTTCCCCTCCGCCGCTGCCGAGCCGCCGAGTCCTCACCGTAGCCGCCGTCCGACGACCCCGCCGGACCTCCCAGGGCCTCGCCGACGGTCGACCAGTTCCCCAGAGCCCCGGACACGGCCGAGGATACCCGGACACGCTGCTGGACACACGGACACAGTTGACACGTGTCCAGGACACGATTCGGACACAGTTCAAAACCCCGATTTTTCGGGTCCCTTCAGGTACTCACAACTTCCTGCTCGTAACCCCGATTTCGATTCCGTAAATTCCTACGCGAAGCCTGTATGACCCTCTCGGTGCCCGGATAAACCGCTCGGGGCATCGCGTCCTGTGGTGATCGCACACCGCGATCCAAAAACAGGAAAAACCAGACCCTGTTTCACCCCGGAACTGAGTACGCCCCGCCAAACGGGACGACTTGGTCGCGCACGGTCTTCACAGATACGTGCGCCTCGTCGATACGGACGTGTGGGATTTCGCGGAAGCTGATTCGGGTGTGCGTGCACACCGGAATCAACGCGTATCCGCGGACATCGCTCCGTATCCGCCTTTTCTGTAATTCACCCTAATTTCGTGCACACACGTCAGATCGAGACGAAACTTGCGCCATCGGACTCGTAGCGATACGCTGGTCCTGTGGGTCAATTTTGGTCCGATTCTGAGAACGTTGACGAAATCGCGTGTCGTGGGCCCCACAGGCCCCGCTCGACGGGCGATTTCGTGATCGGCTCATCGGAATTCAAATCTAAAAGTTTCGCTGGGTTCGTATCAGCGTTCCTGACCTGTTGACACTAAGTTTGGTGAATTTGGAGACCATTGACCCCGACACGTTTTTCGGTGCAAAGCGGACCCACCGGTGGACCCCGTTTTAGCCCGAAATTGCCGTTTTTGCCCTTGTCTCCAAATTGGACCCAAGGACAGGCGATCCTAGCTGTTTGACACCTTTTGAGCGTGATGGTACTGTTTATTTCAGCTTTCGGAGACATCTCTGAAAATTTCCGAAACCAGGACCTAAGTGGATTTCAAAAACCAGGCAAGTGCACCTTGCCAAACTTGCAGTCATTATTTTCATATTTTCTGTAAAAATACTCTGCTGGATTTCTTGTGCAATTTCATATAAACTGATTTAAACTGCTTAAACCTAGGAAACATACGACGTACCTAGAGCCCGATCATAGTCGGGTACTAGCACCGTACGCGGTGTTGGGTTCGTCATTTAGAGATGGATTTACGACCCCCTTATTTTGTACTTGACCTCTCAAGTACCCTACAACCCAGGACACTTGACACTATCATGGACAGAATCTTCCCGAGTTATTCGTGGGGATTCTGAATAGGATACAGGACTTGACAGAGTTATTTATTTATAGACAGTATGACTTGTTGCATTAGTTATAATCCCGCTGACATGGACATGAGACGTTATGGTCATGGCTTGCGTGATTACATTGGGTGGGAAGAGACACACAGGCTACAGGCTGTTCTATATATATATCTACTATTATTGTGAGGTTGTAGACTCTCCAGCACAGCTAGACCCTTTACGTGTTATTACTGCTACCCCGGCTCCCCGACACAGAGCTTGTAGCGGTCTCAGCCTGAGTACTAGTGTCACGCCCCAGTCCCAAAATACCGAGGGACTAGACACGTGGCAATGGCCAGCAGTACGCACCGATGGACAACCCAATTTAATGGATCCATCAGGGCATACTTAAGCTGTAGTACAACAATAAGGGTCTAGATATACTAATCTCATCCACAAAAATGAATACAACAATATCAGAATCATAAAGAAAGATCAATCTCAATATAATATAAACTCGGGAAAATAACCCGATAATGAGTCTGAATACATCTGTCAAGATACAAGAATAAAGATAACCACAACAAATACTGAGTATGGAACAGTATATACTCAGAAGATACCCTCGGTGATCACGCGTCTACTGGATCTGGTACTGCTCCAATGTCTGCTCCTGATAATGCTCCTGCTCCATAAACCTCTGGATCGATCTCGTCTGCAATATCTGGGGACATAATCCGGATCCAGGTCCTCAGGGGACATAGCAAGGTACAAGAAAGCTCATGCCAAAATAAATAATGCAGTGCAACAGATAATGAAATAAATAGGGTAAGTATGTAACCATCTATGTGAAAATGCAAATAAGAGCATCACGAGTACTCAGGCTGAGACCACTACAAGCTCTGTGTCTGGGAGCCGGTAGCAGCAATAACTATGTATTTTACTATGTGTTTACTATGTTTTATATATATATAATCAGCCTGTAGCCTGTGTGTCTCTCCCCACCCAATGTAACCACGCATATCATGTCCATAACGTCTCATGTCCATGTCAAGCGCGATCATAGCTAAATGCAACAAGTCATACTATATCTTAGAATATAATGTCCAAGTCCTGTATCCTATACAGAATCACCACGAATATCTCGAGAAAATCCTGTCTCATGAATAGTGTCAAGTGTCCTAGGTCAAAGCGTACTTGGTAAGACCAGTACGAGAAGATAAAGTGTCGCGAATGTCCATCTCTAGATGACCATACCCAACACCGCGTACGGTGTTGGCACCCGACTAATAATCGGACGCTAAGTACGTCACACGGTCCTAGGTTAAGCATGCTCAGCAATAAAATGAAGCAAGAAAAATATGTAACAATACTGCAGAGTTTGGCAAGGTACACTTGCCTGGTAAGGAAGCTACGATGTACCAATAACCTGCTCCAGAAGTCGCGCAGAACAAATCCAATATCCTATGTATTACAAATTTATCACGTCAAAAGATAATTTATTTTAATTTATTTAATTCTGGAATAGTTACTCTAAAATCATATTTTAATCTTATTATTCTGATTTTTATGTTAATTCCTAAATTTTGTCCAAAGAAAACTGAATTTTATCAACTCGAGACTCATGGCACGCAAATCGAGGCGATCTGTTGACCGAAAAGTCAACCGACACAAACTCAACTTTTATGCATGATTTCCTGTAGATTTCAGCGTCAAAAACATGCTGGAATTTACGGCTCGTCCGAATTCAAATTCGTTTGGGAATTATGGCACATACAAATTTTGTATTGTGCACCGATGGTTAAATTCTAACCTAAAAGTTCTACAGAATTAACAGTATGTAAATACTTCAAATTAAATTCTGGGAAAAATATATGTCGATGATCTCGACATTAGCTTTCCGAAACTTTAAACGGTTCGTGATTCTGATTCCTGGTTCTCCCGGAATCGCAAAAATATCGAAACACGTCTATTTTCGGATATGCTGTGCTCTACAAATTTTCCAGAATTTAATACTCATAATTTAGAAAAACAATTTATATAATCAGAAAGCTTACCTCATTATCGTTCTAACAAAAAAAACTAGGCCTCGTTTGGAGTCCGGAGCTAGGAGATATGGTCTTTTTAATTCGTCATAACTAGTAGAAAATGAGGCTGAATTTATGACGAATTTTGACTATTTTTGGACGAAAAAGAGAGGAATTTGGGGAAAAATATGAAGGATGAGGTATTTATAATGGTGGAGACTACTTAATTAAATACAACTAGGATTGGTTAATTTGGATAGGATTATGATGAATTTAAATAGGGATATGATATACATTAAGTTGTATTCCTAGTAGGTTCATGATTTGAATTAATTTAAAGTAGAGTTTGAATCTATCTCAATAATTTATAATCTTGAATATACTTAAATATAATACAAATAATTTATAAAATCTTATTAATATCTATTAACACTAAATTAGCATATATCTAATATTAAGACTATATATATCCAAATAAATCCTAATTAATTTCAAAAATCTAAAATAACTAAAAAATAATTCTAAATAAATATTTATATAAGTAAATATATCAAGAAATTCATTTGCTAATTAAATAACAGAATACTCTAAAGAAATTCAATACCTATAATAATATAAAATATACACAAAATATCTATTTTGGGTGAGGGGGTTTACAACTAGTGTTGCTCTCATTTGCATATCACATAGATGGTTAGTTACTTAGTTTACCCTGCTGTTCATTCATTTATTGCACTGCTTATTCAGTTGGCTTGTTTTTATCTTGTGCCTTGCTATGTCCACTGAGGACCTGGAATGGATTATGTCCCAGGTTTAGCTGAGGAGCAGTATCCCGAGATATACGGGACAGGAGCTGAAGCTATTGCTGGAGCTGAACCGAACACTGAAGACGAGGTGACTGCCGAGGACTTCTCCTGAGTACTTGTTCCAGTACTCAGTATTTATTTCATGTTTACATCTTTTGTTCCTGGCCTATAGAGCCAGTTTATTTCAGACTATAGTCGGATTGTCGCTCCGACTGACTTGCTGTGATGATGTTGCTACTTATTTCTATTTGATTATGCAGTTTATTTCTTTATCTTCATGGATGAGATTAGTGTGACTTGTGTAGTAGACCTTATTTACAGCTTAAGTACGCCCTGATGGCTCCATTAAATTGGGTTATCCATCGGTGCGTGCTGCTGGCCATTGCCACGCATCTCCAGTCCCTCGGCATTTTGGGACGGGGGCGTGACAATTGCTCGAACCTGGTTCAGAGATGAACCTCAACTATCTGCTCCCGACATTATATGGAAAGACTTCAAGAGGCTATTCAAGGAAAAATTCTACCCCGAAGTGGCTCGGGAAGCTCTCGAAAGCCAATTCGAGAGACTGGAACAAGGTAACCTGTCTGTTGATGAATATACTGCTGAATTTAGCAGGTTAAGCCACTTTGCGGAGTACATGGTTCGTACCCCGGAGGACAGGGCCCGTAGATTCAAGAAGGGGCTGTCTCCGGATATTCGCCTTGCTGTCACCACCAGCCGAGCTCGTACCTATGAAGAAATCCTGAGCGTGGCACAAGGCGTAGAGAGAGATATGGGGCACAAACTGAAGCGAGAAAGAGATACCGGAAATGCGGGACCCAACAAACGCCCTTTTCAACAACAACAATAGAGGGCCCCGCAGCAAACTCAGCGTCCTCTCCCTCGAGCTCCAGCACCCCAACACCAGGCTCAAGGACAGAACCAGCGAGCTCCCCCTTGCAACTATTGCCAAAAACTAGGCCACACTTGGCAAGACTGTAGAAAGAGGTTAGGTGCCTGTCTCTATTGTGGCTCACCAGCACATCAATTGAGGGACTGTCCTGCTGCTCAAGGACGCCCAGCTGCACCAAAGGCTCCAGTCCAGGCCAGGCCCCCAGCAGCACAACAGAGGGGACCCCCGCTCCCAACTCAACAACAACGCTTTGCTCAGCACCAACAGCAGCAACAGAGGGGTGCACCGCAGCAAGGCCGTGCTTATGCAATGACTCTGGAAGAAGCAGAAGCCACAGCAGACGTAATCACAGGTTCTGTGCTTATAAATTCAATACCAGCTATTACTTTATTTGACTCTGGAGCTTCTCATTCATTCATGTCAGTAGATTTTCTTATGAAGCATAACTTAACCACTAAACCCCTTAGGAATTGTTATAAGATCATTACCGGTGGAGGAATCATCCCGGTTAGTGATGCCTGTAACAATTGTCCTATTATATTATGTGGAAGAGAACTGTATGCTAGACTACTTGTAATGCCAGTGCCCAGTTTTGACATTATACTGGGTATGGATTGGTTAAGTCAACATCATGCCACAATAGACTGTCACAGAGGCAGTGTAATCTTCAGACCCCCTGGCAAGCCAGAATTTGAATTTGCTAGAGGTTCTAGAGAAATGGGTAATAACAAAATTTGTGGAGTCCTAGTAACAGAAGAATTGCCACCTATCATCTCTGAATACCTTGATGTCTTCCCTGAGGATCTCCCAGGCCTACCCCCAGACCGAGAAGTTGAATTCTCTATTGATTTAGTGCCAGGAGCAGCACCAGTATCTCAAAATCCCTACAGAATTAACAAGAAGGAGATAATAGAACTAAATGAGCAAATCAAAGAACTAGAAGACAAATGCTTCATTAGGTCTAGTGTCTCACCCTGGGGAGCTCCAGTATTATTTGTGCCCAAGAAGGACGGAACATCCAGAATGTGTATTGACTATAGGGCCTTAAATGCCTTAACAATTAAGAATAAGTATCCCCTGCCCAGGATAGATGACTTATTTGATCAGCTGAGTGGAGCTCGGGTATTTTCCAAGATTGATTTAAGGTCTGGTTACCACCAAGTAAGGGTGAGAAAGGAAGACATCCCTAAAACTGCTTTCAATACCCGGAACGGACACTACGAATTCTTAGTAATGCCGTTCGGGTTGACGAATGCTCCAGCAGTTTTTATGAACCTAATGAACAGAGTTTTCCAGCCATATCTAGACAAATTTGTAGTGGTCTTCATTGATGATATTTTGATCTACTCCAAGACCCCCGAAGAACATGAAGAACATTTGAGGTTAGCATTGGAGACTTTAAGGAAGGAAAAACTTTATGGAAAGTTATCTAAATGTGCTTTCTTCCTAGACAAAGTAGAATTCTTGGGACATGTGGTGACGGGAGATGGAATAGCAGTAGATCCTAAGAAGATAGCTGCAGTAGAATCCTGGTCCACTCCAGACTCTGTAGCTGAGATTAGAAGTTTCCTGGGACTAGCTGGCTACTATCGGAAGTTTGTGAAGGACTTTGCTAGAATTGCGGAGCCCATGACAAAATTAACAAGAAAAGATGAAGAGTTCACCTGGACTGATGAATGTCAGCGTGCTTTTGAGGAATTGAAGAAAAGACTGACTTCTGCCCCTATTCTGACCTTACCCTCTGAAACCGGAGGTTTCGCTATTTATAGTGATGCTTCTGGAAAAGGTCTAGGATGTGTTTTGGAGCAGAATAAGAAAGTAATAGCATATGCCTCCAGACAGCTTCGACCACATGAAAAGAATTATCCAACCCATGATTTAGAATTGGCAGCCGTCATTTTTGCTCTTAAACTATGGAAACATTATCTTTATGGAGAAAAGGTGAAAATATTTACAGACCATAAAAGTCTAAAATATATCTTCACTCAGAAAGAGCTAAACATGAGGCAAAGAAGGTGGCTGGAACTAATGAAAGACTTTGATATCACTCTTCAATATCACCCTGGGAAGGCAAATGTAGTTGCTGATGCTCTAAGCAGGTATCCTATGGCGATGTACTTGACTATGGACAGACACCTGCTGGAGGACTTGGAAAGTTTAGGTATTGAAGTAATTATCCCAGGAAAAGAAGGCCAAATGATGAACTTGCAGATTCAGTCTACCTTAATGGACAAGATCAAGGAGACTCAATTTCAGGACGAAGGCCTGCGAAGCCTTCGAGGTCAAGTGCAAGCTGGACTAGTAGAAGAATTCAGAATTCATGAAGATGGATCACTGAGGCATGGCGATAGATTATGTGTACCTCAAGGAGACATAAGAGAAGAAATCATGCAAGAGGCGCACAGATCGCAATACTCTATAGATCCAGGAGCCAACAAGATGTACAAGGACCTGAGGACGCATGTTTGGTGGCATGGCATGAAAAGAGAAGTAGCCAGGTTCGTATCTCGTTGTTTAGTATGCCAGCAAGTCAACGCAGAAAGACAAAGACCTGGAGGACTGCTTCAACCCCTACCCATTCCGGAGTGAAAGTGGGAACATATCACAATGGATTTTGTTTCCGGACTTCCAAGGACACCTAGTGGTAAGGATGCAATCTGGGTGATAGTAGATAGACTGACCAAGTCTGCACATTTTCTACCTTTCAAAGTAGGGCTATCTACAGAGAAGCTGGCAGATTTATATATCAGACATATTGTTAGGCTGCATGGAGTTCCAGTAAGTATTGTCTCCGACCGAGATTCAAGGTTCACCTCTCACTTCTGGAAGAGCTTACAAGCCAGCTTGGGGACGCAACTCAAATTCAGCACAGCTTATCATCCCCAAACCGATGGACAATCGGAACGTACAATCCAGACCCTTGAAGATATGCTCCGTACATGTGTTCTGGATTTTGGAGGATCCTGGGAAGACTATCTACACCTGGTGGAGTTCTCTTATAATAACAGCTACCAAGCCAGTATCGAGATGACTCCATTTGAAGCTCTGTATGGACGAAGATGTCGTACCCCGCTATCATGGGACGACGTTGGAGAAAGAGCCCTGCTGGGACCAGAGATGGTGATCGATTCAGCTGAGAAGGTAAAGCAAATAAGGGACAGACTTCGAGTGGCTCAAGACAGGCAACGACATTGGACAAATAGCCACCGAAGGCCCTTGGAATTTGAGGTAATTAAATTTATGAAATTCAAGTCAATTTAAACATTTTTATTATGGAACTAAGACTTGATTATGACTCTATTTTAAGGTTGGAGAGCTGGTATTCTTAAAGATTTCCCCGACACGTGGCACCATTAGGTTCGGAAGGAGTGGAAAACTCAGCCCAAGATTCATTGGACCTTTTGGCATTCAGGAGAAAATCGGAGAAGTGGCATACCGTCTGGCATTGCCACCCTCTCTGGAAGGAGTCCATAACGTCTTCCACGTGTCGCAGCTGAGGAAGTATGTGTCAGACCCCAGCCACATTTTGGATCACTCAGAGCTCGAAGTAGGCCCAAGTCTGACTTACCAGGAGCAACCCGTGGAGATACTGGATCGCTCGGAGAAAGTCCTACGGAACCAGGTTATCTCCCTGGTTCGCGTAGCTTGGAAGCACCATTCTCCCGGCGAATCCACCTGGGAGCGAGAAGACGAGATTAGAGAGCGATACCCCTATCTTTTTGAACCCTGAGGTGTATTTTATTTCTCGGCCTTTCTTTTCGTGCCTCGTTATTCTTAAATTTCGAGGACGAAATTTTTGTAAGTTGGGTAGGTTGTAAACCCCCAAAATTTTCAAATTATTAAATCTTGGATTTTTCCCAATTTTCTGGAATTTTCTGGGAATTTTCTGTAATTAAAATCAAGATTTTTAATTAATAAATGATTTTTAATTGCCAGTAAATAATATTAAAATACCATGAAATAACATTTTTGGGTGTAAAATAGAAAATTGGACTTAGGATAATTTTTCTGGATTTTTCTGGGCCTCAGACCTATTTTTAAATACCTCAAAACTATTTTTATAAATTAATTAATTAATTAATATATTTATTATTATTTTTATTTTTATTTTTATATTTTTTTCTCTTTTTTCTTTGGGCCCGGCCCGGCCCAGTGGGCCGAGCCCAGCACCCAGCAGCCCAACCCTAGCCCAGATCCCCTGCGGGTCGGGCGGGTCTGCCCAGACCCGTTAGCGCCCGACCCGACCCAGTCCCAACCCACCTTCCCCGTTCTCCACCCGCGCCCGATTCCTCCGGCGATGGCCGGAATTCTCTCCGCCTCCGCCGGAGTTGGCCATGATCCCCTTGGCCCCGCCTCACCCGGCCACGTCCGCCCCCGGATCCCTATATAATTCCCCCCACCTCCTTCCTCTCTTCCCCAACCCAAAACCTTCCCCGACCGGAACCCTAACGCCGGCCCCTCCGTTTCTGTCCTCCTCCGGCCACCCTCCAGCCGGCGAGCCACCACCCACTCGCCTCGACCGCCCGCCGCTGCCACCCTCCTCTGCTCCTCCTCCTCCACCGCCAGCAGCCGAGGTCGACCCGCAGCAGACCGGAGACGCGAGCAGCCGACTCCGGCAGCCCCTCCTCCCAGCGCGCCGCCGTCCACCGGCTCCGCCCAGCCCCGGTGGACCTTCCTCGGCCCCCTCCGGCGCATCTCCGGCCGACCTCCGCCGTCTGCGGCCATCGGCAGAAACCCTAAACCTAATTTGGACTCCGTGTCGGACACGACACGGACACGTCTCGACCCTGATTTTTGGGTCCCCTTCAGGTACGTGTATCTTTCGCCTCGTAGCTCCGTTTCCATTTCCGTAAATTACGTTGTGAAGCCTGTATGACCCTCTCGGTGTCCGGACAAACTGTTCGGGACATCGCGTCCTGTGGTGATCGCACACCGCGATCCAAAAATAGAAAAAAACTAGACCCTGTTTTACCCCGGAACTGAGTCCGCCCCGCCAAACGGGACGACTTGGTCGCGTGCGGTCTTCACAGATACGTACGCATCGTCGATACGGACGTGTGAGTTTTCGTGGAAGCTGATTCGGGTGTGCGTGCACACCGGAATCAATGCGTATCCGCGGACACCGCCCCGTATCCGCCTTTTCGGCAATTCACCCTAACTTCGTGCACACACGTCGGATCGAGACGAAACTTGCGCCATCGGACTCGTAGCAATACGCTGGTCCTGTGGGTCAAGTTTGGTTCGATTCTGAGAACGTTGACGAAATCGCGTGTCGTGGGCCCCACAGGCCCCGCTCGACGGGCGATTTTGTGTTCGGCTCATCGGAATCCAAATCTGGAAGTTCCGTTGGGTTCGTATCAGCGTTCTTGACCTGTTGACACTAAGTTAGGTGAATTTGGAGACCTTTGATCCGGACACGTTTTTCGGTGCAAAGCGGGCCCACCAGCGGACCCCGTTTTGACCCGAAACTGCCGTTTTTGCCCTTGTCTCCAAATTGGACCCAACGACAGGCGTTTCTAGCTATTTGACATCTTCTGAGAGTGATGGTAATGTCTGTTTCAGCTTTTGGACTCATCTCTGGACTTTTTCCCCAAGAACCTAACTAATCAGATCCAAACAACAGGCAAGTACCTGCACCTCAAGTTAATCTTTATATATTGTGATAATTAATTCCCTGTCTTATATGTACCCTTGATGATTACACATCGTGTTATAAATGTTGAATTTCATGTCTTGAATATTGATAGTTCCTGTCTTGTTTTCATGTCGGGTGGGAGAATACCTAGAAGGCATGTAGTTTACCCTTCCCCTTGCCGTGATTAATAGCTGTTGGTACACGACTGTCCATCAGCCGGATCTCGATTATTCGTGATTAATAGCCGTCTATGGCGGCCGGATTAGCCTTATAAACTCCTACATGCCAACTAAGTATTCTAAAAACAAACACAAGTTTCATACAGATAACTTCTGGTCATGTTATATTCTTGCTGACTGTGTAGTTTCTTTTCCTGCTCGTTTACTTCTGTTTTCTCATATTCCTGTTTATAGTTTTGACTCTGAGATATTAACATTCCTTTATGCAATTTCCTTAACATGATATTCAATGTTTAATTGTCACAAATATTTAGTTTAACATTGTTGTGCACTGTGTACTTTGCTCCTTTCCTGACTGGATCTGTTGATTTAGGCGATGATGAGGATCTTGCCCCTACTTATTATGGTCCTTATGAGGGTACAGATGATACCTATGAGGAGCCAGAACCCACCCAGGAGACCCCTGCTGCAGAGTAGCTAGTAGTAGCTATCTTTTATTCTGTTTCTTATCTTATTTAATCGGGTTTGTCCCCGATTTCATTTTGGAATTCCTGTACTAAACACTTGAATCTGTTGTCACATTTATTTTCAGTTGCAATCTTAAGTTTCATTTCTCATTATTATCTTGCCTATGTTGTTGTGAATGAGCTAGTTAGTAATTATGGATTGACCTAGACAGCGTACTACCGCCGACTCTGCGGCGTAGGCTGGACGTACCCACGCACTCGTGCCCGAACTTCCGGGTACGGGTCGTGACAGTAATAACTATGAATTATACTATGAAATATACTATGTTTTATATATATGAGATCAGCCTGTAGCCTGTGTGTCTCTCCCCACCCGATGTAATCCCATGTCTCATGTCCACGATGCCTCATGTCCATGTCACGCACGATTATAACTAATGCAGCAAGTCTGATAGCTATGAATCAAATGTCTATGAATGTAATGTCCAAGTCATAAAACATGTATCCTATGCAGAATCACCTTGAATGTCTCAGGAAGACTCTGTCTCATGAATAGTGTCAAGTGTCCTGGGTTCTGATGTACTTGATAGGACAAGTACCAAGAGTAAGGGTATCGAATGTCCATCTCTAAATGACGTACCCAACACCGCGTACGGGGTTGGCACCCGACTGTGATCGGATACTAAGTACATCACACGTTTCCTAGGTTAAGTAGTTAAAACAAGTTTACATTTAAATCCACAAAAAATCAAGTAAAATACTATGTCAAGAATTACTGAGAATTGACAAGCTTTACTTGCCCACTGATGCTAAATAAGTCCAGAAAAATAAGTAGCAAGCTGCAGGGTTTGGCAAGGTACACTTGCCTGCGGTTCCGGTTCCAATTGCTGCTCTGTCTTCAGCTGGAATTGCAGGCGATACTCCGGTTGCTGAAATAAATATCACCATCAGATCCAGAAAATATTAATCAGCTAAAAATGCCTGTCCTTGGGTCCAATTTGGAGACAAGGACAAAAACGACAATTTCGGGTCAAAACGGGGTCCACATGTGGGCCCGCTTTGCACCAAAAAATGTGTCAGGGTCAAAGGTCTCCAAATTCACCAAACTTAGTGTCAACAGGTCGGGAACGATGATATGAACCCAACGGAACTTCCAGAATTGGATTCCGATGAGCCGATCACAAAATCGTCCGTCGAGCGGGACCTGTGGGGCCCACGACACGCGATTTCGTCAACGTTCTCAGAATCGAACCAAACTTGGGTCACAGGACCAGCGTATCGCTACGAGTCCGATGGCGCAAGTTTCGTTTCAATCCGACGTGTGTACACAAAGTTAGGCACGATTCAGAAAAGTCAGATACGGGACGATGTCCGCGGATACGCGTTGATTCCGGTGTGCACGCACACCCGAATCGACTTCTGCGAAATCCTGCACATCCGTATCGACGACGCGCACGTATCTATGAAGACCGCGCGGAACCAAGTCGTCCCGTTTGGCGGAGCGTACCCAGTTCCGGGGTGAATCATGGTATTATTTTTCCTGTTTTTGGATCGCGGTGTGCGATCGCCACATGACGCGATGCGCTGAGCGGGTTGTACGGACACCGAGAGGGTCACGCAGGGTTCGCGATGCAACTGACGGAATTGAAAACGGGACAGCGAGGAGAGAGAAACAGGTACCTGAACAGGGCTCGAGAAACTGGAATTTCTCGTGTCCGACACGCGTCGAGCCGCCTAGGGTTAGGGTCTGGTGGAGCCGCGGCGGCCGGAGGCTGGCCGGAGGAGGCTAGGGGCGGTGCTGGCTAGGGCGGCGACGCACCGGAGCGACGGGGGTCGGCGGCGCAGGGCTCGGACGGCTCTCGAACGGCCGGAGACGGCGTCGGGGCTTGCTGCGGGGAAGAGGGAGGAGGAGGAAGGGCCGGCTCGGGGCGGAGCGGGGCGAGGTCACGGCGGCGCTGGCGGGGCGAGGTCACGGCGGCGCTCAGCGGATGGGTTGGCCGGAGGAAGGAGATGGGAGGGTTTTATAGGGGAAAGGGGAGGTCGCCAGGGCCGAGCGGGGCGGACGTCGTGGAGGGGAAGGCGGAGGCGAGGGGATCGTGGGGTCGTGGCGCGGGCGGGGATGCGGTTGGCCGGCCGGAGCGGGCGGAGCGGGGCCGGAAAACGCGGGGGCTAGGGCTTCGTGGGGGAGATGGGGAAACGGGTTCGCGGGTCGGGCGGGTTCGGTCGGGCGGACCCGACCCGACCCGATAGGCGAATGCGGGTTTGGGCTTTGTTGGGCCGGGCCGGTGCGGGCTGCATCCAGTGGGCTGGGCCGGTTTAGAAAATTATTTAAATAAATAATTAAATAAATAATAGATAATTAATTAAATAATTAGTTTTTAGGTGTTTAACAATAGGTCCGGGGCCCAATAAATTACAGAAAAATTACCCTAAGTCCAGTTTTTCATTTTGTATACAAAAATATTATTTTCATAATATTTTACTATTATTTATTATCAATTAAAAATCATTTAATTATTAAGACCCTGAATTTAATTACAGAAAAATTCCAGAAAATTGTAGAAAATCCAAATTTAAAAATTCTTGAAAAATCAGGGGGTTTACAGAAATCAAGTGGTCTCTTAAATAAAAATTTTTATTTTACCAAACACAGACGCTATCTAATAGTCTATCTCATAAATGGGTGTTGGATAGACATCATAAGCCTTTTATCGAGTCCAGGGCCGTCCCTGATGTAGGACAGCCAGGACGACCATCCAGAATCCATAGATAGATCATAAGGGTCAAAAAAAATTTGTTTAAGCATAAATATATAAATAATTTTGTAACTAAAATAGAATTAGTATGTACCATGAACCTCCTTTAACATAGAGCAATTAAAGTGTACTGGTTATTATGTAGGACTTGCACTCAAGAGGTTCTTAGTTGAAATATGTGTGGAGTAATTTTCTTTTTTCCTTTTTTTTTTTAGTATTTATATATGAATATCCTATTTTGAAAAATCGTTTAGTGTTCCCATAAACTCAGGGTGGTGGGCCTTCATTGAGTCTTAAAGTTCGGGAAAAAAAAAAATCCAAAAAAAAGTGCAAACATTATTAAGTATTCGTACATTATATAGGGTTAGGAGCTAGGATTTGTCTCAATCTAGATCTTACCAATCTTGACTTGAATATTTGAGAACCAAATTCCAAATGTGAGCTCAAGTCCGAATCGGATAAAAATAGGGTCAAAGCATCATCATTGAAGTAGAGACCAAGCAATGCCACTCATCTAATCAAAATGGACAACTTAAATATTTTCGCATTATTGTATAAAAGAAAATATATATATTTAAATTTTAGAACTCATATAAATTATAAAATTAGTGTTTAAATCTAAAATAATAATAATAATAATTAATATTTGAATTCAAAACTATTATCAAAAATAATTAATAACATTTTTAGTACATTTTTGGTGACACTTATCAAAAATGTCACTAATTATTTTTGAAATACAAATTCTAATTTTATAACTTACGTAAGATTCAAAGTCTAAATATTATTAATTTTTTTCGAATATTATACTTCACATCACCTAATCAGCATATAACCACCTAAATGGACAAGTTATGTGATGATCATGCCCTACATAGAAAAGAGAGAGACGGAAAAAAAAAAAAAAACTATATTATCTATTTGTTTATTTTATAATGTCCTTCTAATTAAACTAATCAAGATTGTTAATGAAAGCACCAAACTCTCCAAATCTACCGTCCAATAGCCACATCAAGATAAATGGACGGTTAGATCTTCTTGAAGATCTCCATGTAGTCCCCTACACTTTCTAAATTCATTTCTTTTGGATTATTATAACCCCTAGTCATGCTTCTTGCACTTTCCTTATAAAACCACACAGCTTTAAACTAATACAACTATATAATCTTTCTAGGGATCCTAGTCCAAGAAAGAATCATATTGCTTGCATCAATATACATTATTCAAATACAACTTCAAACTTTATAATACTATATTCTTCTTCTTCACACAGCCTAATAATAATAATAATATTTAATAATATCTTTATGTAAGTATCTAGGTGGTTCATTCAAAATTCTATTATATATTAACATGATTGTACTATTATACTATTGCATGTATATTTTTAATGTGTGCATGAATTTTTTTTTTTTTTTTTTTGCGGGATCCTAAGTTTTTGAAATGGACAAAGGAGTGAATGGCATGTCTAAGCCTTTTTTCCATTGGAAATTGTTAGAGGTGGCATAAGCTTTGCTGACCTACTAATATATTAAAGTAGTAAAAACAAAAAAAATTGTAAAAAAAAAATATGTTTAAATATAGGAGAGTTGGAACCTAACCCCTGAACCTAAATGATTAATTAAGATTTAAGATAGCTACTACAATGTGGTGTAAGCTTATTAAATGGTAGCAAGTGTGTGGAAGTATATATTAATGGTGCTTCATTTATTCTAATCAATCCATGGCACATCACCACCAGTCCCTTTACATCCAACATATAGATATTGTACAATACTATTGATTTATTTATTACATACTTACTAAGCAAGGATGATAGGCGACCCAATGTGTCTAGTTCTAGTAAAATTATATGTAAACCATGGCACAATCAATGCAATGTATAGTCTTGAGGTAAATATTTTACTTAGCTCCTAAGAAATGAATGCATATAATACAAATATATATATGTAGTCAGCGAGAAGCGACATAACTGTACCATCTTGGAGGTCGACTTTTATGTATCCTCTAATATTTTTACTTTCATAGTCATTGAATTTTTGTTTAAGTTATCTAATCTTGACCATTGATTTGAATGATCCAATTAACATATACCGCTCAATCTCACTAGATAATAGATGCACATTTTTTTGCATAACTGTAGAAAATGTTAATCACATACGATCAATTAACTAATAGTTTGGAATCAACGAATTGTATATGATTTTGTCAATTTTAATAAAATATGTTAGAAATCGAAAGATGATTAAAATTATATGTAACATATGTATATACGTAATTGTTAGTTAAGATTACATGTTCTACTTAAAGAATTTTATGTCTTGTATAGGACTCTGATCTTGAGAGATTAGTTTTATGTATAATATAAGTAAAAAGATGTTGGCTTATAAATTTGATTTTATTTTGGGTTGTAAGTGTTACGTTTAAAGTAAAAAGATGTTGGCTTATAAATTTGCTTTTATTTTGACTTATAGGTTTTAGCTTGGATTCCGTTTAAAATGTAATATTTTATTTTAAATCACAAACATGGAATTGAACTTTTTAACATGTTTTTTTTCTAGTTTTTAATCATTTGTCTATGTTGAACATGACAAACGTGGAAAAAAAAAATGTTGTGTACCATTTCAACCAAAACATCGATGAAAATTGCAATAGCTCCATTTAAATAAATAAATAATATATATATATATATATATATATATATATATATATATATATATATATATATATATTAGGAGGAATAAGAATTATCGTATTTTTCTATTTTTCAAGTATCCTGATGAACACGACTGCTGAATTTTATTTAAATCATAATATTAACCATTATTTTATAATAATATTATTTAATAATAAATTTAGAATAATTAAGACAACTACCTTTAATCTTCTTAAATAATTTTATCAAATATTAAAATATTTAGGAGCTAGCTTTTGCTAATAATAATTAATAAAATACGTAAACAAACGCAAGTACATAAATATTAAGTATATTTTTATTTATAAAAATTTAAATCGTAATTAATTGTATAAATATATCAAGTCGCAACCGAGTATTGTAAAAAAAAAAAATGTCATGTGATTTAAATATTAAAGAAAGGAAAGCAAGGGGAAAGTGGTTTTGGGTTGGGAGAAAAAAGTAAAATAGTTGACCCCACCGCACCATTTACTAGACATCAATCGAGCCCACACGCACCTGCCACTTCCCACTTTTTATTTCATCAGCAATGGCAGAAACTTCCAAAAGCAGGAGAGGAAGAGAACAACTTACCAAAAAAATTCACGCAGCTCCACCCCCCATCAGGAAAGCGCTCTCCTTTTTGTTCTACTTCACCATCTCCATCTCCCCTCCCTTCGCCACAGCCCCGCCGCCACCTTCCTCCACTTCCCGGACTACCTACGCCGCCACTACTCCGCCGGAAGGCTCCTCAAGACCCAAACTTTCGACCTTTTCGTCGCCGAAGCCGGCGCCCCCGCCGCTGCCGAGACCGTCCTCCTCCTCCTCCTCCATTGCCTCGGATCCAGCTCCTTCTCCTTCCGTCGCATCCTCCCCGGATCGGGCTTCTCCGGCCGCCCCCCCCCCGCGCCTGCAACCGGCTCCTCGACACTCTCTCACAGATGCGAGAAAATGGCGTCTTCTGGTCGTTCGACCAGCTGGTCGAGACCGGCGAGATCCCGTCCCGCGTGGGCGCTGGCTGTTCGGAAGATTCGGGTTTTTTTCCGCAGGGAAGATGCTCGACGAAATGTCGATTAGGAAACCGGTCCATCTCGTGCTCCACGACTCGTCGTTGGCGGTCTCGGACTAACTGGGTTTCCGCCAGTGCTCGCCGGGTGCAAAGCGTGACTTTGGTTGATACCCCTGTCGCCGAGCTTCCGGCGTTCCCTTCCCAATTCCTTCAGGTGCCGGGTTTAGGAAGGGAGTTGGCCTCAGGTCAGATGCTACATCCATTTTTTTTTTTTTTTGTTGGCTCTCGACAAAGGCACTACAAAAATGAGTCAGGACAGCCCAAATTTTCACTATTGATAATTACAAGTTTGCTACTCCCAAAAATTATTCATCGGACTGTCTACTTCCAACTGATTTTTTTTATAATAAGGACTGTGACAATCCTTCCAATTTGTAGGATTGTCAAAATTACAGTCATAAAAAAATATGTTAATTTTTTTGGACTGTCAAAATTCCTTCTAATTGTTAGGACTATTAAAATTTTGACAGTCCCGAGATGAGGGCTACGCGAGGTGACACGAGGGTGGGGCTGCTAGGAGGCCGGAGGCGGAGGCGGGGGAGGAGGCGGAGGTGCGCGCGGGGGCGTCGACGAGGCGTACGCGTTTGCCTCCGCTTCTACTGCTATTGCCGCGCGAGGCGTAGCCGCAACCACCCGTGAGCGCGTGACTCCGTCGCGCACCGTCCCTCGCCCCTCGCACGCAGCTTCTTCTTCTTCATCGTCTTCGTGACGGAACCGACGAAAAGGTGCTTGAGGTGTGTAGCGCCCCGTTCCCCCGGTGCGGGGAGCGCGGCTAAGAAACACAAACGGTGTCGTTCGATCGGGATATATTGAACTAAGAACTCGTCCTCGTTATGGATTTGTTTCTTCGGAATCGATTCCCATATTCAGTGGACTGCGCCCCAAGGATCGGCTTAGCGGCAGAGTCAGGAGGGACCTCTCCGCTGCTATCTTTTATTGCCTCGGTTTTCGATGTCGCTTGTTGCTTTCGTGCTTTGAGTTGGTTTTGGGATTTGCTTCTTTTCCTTGAACGGTTTCGATGGTTTTCATTGTTTTCGTTCATTGACTTGCACTTCTATTCCGAGATTGGAAAGAGAGGAAGAAGTATTAATCGAGCTGTTCGTGTGCAGGTGAACGAGCAGTAGGCGGCTTGCGAGCGGAGTCGTGAAGCGCCTCTTTCCTTCTTCTTTCCAAAATATAAGTGAGTGGCTACCAACCCGATTAGCTAGCCCTGCTTCCAAGCTTCACTCCTTTGCCCCGATCAAACGATACCAAGTAATAATAAAAGAAACCAAAATAAAAGAGAATAGACTGGGTTCATTATGCTTGTCAATAAACTTGTGAACGGTTATATCTTTGCATGCTTGTTCGTTCATAATGTTCATCAAATGCATAGATACAAGTTTAAACGTATATCCTGATGCATGAATATAACGTAGTTGCAATGTAAACGAATCATGCAATGTTGCTTATCTTGTTCACGTGCCTCAACTGCATCAACGTTATCGTGCCACGAACGATTGATCACGGACAACTTGTGCACAAGGTAACGGGTTCCGCGGACGGTCGCTGGGGCACTGGCACCGATCCGGTCCGGGCGGAACTTCACGATAGTCTCACGTGCGAACGGGATGGCGTGCAGCGCCTCACGTGCTTCGTTGCACACCATCTTCGTTCAAAGACTAAACGGTCCATTATGGCTCCTAGCCAGTGATCCCAACGTGTATATTTAAACCTGTTGCATACTAACTTGTGTCTTCGTTTCAGGGAAGGCATGGTAAGTATTGTGCAGGTAATTCAGACGGTCAGGTAAAATCCACCTAACGGTGGCACGTTCATTTCAGTAAATTCTATATGCTGCTTACTTGTAAATGAACTAAGGCAAGATAGAAACCCACAAAATATGCATGCTTCACTAAACAACGTGTTGATTGGTATAGTTCGGCTAGCTCGCCTTCACCAGCATGTTTCGATATGCTGACCCTCGTTGAAACAGGTTCTCCGCACCAAGGCGAACCGAGCGAGGAGCCGAAGTCGTCTTCCCGATCCAGTCCAAGCTGTTGGCGCATCTTCACCGCGCCTCGAAGCCTTTTGAAGCCAGAAGCTGCAACTCTTCATACACAAATGCAGCTCCGTGGCAAAGCGATCCTCCAGCCTGGAGGTCTTTATCATTTTGAGTTTATAAAGGGATGTAATGTACAGGACTGCTATCTCATTTTGAGTCATCTCTTTTGTAAGCCGTTTGGCATATTAGCTAACTCGTTCAAGAGTTTGTAATAGATGTTCATTATCAATAAAGAGAACTTTTCCATTTCAAATCTGTGTTTCAATTTATCTGCGTACTCTGAATATGTGCTTGCTATGCAAAATCATTAAAGCCTTGTGCGGGCGCAACTCCAGGCCCGCACGGCGGTCACGATTCGGGGGACGCCTCAATTGATTCTACGGAATTGGGTCGTGACAAGGTGCAGCTCGGCGGCGACAACGCGGTCGATGGCGAGGTCGACGACGCGGAGAGGCGGAAAATTGCGAGAGGAGGAGAGGCCGGAGGGGAGTGGGGGAGGAGCAGGAGGAGGGAGGTGAAGTGGGTGGGCAGCCCTAGTAAAATTTGGACTAGCCTGAGTAAAAATTCTTCCTAACTGGTCTAGCACCAATACTGGGCTAGCCCCGAGTCTTTTTTGTAGTGCCTTTATCAAGAGCCTTTTTTTTAGTTTCGTTTGCTAATTTACAGTAATTTTAGGTTATTTCTAAAGGCACATCAAAAGTTGCTCAGGACATCGCAAGTTTTCTTGTTTTTATTTACAAATTTGCGTGGCTGTCGATTTTTTTTTTTAAGGAGACAGTCCTTCCTATCAAACTTTTGACAGTCCAAGACCACGATGACTCTCCGTTCGATCAAGCTCAACCACGATAACTTTTAGCGGCCGGTTGACGATTTCCGGTGTGTTAAACAAATAATAGGCCGCTCCGGCCACCCCATTCCCTTTCTTCTCCTTCTCTTCCTCCGGTCCCATGCTCAGAATTAGGGTTGGGGTTAGCGTATAGGTTTAGTGTTTCTACATCGATCCATCCATCCGATCCCCTCCGCCATGGACTCCACCGGGGCCTCCGGCAACGCCGCCAAGGGGCGCGACTCCATCACCTCCATGGCCTCGGGCAACGACGTCATCGACACCAGCAAGGGCTGGATCATCTGTACGACTTTGGCCTCAGCGACTCCCTCGGTCCGAAACCTAACCCTAATTCTCACCCCACCGGTGGTGGCAATGGCGAAGTCGGAGGCGGTCGGGAGGCTCGACCTCTCCTCGCTCAGGAACGTGGCGTGTGGAGGGGAGCTGCTGGGGAAGGAGGTCTCCGAGAGGTTCGCCGCCGTAGTCCAGGATTAGGGTTAGGGTTTGGGGATTTTTTGGAGAGTAGGAGGGGGAGAGGACAGTCCATAGTAATTTTTGGGTTGTCCTGAGTAAAATTTGTTTCACTCTGAGTTAGTACCAAGTAATGGGATGCCATGAGCAAATATGGGTGTGCCTTTAGAAATAACCTAATTTTAATGCACCCATGGTATCTTTTGTAAGCGGTTGTTTTTATTTTTGGGGTATTTTTATTATAGTACTTGTCATATACTTGGATACTCTCAAATGATGTTATTTGGTAACAAATACCATTGAGCTAGGTCGGGGTTGGTTAATATTTCTAGCTCATTTGGTGATCTTGATTGCTCGCTTGCTCGAAAGAGTATGACGAGAGTGAAGCGCACAAATCCACCATGGAATAACTTACACTTTTCGGAAAAATAGAACTCCAAAGATCCATTTTTTTAAACATTGAAATGGGTTCATGGAAGCGATACTTTAAAATTCAAATCTACTTAAACTTTACATTCTCTTTTGAAATTTGGATACGGAGTAGGAAATACTACTGTATGACATTGAAAGTCCACTTTCGGTGTTTACCAAATGAACGCTAACTTTCAATGAATTTGGTTCATTAAAAGTGGATGATGAAAGTGAAAAGTGCAAATCCAATATGGAATAAGTTGCACTTTCGTGAATAGGCAGTTTGTTTTCTTGAAAGTAGTCATTCATTGAAAATAGACTTTGAAAGCCTACTTTCAATGCTCCGTAAACAAATTAAGTGATTGAAAGTGAAAATCCAAGTGAAAATGGACTTTTATTGTCCTAATTTTTTTTTTCCTTTCTCCACATCCAAATTTGAAAAGAGGATTGTAAGCCCCCAGATTTTACAAAAATTTTAAATTGGGATTTTTTCGCAATTTTTCTGGAATTTTCTGGGAATTTTCTGTAATTAAAATCAAGGTTTTAATTATTAAATAATTTTTAATTGATAATAAATAATATTAAAATATCATGGAAATAATATTTTTTGGTGTAAAATGGAAAACTGGACTTAGGATATTTTTTCTGGAATTTATCGGACCCCGGACCTATTTTTAAATCACCTAAAACTATTTATTTAATTAATTAATTAATTTATTATTCTTATTATTATTATTATTATTATTCTTATTCTTATTTATTTTAGTTCCGGCCCATTTCCTCCAGCCCAGCTCGGCCCACGAACCCGGCCCATCCCCTAGCGGGTCGGGTCGGATCCGCCAGACCCGACCCGCCCGTGCCCGCAACCCGCTACCCCTCTCTCCCTCTTCCCGCGTTCTCCGGCGGCGCCCGATTCCAGCGCCGCCCCGCCCGGCCAGCCGCCCGCCTCGCTCGCCTCGACCGCCCCCTCACCCCACGTCCTCCGCCCGTCTCGGCCCTCAGCCCCTCGCCCCGCCTTTAAATCCCCCCTTGGCAGACCCCCCTCCACCTCCACGACCACCACGCCGCCTCCTCGCCATGCCGCCACCGCCGTGCCCGCACACCCGCCGTGCCCCGCCCAGCTCCGCCGGTCCGCCGCAGCCCCCTCTCCTTCCTCCACCTTCCTCCCCGCCCGCAGCGGCCAGAACCCCTCCCCGATCGAGCCCGACCCCGCAGCAGCGGCTGCGCCGCCTCCGGCAGCCGCAGGCTTCCCCCGCCCGCTCCGACTCGTCGCCAGCGCCGCCCCTCCGCCTCCGCCCGCAGTGCCCCCGAGCCGCCGGATTCCGATCAGAAACCCTAACCCTAATTCTTTTGGAATCAGACTCGGACACGTGACACAGGACACAATGTCCTGTGTCGTGTCGGACACGATTTTGTCTGGTTTTTCGACCCAGTTCAGGTGCGTGTATCTTTCACCTCGTAGCTCTGTTTTCGATTCCTCAAATTGCGTTGTGAAGCCTATATGACCCTCTCGGTGCCCGGACAAACCGCTCGGGGCATCGCGTCCTGTGGTGATCGCACACCGCGATCCAAAAACAGGAAAAACCAGACCCTGTTTCACCCCGGAACTGAGTGCGCCCCGCCAAACGGGACGACTTGGTCGCGTGCGGTCTTCACAGATACGTACGCATCGTCGATACGGACGTGTGAGTTTTCGTGGAAGCTGATTCGGGTGTGCGTGCACACCGGAATCAACGCGTATCCGCGGACATCGCCCCGTATCCGCCTTTTCGGCAATTCACCCTAACTTCGTGCACACACGTCGGATCGAGACGAAACTTGCACCATCGGACTCGTAGCGATACGCTGGTCCTGTGGGTCAAGTTTGGTTCGATTCTGAGAACGTTGACGAAATCGCGTGTCGTGGGCCCCACAGGCCCCGCTCGACGGGCGATTTTGTGTTCGGCTCATCGGAATCCAAATCTGGAAGTTCCGTTGGGTTCGTATCAGCGTTCCTGACCTGTTGACACTAAGTTTGGTGAATTTGGAGACCTTTGACCCGGACACGTTTTTCGGTGCAAAGCGGCCCCGGCGGATCCCGTTTTGACCTGAAACTGCCGTTTTTTCCCTTGTCTCCAAATTGGACCCAAGGACAGGCGTTTCTAGCTATTTGACATCTTCTGAGCATGATGGTAATGTCTATTTCAGCTTTTGGACTCATCTCTGGACTATTTCCCCGAGGACAATTAATTGGATCCAAACAACAGGCAAGTACCTGCACTTCAAGTTTAATCTTTATATTGTGATAGTTAATTCCCTGCCTTACATGTACCATTGATGATTACACGTAGTGCTAGAACACTGGATTTCATGTCTTGAATATTGGAGTTCATGTCTTGTTTTTCATTTCGGGTGGGAGAATACTGAAAGGCATGTAGTTTACCCTGACCCTTGCCATGATTAATAGCTGTTGGTACACGACTGTCCATCAGCCGGATCTCGATTATTCCTGTTTAATAGCCGTCTATGACGGCCGGTTTAACCTTATAGACCCCTACATGCCAACTAGGTATTCTAAATACACAAGTTCATACACATAGTTTCTTGTCTTGTTACAGTTCCTATTGTCTGGTTGTAATTCATTTTTCTGTCACCTTGTTCCTGTTTTACTCATGACTCTGTCTTACAGCAATTAACTCTTAGTTATTGTTACTATTTATTTATACATATCCTCAACATGATACCTGTCAGTTCTTTTTAATTGTCATGAATATTTAGTTTAATCTTGTTGTGCATTGTGTACTTTGCTCCTTTCCTGACTGGATCCGTTGTTTTAGGCGATGATGAGAACTTTGCCCCTACCAATTATGGCCCCTATGAGTTAGCAGGTGACACATTGAGGAGCCGGTTCCCACTCAGGAGACTACATTTGAGGAGGAGTAGCCAGTTAGTTATTATTTTATTTCCTTTCAGCACATATTCGGGTTTGTCCCCGATCTATCTTCTGGCTTTGTATTAACTATGGATCTGTTGTCACAATTTGTTTTTTTATAAAAGTTAGCATTCCTATTTCTTGTTACTTTCCTTGTCTATTATTGTGGATGAGATAGATATTTAGTGATCCCAGAAAATGACCCAGACAGCGTACTACCGCCGACACTGCGGCGTAGGCTGGACGTGCCCACGCACTCGTGCCCACGCACTCGTGCCCGAATAACCGGGTGCGGGTCGTGACAAGGATGTAGACTCTCAATGGTTTAGAGCTTAAAGTGGCACATCCATGAATTAATTTCAATATTTACCAAACTGGTTTTTGGATTTGCACTTCTCGAAAAGTAAACTTATTCCATGCTAGGTTTTCACTTACTTTCAATATCCACTTTCTAAGTAAGCAAACGCCCAAAAGTGCAAATGAAAAAATTGTATGTAAACATTGAAAGTGGTTCATGGATGTCTATCAATTAAAGCTCTTAAACCATTGAATGTCCATATTCTCGTTTGAAATTTGGATGTAGGGAATTGAAAAAGCTTTATGACATTATAAGTCCACTGTCAATTGGACTTTCACTTTCAATCGCTTTCAATGTTTACCAAATGTTGGAAGTGGATCCTCAAAACCCACTTTCAATGACTGGCCACTTTTAAGCAACCAAACAACCCTAAGAAAAGCTCTTCAAGCAAAAAAAAATCAGCCCCTTTGGTATTTTTGGCCCGTTCTAGAGTGCAGTTGATTAACTGATGGGGGTATAGGGGCATATGAAGCATTTCTCAAATGTTATCCTGATCTTGTAGCATATCGTATCTGAAAGAGAAGTAATTATAGCACATAGGAAGCATGGAGACTTCCTCCACAGTCATTCGCAGCATCGTTAACAGAAGAAAAAAAAAATATCATGTCCACATAAATGGAGTTGTGGAAGAAGAAGAGGGCAAGAAAATGGAACTTATCTACATCTCCATGGAGCATCTCTATATTTTCTTCTTGCCATTCCTATCCCCCGGCAACCTGATCCCCATGATCAGTACTACGTCCACCGACCTTGCGGCCATTCGCGACATCCCTCAGTTGATTAGATCATGGCCGCAACATGATACATTATTTGTTGGTCCAAGTGTTGCTACTTTTTCCATAGGCAGTAGTAGGGCTCAATGCTCATTGCTTGGCTTGTGAATGTGGTGGTAGTAGTGGCTATTGTTGGAAGTGGAAAAAAGTGGCTGGAGAGAGAGGGAAGTTGAATAGTAAGGTGGGAGAGTTAGCACAGAAGGAGAAGGAGAAGGAGAAGGAGAGAGAGAGAGAGAGAGAGAGAGAGAGGGGGGGGGGGGGGGGGGGGGGGGGTTTAGAAGAGGAGGAGAGATTTTAGGAGGCGGGTGTCAGGATCCCTCACAGACGACGCGACGGCTGGAGAAAAAGGAGGAGAGAGAAATCAAATGAGAGGTTTAGGTTTTTTTTAGGTATATGTAGAGGTAAAGAGTAATTTGCTAATTGTTCAGTCAAATTCGGGTTTCGGTTTAGAAGAAAATCGAAGTTCAAATCCGAAACCGATTAAGGGTTTTCGGTTTTTGCACAACCGAACCCCACCCGAATTGCTTTCAAACCGAACCGAAACCTTTATTCGGTTCGGTTCAGTTTTCGGTCCAAAATCGATTAATGCTCAGCGCTAGCCCAAACTATCTCAAATTATCCTGAATCAAAGCCACCTCCGGCTTCCCTCAAATTGACTTACTCTTATGCTCTGTATTTATTATAGTGTATATTGCCCAACACTGCATTCTGTTTTAGATAATTTCGCCTTTCAAGCATATGTTGTTTCTTGCCAAACTGTTGTCTCCATACCGCAAGGTTGGTCCATTGACTTTATGGATATTCTATAATCGCACAACAATAGAAGCATTTCTTGGCTCCGTAATCCTATTCTTCTTTGTTCTATTACTTCCTCATACCCATCTTCATTTTGTATTATTGACTCTAGGTGATAAACACTACCCATAGTAACAAATTCCAACTATTGCACCATTAACCAACTGACTACGTGAGACTTTTCATATAACCTCGGCTTCACACCTTGGCAAACATTTTATCCCATACTCTTGGTTAGACCATGCTTGTGTGTCTATTTGTATCCATATTTGTGTTCGTTCCTTCAATATATTAAACCAGTGTCAGTTGCACTTCTTGTGGATATCTTTTTGTTTGGAAGCGGTATAACATTACAAAAGTTTGGCAAATGTTGTGGTTGGTAAGGTTGAGGTCTAATAATAAACTTTAGAACTAGGTGCTATCATTGCACAAATGATTATCTGTAATCTAAATACACATTTAGGACCTGTTTGGTGACTTGAAAGTGGATGATGAAAGTGCAAATACACCATGGAATAAGTTGCACTTTTTCCAAAAAGTGCAAATCCAAAAAACTGTTTGGTTAAACATTGAATGTGGTTAATGGATGTGTCACTTTAATATTCAAAACCATTGAAATTTTCACGTCCTCTTTTGAAATTTTGATGTTTAGTAGGAAAAGAAAAACAACTTAATGAAATTGAAAGTCGACGTTTAATTTACCAATGTTGAAAGTGGGCTTTCGAAGCCCATTTTCAGTAAATGTCCACTTTTAGGGAACCAGGCCCTTACCAGAATCATGTAAGAAAGAGGTTTTGACATATTATTATTAGATTTTATAGGGACTCTAGCTTATATTTTTCTAGTATTCGAGGGGTCTTGAGTTGTTAACATGCGTTAAGTGATTTTCTAGCAGTGAAGTTGCATATTTAACCTCCTCTCAACGTGCATCTAAGACATTAAGATTTGCACCTTTATGTATGATATCAAAATTTGCATACTTATTAATTTATTTAAACTATTTTGGATAAAATTAAGCATTAGCAGTGTGGTAAAGGAATCCATTAGAATTTTCACCATCTATGGGGTGGCTGAACCGGTCATGCCAATCTTTGTTGGCTCTTCCTCCATCTTATCCTCCAAAGATGGTTTAGTAAGTGTTCATTCTCTTCCTATGTTGCACGAATAGGGGTACGGATAAGGAAACGATATGGGTACGAGATACAAATATTTTGAAATAGGTACAGTGTAATCTGCTATATACAGGGGTGGAACCCCCACCCACTCTCTTTATTTTTATTTCTGATGTTCTTTATAAGTTATATGAAACAAATCACAATTGAATGCTTGTCTAGTTGGTAAATAAATGTCTTTTGTATATAAGAGGCCTCAAGTTCGATTCTCTAAATCCAATTTTGCTTTTCAAAACTTTTTTTTGGCTTGAAGGTATTTTTGCCTCCCTCACAGTCACGATATGGATACGGCCATACGAGCACTACTTTCCAATGTCCATGCAACATAGATGTCTTCCGATTTCTCGGACTCCAAGATGATTTTTGTTGGGACAGGATTAGGATGCTGGGTTGCAGTTGGCTTCGTTCCTTACCTAATTTTCTCTTGTATTTTCATTTATATTCCACATGCAAAAGTGATCTTTATAAGTTATTCTCCATTTATTAATTACTCCATATTCTTTGGATTATGTTGTATATTTTATGATGAAGCAAATACACCAAAATGGTTTCACTGGTTTTATTATTGAACCTTCGTTGGATCCATCGCTCAGTGTGGCTAAGACAAATGCCAAAAGAAATCTTCAAGCATTCAAATGGGAACTTGGAGAAGAAACCCACGACATTAAGGAATTTAAGGATCATGGAACTCAGGCTAAGAAAAAATTGGAGGACTATTACATATGTTGAGAAGGAGATTCCCAATATCAAAGAAAAAATTGCGCAAGCAACCGCTGGGATACCAATCCCCGGCCGCCACTGGTGATCATCCCGAACTCTGAGGAATCGGAAGAGAAGAAAGACTTTATTGAAACATCTTCGGATGAGACGGAGGAAGAGCAAACAAGGAAGGCAGGGCCTGGTTGACCACCTCATCTGACATATGGCGATCTGATCATTCTAGTGGACTACCTGACCACATTATTAATGCTTAATTTTATGCTGAACAATTGAAAGCAATTAATAAAGTATACAAAGGTGTATTCAACATCCTACAGTTAATGCTTAATATACGGAATGCTGTGCTAGTTAGTCCAAAACTTTCTTGCACTTTTACATCAATTTTGCCAATCAAAATTCTTCCTAGCATTCCGCTGCTTTGTTCTCTCTCTTTTTCTTTTGGCATCATAATGGTATCTTAGAGGGTGCTTCCTATGTAATATCTGTTTGGTGAGCATTCACATCAACCAGTGATATTCGCGCATCAGGAGCATGCAACATAATTTTGATGAACCCTACGAGAAACTTTGGTTCACTTGCCAGTCTTTGGGATGACTTTGAGAAGTTCCTGTCATCTATACGATTTTATAGGTGTGTTGAGATATTGCTGGAACCATGTATTATGCCAAAAGAAATAAAACATTGATGTTCAAAGTGTGAAGCTTCTCTAGTCAATCAGTCTCCTCAATGGGTGTTGAGATAATGCTGGAACCCTGTTAATCTGTTATGCCAACAGAAATCAAATCATTCATGCTTCAAGATGTGAAGCTTCTCTCATCAGTAAATTTCCTCAAATTCTTGGGCTCCCATTTAGAGACATGTTTGGTTGACTAGGTTCAAAACTCAAAGCCATTTTTTCTCGACAAGGTAAGACTGACGAAGAATACATGGGCCATTACATCATGATGCATGGACCTGAACGTCTGGTAATGCCAAGTTCCTCCTATCATTCCACATACCTTTTTTTCTCGCATGTTCATTTGGCATCATAATGGTAGCATGACCGGTTCTTCCTATACATGCATATGGTCAAAACAGTCACTTATAATGATATACAACACATTTAATAGTGCTTGAAAGGTTATGTTTCAGGTTTTCAGTTATTTGAGTTTCTTTTTATGAGGAATAGCTGTTCCTTGGTTGCATGAGTTTAAATTTCACAGTCAAATTGTTGGTCTAGCTGCTAGCAAATCATCCTTCTTTGTTGACATAGTGCATAGCTACCTTCACGAGGACTGGGGACCAACATAGAAGGTTGATGCCAAGTTGACATCCTGTCATAGAATTCTGTTGATTTTTCAATGGAGCTTTCTCTTGCTCCATGCTAACCCTATTCTAATGGGAGAAGGCTTCTACGAGCAAGGTTAGGTTGTTATGTTTCACATACCTGTAAATAATGTATATGGTTAGAGAATGAGCAGCATGGTTATATTCTAAATTTTAAGATACTCCTCCAAATGACCCTATGTGTGTCTAACACGTGTACGACACGATACTTCCTCGACACTCATGTTGAATATACGATACTTCCTCGACACTCATGTTGAATATAACACTCACATGTCTAGGTTCCAAAGTGGACCATAATGTAGTTGGAAGTGAATTGAGTATCTCTATCATGGTCGTGATCACGTGAAACATTATTAAAATATTAGTAACATTTCGTTTCAAGTGGGTCCTTTTTGGAACCTAGTCATCACCTAAAGCATGCACACTGATATATGTTATTGAGATCCAACGGTATGTCTATGTAATCGTGGAT
This sequence comes from Iris macrosiphon, assembly GCA_036927795.1. NCBI lineage: Eukaryota > Viridiplantae > Streptophyta > Magnoliopsida > Asparagales > Iridaceae > Iris > Iris macrosiphon. The sequence continues at coordinate 185,937,115 of JAYESA010000003.1, read as the reverse complement.
ATAGAATGTGTATATATAACTGTATCTATACCATATTTGTATCGGAGATGTTTAAAAAAAATCCATATTCCAAATCCGTATTGTGTCCGTATCCTTGTCTATGCAACAAAGTCATATATGATATTTTGTCAGCTTTTAGGAGTGTGAAGTGTTTCCTCTCTTCTTGAGCGAGAATCCCCTTGCATTGGGTGGCTAAGTTCCCATATTTGGTTGAACGAGTCTTTGTACTTTGAACAAACTTCCCTTTTACCGTTCCTCTCTCCAACTCCAATTATGTTGTGCTTAATACCGTGTGTTTTAATCTGAGGTCCTTAACCGGAAGGAGGGTTGCTTTCGGTAGCTGCGACCAGCATGAAATATTTTCGAGGATCTCTTTCAAATGAATAGCCAACCCCAAAAATATGGAATGAAGGTTTATTGTTGTGTTGTTTTGGCATTGTCACTCTGGATGACCCATCTCACTATGTTGCTCTCATCTGGATATCCTATTACCCTCATTCATCAAAAGAAGAATATAACCATGTATCTCAAGATTGATTTGTATATTCTTGTTGTATTAAATAATGAAGGAACACAAAACAGAGGTGGATTACATTTTCGAGTTTGCAAAATTTTAGTTTACAAATGTATTATCTGACAGCATATTTTCAATTTCAATATATTTGATCATGTCTAATATATGTATATGTTCACATTGATGATGTTATTTGGAAGACGATGCAGAAGAGATTACTCAATTGATTGTTCAGTTTGTGTCGTCACTACCAAAATCCACGAGACTGATTGAGGAGGAATCATTTGCAGGATCACTCCGAACAGGAGATTCACGGAGACGACTACAACCATGGTCATGACAATGTTGCTGGTTTGCCAGTACGTATGGTCGTGGTCAGGAATGGGGATATTGAGATTTCACATGCTGATTTGCTCTGCAGATCATGGGGCCATACAAGGGTAAGTGGAACTCATCTGCTTTTTATTGTTAAATATGGTCTTATTTTCATTTCTCTCTCGGTGTAGGAGTATCCAGCTGATGACCTTTTCACTTAAAATGCAGCCTCTGGGAACCCTTTTCAACGCGGCATTACATTTTGCTAACAGAAGCCTGGATTGTGCGCATGGGGTGGTGAAAAAATCTTCTTCCTCGGAACGTCTAATGAACAATGAAGTGTGTAGATGAGGAATAAGGGAGACATCCTTATAAGAAGATTTTAATTTTACAGTTGATTCTTAGGAATTAATTCTATGTTCTTCTTCTTGTTATTTTCTGGTCTTGTAGAAGAAAAAAGAAACACAGTTTTTAAACATTACACGAATGCCGACTCTTTCGAGTTGCCAGAGACTTGTTTGAGTCAGAGATGCTGGTGGTTGGCATGGGGTATATTTACTGTCAATTCTTATTTCTCATATTCTTACAGGTGAAATTCCATCAAATTGCTTGTTGCACCATTTTGGCATTGCAGTGTAATGTTGAGCTCTCTCTCTCTCTCTCTCTTTAAGCAAATCAATTGCTAGATGCACTGTTCCAGTTTGACGCTCACTTTCAGACTTCAGTGGAAATTTAAGTGAGATAAATGACTTGGTAGTTAGTTCTCTTGATGAGCAATTTGTTCTCATTTATACAGCAAAGATCAGGTCTTAAAAGAATTACAGGATATATTTTGTGAGGTCTGTATGAATATCTTGCACGTCTTGGTAACGATGTTTTGAGATAGGACAATTAATGCTAGGGGATACCAATATCTGAACATATATTTCATGTATTTGTTGACTACATGATATGGCAGTTTATGTGTTGAAAACGATAATACTAAGAGGACGACCGTATTAGTGTTATATAGACTTTCATATCATGTGGTCACTAAAATGTGGTCATATTTTGTTCTCATTTAGTGCTCGTCTCCGATCCATGAAACTCGGTGTTGATAACATGAAAATGGCTCCAAATTTTTTACGATACGAGGTTGAAATAGGAGTTTAAACGAAAAATTTCACAAAAAATAGTGTTTGGATGCTTAACACTCAAAATGTTTTTTTATTTTTTTATTTTTACCTTAGCTTTAAAATATATATATATATATATATATATATATATATATCCTTTTCTCAGCATTTTTTTGGGCAAATGTTTGGTAAAATTTTTACAATATTTTTTTTACAATTACAAATGTTTTAAAACCATTTTTTCTGATCTCTCCGTCACAACTACAAAGATCATACAAAAAATTATTTCTAATTTTTTTACCAAATGTAATCTTAAAACATTTGTTTCTGAAAATCAATTTTCAGATGCAAGTAACAAAACACAAAGCGAAAATTTGTAAAACTATAAAACAATTTTATGACTTCTTTTTTTGAAAATTGTTTTAAAATTAAATTTTTTGAAAAGCTATCCAAACAACTCGTGCTTGGAAAGATTAGATAGGAGATCAAATGTAGATAACCCTTAAAATTAGGTGAGATTAAAGATAGGAACATGTGAAATGCAAATAATGAAAGAAATGAGTAGAATTAAAGAAAGAAAGACAATAAGAAACTTGACAATTATTTCTAGACACCAACCAAAATATTTTTGACATGAATTGATTCTAAAATCTAAACCCCAATCTAGTAGTCTATTGTTTTCTTTAATTAAACAGTAAGATAATTTGTAGAGAAGGGATTAAAATTATCTCAGGATTAGAAATGTGCCCCAAAATCAAGGAGGGCTATTAAGAAGTTCTACTTGATCTTCATATTGTGTTTCGGTGTCATGCCAAAGCTCCATCATCCATGAAATCCACCTCTAAATGAACTCAGTCATTTGCTACAAGCTTGCAACCCTTTCCAATAAAATTAAAAATAATGATATTGTTATTTATAATGCTTTGATTAACCATTAAGTTCATACAGAAATTGAGAAAGTGCACATCATGCATTAGAGTTTCATGCACTTTTTTTTTTCTACCTCTTCTCCTTAAATGTGTTTTTATTGGACGACGTGGGAGAATGGTGAGGTAAAACGGGCATTTATAAAACTAATATAACGAATTTAATATTTAGTTAAATTAATAATTAAAGATTATTATAAATTAGTTAACTAATATTAATTAATAATCAATCCTTCATCTTAACAAATTAATATTATTAAATAATTACAATAGTTATGATATCATTTTATTAATTGTATTATCTGTACATTTAATTGTTAATTATCTTAATTGATCAATATTAGCCATGGTTATAATTTATAGACTTAGACATTGATTAAATATCTTTATGAATAATATATTACATAATATTAATTTATTTGACTAATTACATATTTAAATAATTTCTCATTATTATTTTTATATTAATTTGTACAAATTTTAATTAGTTAATATTATTTTTTGAATTATTATGAATATTAGTTTAATTATCTTGACTTCGATAATAAATTTGTTGTATTCATCATTTTGTATTATTAAACAAATTAATTATTAAGCTGTAAGATATCACTTTTAGTTATTAAAAAAATTATTACAAAGTTAAGTAACTGTTATGGAAAAAAACTCCGCTTTCATCATCATACATTCTATAAAAAAGTTAGTTCCCTCCCCACATCCCATACCACTCCTCCACCTCCCAAGTCAAACATCGAAAATAAAAAAAATCTCCCTACTTTCGCACTTAGTACTCCATTTCCATGCATGCAAACAACCCTTTAAGATCAATCAAACATAACAACACATTTTCTCTTCCCTTTCAATTTCCTTTATGATTCGAAACGTGGTTGATTCTTATTTTTCAATTATGTTCCGTTCCCAACCTCCACATGTGAAGTGTGATGACAAAATAATTTTTATTTTATATTAATATTATTTAATATTAGCTCCAATAATAATTTACTTGCATCTATCCACAATGTTACCACGTTGCATTAGTTAATCACTTTCATATATTGTTTCAGATCTCCAACTCCCCATTATGATGGACTTTCTTTTGCAAAACCGTAATGTTGTCACGACCACACTGTAATGTTGTTGTGAGGGTATTCCCCTGCTTAAATAGCGCATTGAGTGACTCTTATGATTACCGATGAGAGGTATAAGACCCAAACTGGGTGGCGGAAGATTAGTGGATCGAGCCACGAGGGCATTTTATTCCTTCCATTTATTAATGGTAGGAGTTGAGAGGGGGAGGGGAGGGTAGTGGGCCCACAAGGCATGCAATGCAGTATGCGAAAAAAGTTCCGTGTGAAATGTCTTGAGTTCTCTTATTGAAATTTGTATGTCTCTTATGTCAATTTTTTTTATATCCCATGTCTATGTTACAACATAAAAAGTAATAGAACATGAGGGTGGTGGGCCCACAAGACATGCAATGTAGCATGAGAAAAAAGTTTCGTGTGAAATGTCTTGAGTTCTCTTATTGAAATTTGTATGTCTCTTATGTCAAATTTTTTATATCCCACGTCTATGTTACAACATAGAAAGTAATAGAACATGATAAAATTATAACCACTATTTTCTTTCGTCCATTCAAATATTGAAAGTGGACCAGAATTTTGTTTTCGAACTTCTTCATCAAAATTATATCCAAAAGCTAAAAAGTATATAGACTTTGTGAGAAGGCCTAAAAACTTGATACCGAAAAAGTATATATACTTTGCATTAAAAAAAAGTATATATGCTTTTTTATTTAAAAAAATTAAGAAAAAGAAAAAGAAGAAGCACACCAACTTTTACAAACCACATACCGGGTCAACCGAACCGGAGAAAGTAAACCGGTCGGACATTAAAAAGAATCTCCCCATCGGTTCAACTCTCTTTCTTCAACCGACATCACCGCTGCTCTCTCTCTCTCTCTCCTCCCCAGCCATAGACTCATTTCTCCCCAACAGTCAAATCAAAATCTTCTGGAGAGAGAAAATTAGGGTTAGGATTATGCTGTCGAACCACCTCCAGAATGGGATCGAGACCGCGCGGCTGGTCTGGTCGCGTCTGCCGAGCGCGGAGGAGGCCGCGGCGGCGGAGGAGGAGATCGACGGGAGGATCCGGGCCTCCGGGGGGACAGAGAGCCTCGACTACGAGGTCTTCGAGAACCACGCCTACAGGCAAGACCAGGTCCATTCCCCCAAACCCCCGTGTCCGTGCTGTGTCCGGCTGTATCTGTGTGTAGCTCTGTCATCACTAATAGAAAGTTTTCTGTTGTTTTCTTACCGACAGGCGGAGAGAGGGAAGCTCTTCCTTTGGTACCATGTCATGGTCAAGTGGCTCTTCTCCTTGCTCATCGGAATCGGTGAGTAATTCTGATCAGTTTCGTTAAAGTGTTTGATAGTATGGTTCAATAGTTTCTGGAGACTAAATTTAGTTCAACAATTATGGTGTTGTGTGCAACTTTGCCCGCATTGCTTTAGGTGTCCACCAAATATACCAACAATCCACTTTTTGGAACTGGAATTCCGGACCAAGTCAGAACTTTGAGAATTTTTTGATACTGCCATTTTAGGGAGTTTAGAATAAAATAATGTTAGTTATAAAAAATGTTCCATAAAAGACTGGTACTTAAGAAACCAAATTGATGTTCTCTCTGAAATCGTGTTTCCAAGATGCGACTTAACTTAAAATAGCATTTGGGTGGACTTGACGTCCGCAGAACACGATATCTACTACTGAAATCGAGTTTTTAGAGATGCAATTCCAAAAATAATGGTAGTTTGCTAATAAGATTCAAAAGTACCATTTTTATGGAAAGGTTTTTAAGTTAGCTGACTTCTTTTTTTGTTTAAGTTCTGGGAATTTCATGTCCTTTTGCTCCCTGGTTGCATTTTTTGCTGATACTAGATGAGGAATAGAGGGAGAAATTCTCAATTTTGGTTCAGTAGTCACCTAGGAAGTGGAAGGTACTACGAAAATTGCTCGTCTGTTACATTGCGTCGGACACGTATTGGACATGACACAAATGCTCCAAAATACACTAGGAATGCCAGAGTATGTGGTATGTCTATGTCATCGTGCCTGTATTGTGAACTTTCACTCACATGACCGTGATATCTGACATAGTCAAGTGGCTCCTTGCTTGTCAGAATTGGTCACTGATATTGCTCAATTTTAGTCCCCAAATTGGGAATTTATTGTCCTTTTGCTCTCCTGTGGTTGCTTTAATGGCTGATAGTACATGAAAAATAGCTATATTTGCACGGGCATGAATGAGATACAACACAATAAAGACTCAGAGACACTGTCACAGGACATATTTCTGGCAACCATAGTATATTTTTGAACATGTGTCCAATACAATACAACACACACACAACACTGATTTTGGAGTGCCTGTGCTTCCTAGATGATATCATGGCAAGTTCTCAATTTTATTAGTTCAATAGTTACCCTCTTATATACAAATCCCTACATGACGTTAGTATCTTAAAACACAAACATTCATGTCCTTTTGCTCTCCCGTGCTTGCTTTAGTAGATAACGGATAGCTGTGCTACACAGCCACAAATATAACATGACACGATACATATTTTAGCATGTGCTAGTTTAGTTTGAAATTTATGTGTTCTGTCCAGTATGCTAGTTTGCACAGATATGAATACAACAAGACACAATATGGACACGGTGACACGGGAAGCACACTTTTTTGGTGTGTCCTAATCTATTTTGAAGTGTCTCTATTGTGTCTAAATATGTGTCCAATTCTATACATGCACATCGCCAAATTCAGGAGTGTCTAAGTCTCCTAGCCAAAACACATTAAACACGCAAGATACATACACGACACTAACTTTTGCAGTGTCCGTGCTTCCTAGACGAATAGCATGGCAATTGTCAATTTTAGTTCAATACTTGCGATTACAACTTCCCCAAAATGAGTTTAAACATCCAGCAAATACTCCAGCAACCAACGTTGTAACCACTGCATTATAATAGATCTTTTTCTTTGTTGCTTTTACTGATAAAGTTCCTTTGTTTGGAAGTAAGGAAGATTTCATGGACGGAAATGTGAAATCCACTCTTATACCTAACTAAAACTATCACGACCCGTCCCCGAATAATCGGGCATGGGTCTTGGGTACGTCCAGCCTACGCCGCAACATCGGCGGTAGAACGATGTCTAGGTCATCTATACTATCGAACAATAATAATCCACAATAATATATCACTTGTCAACAATACCTCATCTCCAAATATAAATGCTCAATCACAATAATTCTATAAGATGGAACAACGCACAAATATGATATAAAGAGAGTCAAGAAAATAAGAGTCAAATACAACTCGTAATATAAGTCTAAATGCTATCAATATCCAAATGAGTCTCCAAAATAGAGATAATACTAATGTCAAAGCTGGAGACAAATCCAGTACAATAAGAGCTAGCTAATCTACTGAGCTACAACTAGTGTGTCATCTCCCTCGACTGGTACTAGTCCCTCATGAGCCAAAGTCTCCAACGTCTACTCCTACCACATCCTGGGGTCCATACTATGTAGGACACCAATCCTCAACATCATCTGAAAAATATATCAGTCAGGATTGGAGCGAAGCACAAAACTCTAACAACAGTTCCAATAAATGATAAAGACTATGTAACAGTAATCAAAGAGAAATACAAGATAATGAAACAATAACAGAAATAATGGCAATAACTGATAATGGAAATGCTGTAAGTACAAGAGTAAATAAGTATCATGTAAAAGAATCAGGGAATAAAGAGCTATCTAAGTGAGTGAGTACTAGCTTCGACATGTGATCGACATTGGAACTTGCACATGAATATGGCCTGGTTAATCATACGTGAGGTGTATGATTAACACTCACAAGGACATGCACATGGAGGGGTATGATCACATATCTAACTAACACTCTCCGCCCCGACTGGTATAGTGGATCCAACCATGACACGCTGCGACATGAGATTCTATGAGAAAGGAGCTAATCTTCTCATGAATCGGTGTCTATACATATACAAGATCACAAGGCATGCACAAGGTTCACATAAAATAACATATCATGATGGGATCCGAAACATACCAATCCGTGTAGCCATGTGTCAAGAAATCAAGTATAACTACACTAGATACAAGAAACATAGAAGATATCATAAACGAGAAACCATCAGATAATGTACTCGCCTGGAATCCGGGATGAAGTATCAACAGTATCTGTAACAGTGCCTCGATGACCTAAATATGAAATATCAAGTCAAAACAATGATTTGGAATGATAACATGCTATAGTAGTTCAATTCTAAGTCTCTAAATCATTTCTAGGTCTCTAAATCATTTCTAGGTCAATACCTTACTAAACTAGGTTTTCTAGGTCATACTAGTCATAACTTTCTAGTATCTAAGGTATATTTGCTAATGCTGGGTATACTAGCTATATTAAGCAACACTAGCTAAATACTATAACGTATATAACATACAATATATATATATATATATATATATATATATATATATATATAACATAACTATTTGTCTATAACTCATTACCTTGACTTAGACTCATAGTCTATTACCTATGTTACCTATTTTCCATGATATCCTGTGATATCAATATCCTAATACCTATACTCAATCTAATACTAATCAATATCTACCCCTAACCCAACATCTCATAATACCTATTACCTATACTCTTGATACACCAACACCAACATCTAAGTGCACTGTCTCCTACTAGTCATTGATACATAAGACCCCAAATCTGATAGACTGATCTCTCTGCACAGATACATGTGCTGTGTACAATTGCACTCCCCTCTGCTTCAGGTCTTCACCCAACATCAACTACACTTGATACTTCAAGTATTAGTCACTGCCTGATACCCCTACACCCCAAATCTGGCACCAACACTCCTTAGCCACTGCCACTGTTGCTTCATGCAGTGCACAGGAGTGCACTGCAGCCCCCCTCAACTGAGCACAGTTGCTGCAAAGAGCAACTGAGCAGATGCTCAACCCAGCACTGCAGGTCAATGCCTTCCCCCATGCTGCCTGCCATGCACACCCACTGCATTACTCAAGCCACAGCACTCACCTCTCCACTGAATAACAACCTTGAATGCCTGGCCTGCACTGCCCTCATTTGGCCTCACACTCAACTGGATTCCCCATCTCTAAGTCCCAAGCTCTCTCTACCTGTCTATATATAGGTATGAATATATCAAGGCATCACTTACCTACATTAAGTATCTTAGTACCTCACTTCACTGCTACACTAACTAACCCCCCCCACACAGGTACACACTAGCACACAACAGCTCTAACACACACTATCATCACCACATGACACACTCAAAGCACTCACACAATATCCCTCACACATAAATGCACACACCTAATGCACTTGGCATTCACTGCTACACAAGTCACTCCCTCAATCACACATTGACATACTAGGTATCAATCCCTCACTGATACAATACCCTCCCCCCCCCCCCCCACACACACACACACACACACACTCTCTCTCTCTCTCTCTCTCTGTCAATTACAGCAACAAGACTGCTGTTGTGTGCAGCACTGCACAGTCCAAAAGCCAACCCCAGGATCACCATTCCCCTGCTACAATTCAGTCACACACCCACACACATACAATTTAGCAAACACCTTGTGTGCACCCATGTGTATCACACCAATAATTTTCGATACTCTCATGATACAAGCTCTCCACTCCAAACTCCACCAAAACACCATGAACACATATAATATATAAATTAGGACTAGAATTAAGTAATATATATTAATTATAATAGATCTATGAGTATATGGACACGAGGAACCAAAACTATGAAGAAAACATAAATTCTCAACCCCGTGTCACAATGTATCATGACACACTCTCCGTGTCCAATTGTGGACACGTAGAAGTCCAAGGTTCAAAGTATCGGTATCGGAATCGGTATCGGACCATTCCTATGAGTATCGGGATCGACGGTATCGGTAGTATCGGCGGTTTCGGATCGGAGTATCGGATTTTTTGGTATCGGAAAGCAAACAACTATTAGTAAATTATTAACATTTAAAAGAATATATTTTATACATTTATGCATAATTTAAAGTATTTTCAGTATTGTTTCTTAGTATTTTTGATATTGAATGAAATATTAGTCATCCTTGTTGATTGATTTATATGCGATAGATAAGTTTTCCTCTTTTATATGTTTTTACAACCTTACTATGCTTTTACATCCTTTCTAATTGGTCTTTTTAATTCAAATTTTTTTGCCGAATTGACTGAAAAAAAGACCTCTAATGTCGGTATCGGTCAGTATCGGGTATCGGTCGGTATCGGATCGGGACATGCCAAACTGTATCGGTATCGGCCGTATCGGATCGGTATCGGCCGATACTTTAAACTATGCGTAGAACCCATCACACATCACAATAGACTCGATTTGTCCTATTGAGGACACGACACAACCAACACATGGACACAATTCGGATTTTCTCCAAATTGAGCCCAAAAACCAACAATACAACCATCAAATGCATAGATCTACCAAAATTGAGGCCCCTAGTGCCTATATCTACCATAGAAGGGTCATTTTCTCCAACTAAAATTGAGAAGTTTTACCTCTATTAGAAGTGTCCTCCTTGGTGGACTCCGAATTTGGACACGGTAGGGATGACTTGGACACAAATTTCTCCTTGGGGACTCATCTCCAAGCTCCATGCTCCTCGATGAAGAATGAATAAAGAGAATTGGGAAGAGAAAGTGAAATTTGAATTCTAGATCTAGAATTTGAGGGGGAAATAATTGGTATTTAAAATGAATTGTTGCTTGGGAAGGAAGTAGCAATTGGAGGAAAACTAAATTCAAAAGAAAGACACATGGCATTCTCCAATTGGTTGGGTTCAATTGGTTTTATTCATTTTCTCCAATTTTAATTTGGAAATTAAAATGAAAAAAATCTAATTTGATTAAGAAGGGAATCTCTACAACTAATAGAAAATATTTCTTTCATGACAACTAACTTAATTTAATTCTAATTAATTAACTAGGCAACTAGCACTAATTAATTCTAGGCCATTCCCATTAATTCTAAACGAACCAATAATACAAAATATATTCATATAACAACATGCAAAATTACCAAAATACCCTAACATACAAAATTACTAAAATACTCCTATAGTGAAAATAGGTGGTTACAAAAACCATGAAGAACATTTCCTAAGGGTTTAGATACAAGGCCATATTCATCCTCCATGCCTTACATGAACTACATGTATTCCATATTTTCATGTTATTATTGTGCATGGAGCCAATCTCTCAGAGAGGTCAACTTGTATGGTCTTGTTTTTTGGGCTTCTATGAGGTCTTCGGAGTAACTTGAACTTCTTTTTTGAATCGTGGTTAGAGGTTCTATTTGGAGTCCTAACTTCTTCTCTAGAAATTAAAACCGTACTAATAATCCGAGTAGGCCTGGTTAGAAACCCCTACTCGGATGGTCTTGTTAAAAACCATGAAGAAAATTTCCTAAGGGTTTTGATACAAGGCCATATTCATCCTCCATGCCTTACATGAACTACATGTATTCCATATTTTCATGTTATTATTGTGCATGGAGCCAATCTCTCAGAGGTCAACTTGTATGGTCTTGTTTTTTGGGCTTCTATGAGGTCTTCGGAGTAACTTGAACTTCTTTTTTGAATCGTGGTTAGAGGTTCTATTTGGAATCCTAACTTCTTCTCTAGAAATTAAAACCGTGCTAATAGTCCGAGTAGGCCTGGTTAGAAACCCCTACGAGCTTCCGGAAGAGGTAATCAAGAGTAAAGGCGCCAGAACTGCACCCTCATTGACTGGCTGACTTGCTATCATTGTATCAACTTACTTGTCTTATCTAACGAACTTGGCACTTCCTTGCTTCACAATCAAGCAGTTTGAAAGAATGTCTTTTCGTATTTAGTCGGCTATTTTAAATTAATTAAAGAGCTCTCTTCTGTGAACTTTATATTAATTGGTTGTACTTTAGTAGGTAGCATAGAGTTAACAAAAAAAAATGACACTCATATAAAAGGCCATAATCAAGAACCCTTACATAAATCAGTTAAATGCTAGAGAATGTCGTTTGTTATTTGAATGCCTTTACTCTGCTTCTCTTTGCTGGACTATTCTTGATCTTGAATATATTTTTCATTTGCATAGCACTTTATTCACTTAATTTATTGACCTCGTTCTTTTCTACTTTGGAGCCAACTTGATTTTTCTTTACTCAAATCATGTATGAAATCTGTTTTGCATACTATGATATTGTGTAATTTATTATTGCTTTGTTTGTACCAGCTCATCGATGGATTTATTCTTCTTCAGCATTTAAAGATTGATCACTATCTCATTAGTCTTGAATATTATATTTCACTTTCAGGCACGGGATTGGCTGCAGTTTTTATTAATCTTGCTGTTGAAAACTTCTCTGGCTGGAAATATGCTGCAACTTTCTCCATAATACAACACTCATATTTTGCGGGTTTCTTGATCTATATTATCTTCAATCTGGGTTTGGTCTTTTCTTCTGTATTTATCGTCACACAGTTTGCACCGGCTGCAGCAGGATCTGGTATTCCAGAGATTAAAGGCTACTTAAATGGTAAGCTTTGATTTCTTCAATTTTCATTCAGCAAATGTAATATTGATGCATTTGAAATTTAATAAACATGCAGGAGTTGATACACATGGAATACTTCTCTTTAGAACATTGATTGGAAAAGTACGTCTCAAAACATATTTCTCACTTATCTGCTGAACTTAGTATTCTGACGGATTTACACCTCTCTCCATACTCGAACAGATATTTGGGAGCATTGGGTCGGTCGGAGGGGGGCTTGCTCTAGGGAAAGAAGGTCCTCTTGTTCACACTGGTGCTTGTATTGCTTCCCTTCTTGGGCAAGTATGTTCTCGCTGCTCAGAAAGTTTCGTCTTATATTTCGTACTTGTTTAGAAAGATTTCCTTTCTTGTTTGTTACATGTCAACATGGGGGCTTTAGTTATGATTTTTTCCATATTCTTGGTACTTTCAGTTCCTGCTTTTCTTCTATTTATAATTTTGTCTCAGAAGTGTATGCACTCAAGAGATCAGGTAGGTAGTTTGGCGAAGGGGTTTGAATCGTTGCACCATATCCTTCTTCAGTTTTTTTGTATCAATTAAGTCAATTTTTTGTATTGTCAATACAAAAAGTATAGACTGTGAAGTGCTTTTTATGGGATCGATGTGTGCAACAGGCTTCCTTTCACTATTTATTATTATGCAGAATTGTTTATGCATTTTCATGGTACCTAAAGCAGCTGCTGTTCTTTTCACTTCTATTTTTAGTTAGTATAACCCTTTTATGGAAGAATTCAGAATATAAACTACAAAATATGTCCTAAAGTTCACTTCTTTCTTGAATTGGCTTAACAACCTTAACAGAAAATGATTCTTGCTGCCACTTTGATTTTGACTGTTCAGAATCCATTTTTAATCATTATTTCACTCGTAGACTGTTAAGCAAGTTGTGGTTGCATACTTTGTTCCACAATTACATGCAACTCAGTTCCTTTTCTCAAACAAGTTAGTATGTTCACGTTACCTTAGTGCTCTATGTTGCATTTTATGTGCTAGTAGAGTACTAGGTTATAACATAGACTACAAAATATGCGATCCTTTTCTGCTCCACGTCGAATGGTCATTGTCATTCATTTCGAAAGTCAGTACACCAGGGAGTTATAGTTGTCGTGTGAACAGCCTGCTACCTTCCCTTGCACACAATAAATCGTTTGATGTAATAAGTTCATACATCACCTAGAATGCTTCAATTTCTCAAATAAGTCCTACACTGGATAAATTGTAGATCCTCAGAAAAACCTGAAAGTTGAGAAGTGCTCATTGATTGTCATGTGAATATTAGATCTCGATTCTCTCAAAACAGAAAATAAAATAAAATAAAAGCTGGCTTATCAGTCATACCAGAACTCTTAGCACATTTGATGTACACCCTATGTTGCACGGACAGATCCGACACGACACCTTTTAGCACGGTCACCTATTTGGTACCTATTTTGGTGTGTCCTATTGTATTTTAGAGCATAGTTGCCTAATTCGCCAACCCCCCCTACGCCTCACGAATTGGGACGAACGACCCCAAACGGGGTGCGTTCGCGACCCGTTCGTCAAATTTAGCGACCCGGATTTTGATGGCTTTGGTTATGAACTTATGATATTTGGTGTATATTTCTATATAATTGTATATGGTACAAAAGACGACCCAGATAAATACGAACGACCCCAAATAGCATACCGAATAAGCCTACCCCCATCGCACCGCATACCGGCTGAGGTACCGTACTGCGTACCCGTACCACGTACCAAAGCAACCCACGATCCTGGTAACATTGTTTTAGAGTGCCCGTGTGTGCCCGTTATGTGTGTCTGACATGACACGGACACAACATGAATTGGAGTGCCCATGCTTCTTGCTATACACATATATCTGTCTGCACTTAATGCATATATTTTCCCTCCGAAGAGTACTTTATTATTGTACTTTTGTCAATACTTGTTTAATGTATACTTGCACTTTGGTCAAGATTTGTTTGGTACGTGTTCATCTAATTGGTTGGCCTGTCAGCTAAGTAGCTAAGATACCATGTCTTGTCCCCAAGTTGCATGACTTCTTTTCTCATAGTTGCATCCTGCAGTATGTACAATAAATTTTTTGAAGTAAGAGTGAATACCAGGTGGTGTAAAAAAAAATCCACTTCTGCGTTCATTTCATGCACCTCTTGTAACTATCAGCCCTAATGTTTGAGAAGAAGTTAGAAGGCTTCTATTATTAAATTATTTTGTATTAAATACTTTTGCTTCATTTCAGTTTTTCTGTAGGCTGCATCTTATTGTTTGTGGGCAAAAGTGTTATTGAGTTTTTGAAGACTCATTTCATTTTAGTAGCCTGATTTCTTGCGGATACTTATCTAGTTATTTTGTATTTCTGCTAGCTGGTTATAGACTTTAACAATGCTTGATCAACTGAAGAAGTTATGTATGCACACAAAAGTTTGTTTAAAGATGAAGTTGTTTTTTCTTTTTGTCGCACAACATGATTACATAATGATGATCTGAGTATTTGCAGGGTGGATCGACAAAGTATCATCTAAGTTCAAAGTGGTTTTGTGTTTTCGAGAGTGATCGTGATCGCCGTGATCTCGTGAGTTACTTCTATCCCCTTGTATTGTGGGAAGTCAGAACTTATTTGCTTTACGACATGGTACCTTGGATTTGTTTTTTATTCTCTTGTGATGTTTGATTAACTATTTCTCTCTTTTTAATATAACATTAGTTTATTCCTGTCATGTTAAACTATAGGCTACATTCCGCAACATGTGTTTAACATTTAAAACAGAAAATTGCTCAGGAGAAATGACCTAAACCACTTGCTCCTGCTCCTGTAGATACAATAAATTTACACAAGCAGACCGTGTTGTAGTCCGATTTGATATAGTTGAAGAACTCCATTATCATCATAATGCATCAAGCAAGCCTTCTACTAGAATGTAGTTGGCTATGGAGCATGAGAAAGTTCCAGAATGGCAAACTTTTATGACCCAATGCCAACCAGATGAAGGCGCTCTGTGCTGGTGCCAAATTTCTAACCAAGGTATCTATTAGCAAGAGAGGCTGTTCCTAAAAGGCTAGTTGGTGGATAGGTAAACCTACTTTGATCCTGCATTCTGGCTCATGCTACTAAAGAGCACTCTCTCAAGTTCATCTCGACTAGGAGATGAAGAAAATAACTTTGATCTTATTTCGCTCTAGGGAGTTGCATTTGTCACATGTAGAACTCTAAATCTTGTAAATAATTCTGTCATAATCGGTATATACTAACTTAATTGCAAAATCTTTAGTTCCTAGATGATATGATCAAATTTGTAGTCTATGGGATCATGTTGTAGTTCAGAGTTGATTTACTTGTAAAACTCCAATGTATTTTCTACATTTTAAAATGTCTATTTGTAACCTTGATTGCAAAATCCTTAGTTTCTAATTATATCTAGTGAGATAGCCATAAGTAACCTAGTGACTCTTAAGTTCCATTATATCTGATTTTCTTTGTGCGGACATCTTTTGAAATCAGCATTTGATTTAGTATGTGATGTTCCATGGAACATTATAAATGATTCGACTCCTATTGCCCTGCGTCACTGTTCCATAATTTCTCTTTTTTTTGGCATTTTAGTCTCAAGAAAAAGTTAAGGGGGTCTGCAGAGCAAGACAAATGTTTCTTATCATTTACAAAGTGGTTTAGGTTGAATTTCACTTTAGAAAGTTAGTTGCAGTGGAGTTTTCTTCCTCACATAAGGTTGACAAGACTCACGTGGCTGAACATGATCTATCTGTACTGACTAGCCATATTTGGGACTGAAAACTGGAATATATGTTTGAAACCTTTCTTATTTGAGTTTTCATTGTTTCTTGATTAAGATTGTGAGTACAAATTTCAAAGTGTTCACTAGTGGGCACTTAGGTGGTACCAGGTTAGCTTCAGCCCAATGTTACCAGGATCGTGTGTCGCTTTGGTACGTGGTACGAATACGGGTACGCGGTACGGTACCTCAGCTGGTACGCGGTGCGGTGGGGGTAGGCTTATTCGGTATGATATTTGGGGTCGCTGTTCTTTTTTATCTGGGTCATTTTTTGTACCATATACAATTATATAGAAGTATACACCAAATATCATAAGTTCATAACCAAAGCCATCAAAATCCAAGTTCATAACCAAATCTATCAAAATCCAAGTGAAGGAAAGCATAGACAATATTCTTGTAACTAAACCAAATACTAAAGTTCATAACCAAAGCCATCAAAATCCGGGTCACTAAATTTGACGAACGGGTCGCGAACGCACCCCGTTCGGGGTCGTTCGTCCCAATTCGTGGGACGTGGGGGGGTTGACAAATTAGGCAACTATGCTTCAACCACTTTATCCTCTAATCGTTTATCACTTATACATGTTCCTGATTCCACAGCTACCTGGGCGCCCTTATACTACTGCTTATGTAGTTGCCTAGGCGGTTATTGACCATCTGGTGCTTAGTCGGCACTTTCCCACATTAATGTGTGCCATATAATGTGTTGTACTTTTTGTCAATTATCATATAATACTGCTTATGTGTATCTTAACTTTTATGTTATATTATGTTTATATTTTTAGCTGTATGCATAAGTTTTACGTTATAAGACTATTTACAACTTCAACTCATTTGAACTGTACACTTATTCATGTTCGTTTCATTTTTTTATTATTTGGTGTATAGGTTTTACCTAGATGTTATCTTAGTGATTTTTCATTATACTTCGAATTTTAGAACTAGACCTTTTGTCATGCATAATTTATGAAAGCAAAACTTTTTTCATGTATGACGATTTTGGCTTACATGCTTTATGAACTACTATATCTGGAGCCGTTCTTCATCTGAGACTGTTTTACATGTATAGCTTAGTCTTCCCTAAAGCTAAACTTACCTTTTGTGCTCTACGTGCATCTCCTCTTGTTAACTTCTTGTTGAATGCAAAATCTTCACCCACTCATTTTATGACCTCCCACAAGTCGTACTTTATGAACGACATTTGTTGTTTGAGGTGCTTTTTTGTGTGTGTGGTGGTTGGGGTTGGGGTGGGGGGGGGGGGGGGGGGCATTATTTGTGAAATTATACTCAGGACAGTTGCAGTGCTAAAACTTAAACTACTATCTATTTCTTGACATACTTCTATATCATTACTTCCTAATGGCATTGCTGCTTATTTTTTCTGTTATCTACATATTGTTGATGCAAGATGTATTAAATATCAGGATATTACCAATAAATGTCTATGATATAAAGGAACTATAAGGTGTTAACACAAGATGGCTTATTAATATACATTTAGGAAACTACAATTTTATAAGAAAAAAAAACCCTACGTGGGTTCGAGTCACGGAAACAAACTCTTCATATATACGGGGGTTAGGTTGCATACATCTTGGGCCTTGTGGCAGTGGACGCCTTTTATTCAGGATAGGTTGATTAATTTTTTGGCCTTTCTAAAAAATGTTAACTTGATTATGAAGGGAAACAGAATCAGAAATATGTTTTCTTCATGGATAACATGAGGTGCTATTATCAGTGCTTATAGTCTTGTGTTAATGCAAATGCGTAGGTGAGCCGGTGTCAACTTTTCATTCGCCTATTTCAAATTTGTTAATTTTTTTGCCTTCCGTTACGATTATTACTGTTTATGATTAATTGATTGTTTTTGGTATGTGAAAGGTAACATGTGGTTGTGCAGCTGGTGTTGCTGCTGCCTTTAGAGCTCCAGTCGGTGGTGTTCTCTTTGCTTTAGAAGAAGTTACGTCCTGGTAAGAAGCCTAAACTTGATGGTATACAAAGTTTTCTTGGCTTGGTCATTTGGAAGTTGCCAGCATGGCTAACCTATAATATGTCAAAGTCATAGATAAAGTTACAAGTTAGCATTTGTAAGGAGGAGAGATTTTATGAACAAGTTTACCAGCAAAAAAATAATAAACTTTGTGGTTCCATGTTTTTAAGATAAAATGCCGATGCATACTATTTTCTTACCTGTATTAGTTGCTGTTATCCTAGAGTATATCTGCATTTGGTTTTGCTGCATGTAAAATATATAAAGTAGACACGGAGAAGACAGCTGTTTAAAGAATGTTTGCTCACTCCCTAGTCCTTATAGAAATAGTTTAAAGAACTTTTATATTAATTTGAAAGGACCAATCGTCTAATTGTCATTCAGGTAAGTTCCTGGAGAAATTGAGTTGAACTTAATGCTCACTTTTAATACATTTATTGGAATATCATCTTCAAATACTTGCTGAAAATCTGTTTAGAGAATTCAAATATGTCATGTTGAGTTCTTTTTCCTATTGTTGAGATGCAATGTTTTCACCTTAGACTGGAGTGATTATGTTTCTAAAGATTCTGATTTCCTGAAGGTGGAGAAGTCAGCTTATGTGGAGAGTTTTCTTCACCTCTGCTGTTGTGGCTGTTGTGGTACGTTCTGCGATGGGGTGGTGCAAGAGTGGAAAATGTGGGCATTTTGGCTCCGGGGGTTTCATAATCTGGGAGATACCCGAGTTAGCGTCCTAGCTTATTTCCCAATCTTCATCCTTTCAAAAATATTCTATTCCATATTATTCTAACTAGTTCTATCTATATCTCAAAGTGGTCAAGAAGACTACTCATTTCAGGAATTACTGCCGATGGCCATTATTGGTGTTATTGGTGGTCTTCTTGGTACGCTTTTTTACTTACATGCAACCTTAAATAGATATTTATCAATCTGTGCATCCATTATAAGGTTGAATTAACTGCTAGTACACTTTTAAATTCTTGTTTTCTCAGGGTCGTTATTTAATCAGCTAACTCTTTATATAACCAGCTGGCGTCGAAAATATTTGCATAAGAAGGGCAATAGAGTGAAGGTGTGTTCTGCAATTAATTTGTAATAGTTATTTTTTTTTTCCATCATGCTTATAAATTGATTCTTTACCTTTTAACAATTGACATGATATGTTTATGCGGTTGTAACTCCTGCAGATAATTGAAGCATGCCTTCTGTCTCTGCTAACATCAGTTATTTCCTTTGGATTACCACTTCTAAGGACATGCAGTCCATGCCCTAACTCAGAAGCTAATCCTGGTATTGAATGCCCTCGTCCACCTGGAATAGATGGAAATTTTGTAAATGTGAGATCTTCATCAGAAATACATGTTTACTTACACCTTGAATGTTCTAGTACCTGCTGTATTATTGATAGCCAGAACATACCTTAAGGATAGTTGTTTTCGTTACTAGGATCAGTCTCCGTCTACAGAGATTGAGGAGTATCTTTTATATAGAATTTAAGAGGGATGATTGAATATGGTTCTGTCATGGACATGACCCAACACTATGAAATACAATGACAGAGGCTTGGCACTTATATTGGCATGTCCATGTATTTTTTTCTTTCTCGACACTGATTTTGATGAATTTGTGGTTCTAGGTTGAAAAGGAGAATATTATGCATGGACACGTACACGACAAGGGACATGGTGACAAGGGGCACTATCGACTTTGGCATGGTCGTGTCCAACATGTAGATGTCAGCGACATAGGTGTGCCCATGCTCCATAGAGTAGGCTAGTAGTATGCGGTTGTAGAACACTCTTGGACTTCAAGGGGAAATGTTATGCGAGCTGCCATGCTTCATGACCTAGAATGTTGAGCAATCGACCAAGCCAAACTTGAATTTAATAGTAATTAGAATGTGAAATGGACGGTCACATAACTGAAAGATGTAATAAATGTGTCTCCCTTGTGTGAAGCTAGAGGTAGCTTTTACCGACGAAAACCATTTCAGATGGTTTATGGATGCTCAGTGTTCTAAATTTTGACCTAGGCGGCCGCCGGCCGCACCGGAAACCCCCTAGACGGCGGTCCTAGGCGGGTTTCGGCCCTAGGCGGGCTTAGGCGCTTTGTTCGGCCAATTCTTGAATGGCAATTTAAAAAAAAAAATTCGAAAAATTCAGATTTCAGATTTCAAAATTTGAATTTTCAGATTTGCAATTAAAAAAAAAGTCAAATAAAATCAAAACTTACCTCCTGCTGTTGCTGCTACTATGTGCTGTTGCTGTTGCTGCTTTTATTTTGTGGAGAGGAGAGGAGAGAGGAGAGGAGATAGAGAGGAGAGGCGGTGCACTCGAGTGAGAGAGGGGGGGAATGGAGGGCTGGAGGCTGCTGCCTCTATTTTTATTAGGGTTCATCGGGACCCGCTGCAGTCCAATTTTTTTTTTTCAAAAAGTTGGGTCAGGGATCGAACTCAGGGACCCTCAGACTCATCCACCTACCCCACTAGCCACAGAAGCAAGTAAAGTTTTGTGTTATCTTCTATACACATAAGCTACTTATGCCTATTACATATTAAAAAAATGAAAAAAAATCAATTCGGCTGCCTAGGTGGCCTAGGCGCTAGGCATCCCTTTGGCGCACTGAACCTGTCTAGCGAAATTTATAACATTGTGGATGCTAATGGATTGGTTGGTGGAATTGATACGATCATAATTGAAGAAGCTTTAGGTTGCAAAGACACTTCTTTAGATGTATCCATGTATGACATGTAATGACACAATACTTGCTAGTCAAACACGGTTGGCTCATGTCTAGTTCCGGCTGGTTCCGGAACATGTCTCAAAATGCATCCGAAACATGTCTCAAAATGCATTTGGCTTGGGCAACCAACACTATTTGTACATGAAACACAATATCCTTAGGTAGTCCTTTCTAAATTTGGTTTAGGCCGTATTTTCCAATTCACAGCTTATGTATGCCTTTGTGGCATTTCCGAATCCCTGACTTATCAATGTCGTGTTATGTAGAAGGACCAGGATTCAGGAAAGATCAAATGTACTTGGAATATGGCAGTGAAAGGAATATATGGTTGTAATTATAAATGAGGAGAGTTTCTTTGATAGAGCTAAATTGTTTAAAAGGATTCATGACATTCATGTTACCCAACTCCAAGATTTTACAAGGCCTTATTCACTGACGTGTTTCATAACTACTATTTCTTTTTCTTTTTTCTCGTTTTGTTGTTGTTTTCTAATACTTTAGTATTTCATGCAGTTTTTCTGTGCTAATGACAGAGAATACAATGATCTAGCAACCATTTTTTTCAATACTCAGGTTTGTTAACTTTGTAAGGCTGAGTTTGTCTTCAGAATCAGTTACTTTATTTCATCCTTCTCTGACAAAATTTATTTAATAAATATTTTCCAGGATGATGCTATACGCAATTTGTTCAGTGCAAAAACATTTCACGAGTATAGTGCTAAGAGCCTTCTCACGTTTTTGGTATGGATCTGATTTTGACATACAACTAAACTTCCTGCATGCCGCCTTATATGATGCTTTCATATATGAAATTGATGACAGCAGAAAAAATTAGCTGATGTTGTATTATGATCCTTTTTCTGCGTATTGTTCTATTGTTACCAATATTGGTGAAGTTCTCACCTTATATTAAAAAGCTCTAGCTAGCTGAATGCTGTATTGTCTTGCTCTATTCATTAGAAATTTGTGTTATAAGGTATATGCTATCCTCATCTATGAATATCATTGAATGTAACCGTTAACGAATAAAACTCTTGAAGGAGTGTTATAGATTACCTGATTAATGAAATCTATTTGTGTGCATCTAATTTGTAGGAGAGTTCGATAGATTTCTGAATAGGAGCTTGCTCAGTAAGATAGAATATAACCTGTCAGATGAATTGCAAATCCTAAGATTATGAATATTAGAATAATGTAAATATTAGCCCTCAACCGTCACCAAGTATGTAACCCAGGTTCGAATCTTATCTAGCCTGCATTTTAGGTGGATTAAAAAAAAAATTAACGCTGCATCATTCTAGCTCTTGGCCCATGTAATCCACCTGTGACTTGCAAGGGTGTATTTTAATGATAAATATTGACTCTCCACCCTCACCAACACTCTAGAGTTTTGGTGCAAATGACATGGACTTTAACAATGAAGAAAAACAGAAGAGAATAACAAAAACCAAGAAATATATGGCTATTTTAAAATTTGCTAATAATTCGGGAATAGTTGGCTGGCCGAATCGAACGTGAAATATTCGTCTTGTTGGGAACGATTCGTGTTTTCTGCAAATTATTTGGATATATTCACGAATAAAGCATGAATTTCACGAATTATTCGTATCACTTTGCAGAACAGGAAGACTCGAGAAAGTGGAGTAGTAGACTCGATGAAGATAGAGAACTCCAGAGTTTCTAATAACCAAAAGCTCTTCGTCAGGCCCTTTGTTGCCTGAAATAATATTTTCTTTGTATATATAATATATTTCTTTTGTTTGGGAATTTGAAAAAGATTTAGATTCTCTATTTGTTTTCGACTTGGCCCAAAGGAGGAGAGTCTGCTGTTCTTCATATGTGAAAGGAAGGAAGAGAAAATGTCCTCCTTTATTTAGACTCACCATCATTTCTTTGTTGGTTCCACTCATCAATTGAACATCAGTACAAAATTTTCATTTAGAGAATAAAATAGAACTTTATAAAAAAAATTGCAGCAAGTTAATTGTCTTATAGTTTATGCCCCCCCGGCTAAGCCCGGGCTAGGTCCGGAGCTTATTACAATCTCCTCTCCCCACGGCCTAGCCTGGACTTAAATCTTTGCACGCCGATATTTTTGCGTATGAAGCATCATTTCTCAATCTACTGCTCGAGTCGATCTCCATTACAGTATCTACTCGGGCTAACCGTCGGTACCACAATCTCATATCCGGATAGACTGCTCCTTCAGGTCCGACTCTCAATCAGTCGCGACATAAAATTCTCGGTTCCTTTCCCCTTTAATATTTAGGCGAATATGGCACCCATCAAACATCCGACCCAGTTTCTCGGGTTCTTATGTCTCTAAGACTTGACCACTTGGACCAATGCTTTTTTGAGAAACTAAAACTTCATATATATATATATATATATATATATATAGAGAGAGAGAGAGAGAGAGAGAGAGAGAGAGAGAGAGAGGGGGATCAGAATTCCCACTCTTACGTATCTCCAAATTTTTTTATGATCACAGCCGTTGGATCTTGTTTAAGTCATCTAATCTTAACTGTTAATATATATATATATATATATATATATATATATATATATATATGAGGAGGGATCGAGATCTCCGCATTTTTGTATCCCCAAAGCATCCCCATGATGACAACCGTTGGATCTTATTTAAGTCATTTAATCATAACCGTTGATTTGATATATTCTCGCACTTTTGCCAAGTTTACCAAATCAAGGTTGTAGATGTATGTTCGGATTTATGTCGGGTGTTGGGGATATTTTAAAATGTCGGATATCAATAAATATATAATATTTTAACCTAAATCTCCGATCTAAATATAATTTTGGAAAAAAATATCGAATAAAAGTAAGTAATTCTAATCGGAGTGGAGCTTGGAGTAGTCGGGGTGCAGCCTCGCCAACTAGTTTTTGAACAACACGAGCAGGCTGAGAGGAGAGAGAGACGGCGCAACAAGTCGGAAAAGAAGATCTTGAGACGCGACAACAACAACAACAACATATAGAGAGGAGAGAGGAGAGAGGTAGGATAGGATTTCGTTGGGGTTAGTTATTGCTTACGAGTTTAACTTGATCTAAAATCACAAAAAAACTCAATTCTTCAATTGTCGGCCAACTTCTATATGTTGGCTGAAATGTCGAAATTTTTTCGAAATATCAGTCGATCTTTTACAAAACGACATAAATGACATTTTTATGATATATGTTGTTTTCAGAAGTTTTGTGGATAACTTGAAGAAATGCAAATTCTGAGGAAATATTATTACATTTTTTCTACATTTATGGTACTTTGTTTACATGTTCATGAATAGCAAGTAGTACAAGTGTAAGCTAAGCGTCAAGAGTAGTGACTTTTCAAAACCGCCTTCATGTAGTATATGATATTGTTTAGTGGAGACGAGGTCTAAAATATGTAATATATGAACACACACACACACACGTCTACCACCCAGGCAAGTTTGTGCAATTCGGTCCCCATTTTATCAACACATTTTTATAGAAGCTACTAATATATGTGTGATAAAATCATGTAAGAGAAGGATGAGCACAATGACTTGTAAGTTGTAGCCTAGTTACGTAGGCAATCCATAGGATTATGATCAGGTTCTACATGGAAGCGGAGGAAGAGTACTTTATCAACACATTTTTATAGAAGCTACTAATATATGTGTGATAAAATCATGTAATAGAAGGATGGGCACAATGACTTGTAAGTTGTAGCCTAGTTACGTAGGCCATCCATAGGATTATGATCAGGTTCTACATGGAAGCAGAGGAAGAGAACTTGCTCTAGGTGCATATGTTATCAATATGGTTCTAACCAAGTTCAAGGTGAGTCTAGGACTACGACGGAAATTGAGTGTTGGTGAAAAATACATAAGCTACTAACATTGGTGAGTCTAACCAAGTTCGGTCCCCATTTTATCAGCACATTTTTATAGAAGCTACTAATATATGTGTGATAAAATCATGTAATAGAAGGGTGAGCACAATGACTTGTAAGTTGTAGCCTAGTACGTAGGCCATCCATAGGATTATTTTCAGGTTCTACATGGAAGCGGAAGAAGAGAACTTGCTCTAGGTGCATATGTTATCAATATGGTTCTAACCAAGTTCAAGGTGAGTCTAGGATTACGACGGAAATTGAGCGTTGGTGAAAAATACATAAGCTTCTGCTAGGATGTTTGAATTTTTTTTTACAATGTGTGCAAGGTTGGATTTAGTCTTGCAAATAGGAGTCATGATTGCATTCAAAAAGAAAAGAAACCAAGCATTTTCCTCCATACCTCTTAAATGCAAATTGGTATGCATGTTCATGAACTTATCCAGTATGTCAAATATACCTGTTCTTTTTCTATTTTTATTTTGGAACTGTATC
Source organism: Iris macrosiphon (assembly GCA_036927795.1). Lineage (NCBI taxonomy): Eukaryota > Viridiplantae > Streptophyta > Magnoliopsida > Asparagales > Iridaceae > Iris > Iris macrosiphon. The sequence continues at coordinate 185,911,629 of JAYESA010000003.1, read as the reverse complement.
TAGTAATAATCTGTTGGAGACGACATATCTTAGAAGCCATAAGCGGAAGCGGGGGCGGGGGCGGGAAAGCGCGACTACTTAGAAAATTCTAAATTTGGGAGTGTGATGGGAGCGTGCGCTTATACATTTTAATGTTTATTAATTATTGTTATAAAAACTTATAAATATCTTAAAAATTATTAGAATTTATAAAGTTCAGTTCAAAGTTACAGAGAGATCTTTCTCATGTTAATTTTTTATGACGTCAAAGTAAGAAATCTTTAGTTTCTTGTTACTTTGATAAATGTGTATCGAAAATATTCCAATTTCTCTCACAAAATTTATATCATCTTCTAAAATTATAGTCATATTATGCGAAGCGATCATGTCGTCGGAGAAACGAGCTTCCGTCCCTGGAGAAACGAAGCTCCCGTCATCGGGAAAACGAGCTCCAAACGAGCTCCCAAGTAAGAAACGACGAATCGAAGGTTCTTACTGAGATTCGTTGACCTCCTAGGAGTTTCTGGCTTCTAAGCGACATATATGTTGAATCATGGCATAGATACATGCTCCTGATATGGCGGATTCCTGATTCCAGATACAAGGGTATAGTGGTACATGATACTTACATTCATGGACATGAAGATATGCATGTAGCTAATATATTTATCTTCTGTGCAAGTGTATGAGCATTACTAGGCGATAAAGGCTTTGTTGTTGCAAGTGTATGAGCATTACGAGAGGATATGGTGCACAGTGCACTTGCATGTTAAACATGCAACATGATATATTTGACAAAGGCAAAATTATTGAGTTACATTACTGTGTGACAGGATGCACAATTTACTTGCATTTGCTTCATTTCTTGAACAGTGCATGCTAGTCTTTGATATGTTAGCATCTTTTTACCTTCATGGTTCACTAATTGACTTCTCTTTTGTTATTCTAAGGTTATGTTCTATTCGTTAGCAGTTGTGACATTTGGAACTGCTGTTCCAGCTGGTCAGTTTATTCCTGGAATAATGATTGGATCAACTTATGGTCGTCTTGTTGGAATGTTTGTGGTTAAATTTTACAAGAAGCTAAATGTTGATGAGGGAACGTGAGTCCCCTACCTCCCTCTTTTAGTTTTTTGTCCTTTGGTTGATTTTGTAGGATAATAACTTATTCTGCACACACATTTGTTCGCTATGGTTATCTTTGCTTTATTATTTCCACTCTGCAAATAATTGGATCATGCTCGATGTAAATGTTTATAGTTTATAGTATCAATACTTGTTTTGCATAAACTTGACAACTGTCCACGTCCGTTGTAATTTTCATATAATTGAAATAATTATTATCCATCAAAATATACTTTTTTCTCTAGAAATCATAACATTATACTTAACAAACTTAATATGTATCCTATGATATTTATTAGTTGCAAATTTTTCTGCAAGATTTTATATATTATAATTCTGTCGCAAATATTTACTCAGATTCTGGATTTTGGATTCTGGTAGGATGGTTTTAAAATAGAACTAGGACAAAATTAAAAGGGTGGAGCAGAGAAGCCTATTGAACCCATAATATAGTTTGGCATTAATAGATAAATGATTTTATCATCTTATGTTATGCAAACCTCTATAACTTTATGCATTGTGTTTTGGTGAAAGGGTGAAAAAGCAAGACATGTAGTGCATTGTTAAGAGCCTCAAGTAATTTTTACAATGATTTATCATTGAAATTTCAGCACAGAAACATAAACCCTCATCTCCAGTGATCCAATCTCTTCTATTGGCAGGTACAACAAGAGTGCTCATGTACAAATTTTAATTTTTTTTGTTGACAAGATAAATGTTCCACCAGAACTTGGCAATACCAAGGAACTCGGTCTTCATCGAAGTCTTTTACTTAACCCACTACTTTGAGATCAGATGGTACAAGGAAGTTGTTAATGGGTTCAAGATTGACATTAGTTAAATGAGACCAGTTTGAATAAATTTGTATGTGAATGAAGTTGCATTGAGTGGGGTTAATATAGTGAGAAGAAATTTTTAACGGGAGAAATTGTAGAAATCTTCAGAGGAGAAATAGAGGTTGTTAGAAGTGGATGCAGGGAAACAAATTGGAACATTAGGAAACGGCTAAATATTGTTAGACCACAATTTTATGAACTTTGTTAATGAAATTTCAATCTGGGCAGAAGTGACAGACTGTGTTAAACAAATGCAAGCCAGATGTCAACATCTTATAGGGAGGAACAAAACTTTTGACAAGTCGGACACATGGACGTGTGTGTTCGTAATTGTGTGTATAACTGTATATATAATCACGCTCATGCATAAATTTTCCTTACTTTCTTACACTTTGATGCAACAATCTCATTATCATTCACCTCTCTCCCTTATCTCGTAAAACCCTCACAGAAGCAAATGGCACAATTTCTAAAGTTGTAAAACCTTTCACTAAACAAGAAACAAAGCATTTAAGAAAAGAAAAAAAGGATGAAGAAAGAAAAAGGAAAATGATTAAATATAACATTGTTGCAATCCTTGGTGACTTTGGGACAGACTGGCCACTTATGTGCAGTTTGGTGCATCCAGCAGGTTGTGGACGATGCCAAAATGTTGGCTTGGGCTTCCACCGAGATTGAAGCCCCTCTCGTGTTTTTTCTTCTTGTCCCACTTCATCCTTTTCCATCTCTTTTGCAATCTGATTTTGTCTTTGCCTGCTTGCACATGCAGGTTAAATATTTGAGTCAATCCATTAAAATGGTTACAAAAGAAACTAATACAAGCCTGAACTGAACCCAAAACAAGGATGTGCTGAACATGTCTCAGATAAGTATTGGGCACCAATTTTGCCAGTCTAAGAGTTGGGCACAAGTCTCGAGTTACATAGGTACAGCACCTTCAAGGGTGTTTGTGCTTTCCTAGAATACAGATAGTTGATCGATAGTTGCTGTAGGTTAGGAGAAACACAGGAGTTGCTCTGATTGGAGACAAATGAGCTCAGAATCAAGTGATGCTTACATGTGAATTTGTCGCTGCTATATCCAGGAAAGTGGCTGCTACTTTCCTGGATACATATTCATCCCTAAAGTAGAAAAGTCAACATTACAGCAAGGAAGTAATCTAATAATAGTGTAATGTACGTGACAAATATAGAAATAAGCAGTGATTGGAGATCCTTTGTTCAGAACCCTTTGCCCCGACCAGCCCTTCAGTTTTGTCCATGGCAATTGTTCTCACCATCTTCTCTCCGAGATGCTGTGCTACATCGAGCACCAGACAAATCAAGTTTCCATCACCTCCAGAACCGTCGGGATCGGCGGCAGACCCTCGTCGAATCTCACGTCAACGATGACTCCGATGACCTGGTAGACCTGTCCAATCATGCCGACGTCGGTGAACTCGTCAGTTATCTTTCCCTTTGCGCCGCCGGCAGGTGGCCAGCGCCGGGGTGGCCGCAACCGCCGTAGTGGAGTAATAGGTGACATGGGAGAGGAGGAAGCCCCGACAAGATTGGGGTAATAATAGTAGAACTTAGCGATGCTTGATAGGTTGCCCCTGACGCCGGACTCGGGCTTGGAGGGATCGGCGACGTGGGTGACGTAGAGGTTGTTGAGCTTCGACTCGTCGAAGGGGGATTTCGGGTGCGATGCTTTGTGGTGGATCTGCATCGTCTTCAGGTCGAGAGCCGTCACCTTCTCGATTTTCGACCTGTCGGCGAGCCTGGCCTTTCCACCATCGTGTTGGTGGTGGCAGCATCCACTTTCGTCGCGATCTCCTTCACCGTGTGCTTCTTCAATTTCGCCTTCCCCGTCATCGATTCTCCCTCCTAAATTCTACTCCAATAATCGAAAAAATGAGAAAGGGAAAGGGATATTGATAGGGGAAGGGGAAAGATGAGGAGGTTGAAGAAAACCCTAATACATCAATCACCTATTTTTTATTTAGAGAGGGGAAAGACGGTTTTAGATTAGTATGAAAATTTAGTTAGTGGGTGAGTAAATGACTTTTTATCCATAAATAATGACATATTTAGCTAAGAAAGTGTTACAACAAAAAAATAGTAATACCCCTGGTGTGTGTAATTGTCAGGACCCGTATCTCGATAATTGGACACGAGTATGTGGCAACATCCAGCATACGCCGTAACAACGACGTAGAACGCTGTCTAGGTCATCAATATCTAGCTATCAATCATACTAATACAACTAATTCTATCATGTACTCAATCACAATATTTTAAAGGAATAAATGACAAGGAAGAAATAATCTAAACAACAGTCTAAGAGATGATGTCAAACATGAAACTGAGATAGAGAAATACTAGCCTAGACCTCACCAGAGGTCGCCTCTAGGTCCATAATACAAAAGTAGTCCTGACTATAGCATCCCTCCGAGGTCAGTACTGAAAAATGTTATCCAGTCAGGATTGGAGCGAAGCACACCTCTAACAGCAGTTCCAAATTAATGATAAAGACTATGAAACAGTAAATAGCAACAAATACAAGATAATGAAACAAGAACATGAATAATGGCAAGAACTGATAATAGAAATGCTGTAAAGTACAAGAGTAATGAATATCACGTAAAAGAATCAGTAATGAATATCACGTAAAAGAATCAGGAAATAGAAAACTAGCTAAGTGAGTGAGTACTAGTTTCGACATGTGATCGGCTTGAAAACTTGCACAGGAATAGGGTCTGGTTAATCATACGTGAGGTGTATGATTAACACTCACAGGGACATGCACAGGGAGGGGTATGATCACATATCTAACTAACACTCTCCGCTCCCGACTAGTATAATGGATCAAACTATACGGGATTCTATGAGAAGGGGGCCATCTCATGAATCAATGTCTATACATGTACACGAATCACAGGGCATGCACAGGGTCCACAGGAAATTAATATCTCATGACGGGATCCAGAATATACCAATCCGTGTAACCACGTGTCAAGAATCAAGTATAACTATACTAGACATGAAACATAGAAAATATCATATACGGAAAACTATCAGAGAATGTACTCGCCTGGAATCCGCGGTGAACTATCAAACATTATCTGAACTGGAGTCCAAGTGACCTATATATGATGTATCAATGTCAAAGAGTGTTTTGGAGTCGTAAATAAGTCTTAAATAGATTTAAACCATGTTTCTAGGTCAAAGCTAGTCAACTAGGTCAAATTTGGTCAAATTTGGTCAAACTAAATATTCTAGGTCAAAACCTTGCTAAACTAGGTTTTCTAGATCAAAACTAGTCATTACCTTGCTAATACTAAGTTTCTAGACTTAATACCTTAGCTATAACTCAATACGTTGGCTTTGGGCCAATACCTTACTAATACTAGGTTTTAAAGTCATACTAACTAATATAGACACTTAGGATACCATATTGGTACTGGATAAACTTATATATATTATTATCTAACAATACCTTACTAATCTCCAGTTACCTTAAACCAATACCTTGGTATCAATATTAACCTTAACACAATATAACCAATATCTAGCACTGTCTCACACTACTCACTCAATGCTAATTCATAATACATGATACCTACCCCAAACTAATACTAACTAGGATACACTAGGACTTCTCACAGACTCTAGCTCACTGACATAGCTATCTAACCCACACACACTTCATAAACTAATTGTTCACCTAACATATTCCATCTTCCATATCACACTTACCCAAAATGTATACTAAAGCACCCTCACTGATACCACAATCCTGCTGTTCACTTGGACACTCGACCCTCAGTCACACTTACACTTCATGCACCACTCTAAGTCCATACTATCTGTGGGTCTTCTCATGAGGTCTTGGCATCCACCTCTGTCTTGCACAACACCAACATCTGCCCAAAGCTCCCCACTGTCTGCACTTGAGTGTTGCATATCCTCTGAACACCTTTGCTGCCAACTGCAGCATGCCCAGACTCACCCTCCACCTAAACTCCAATATCTACACATCCCAAGTTTAAGGATACACACATATAGGACTGATACCCTCTGCACCTAAACTCATACACAGGTTTATCCTAACACTTGGACACAGAGAACATGCTCTCTGATACATGGCTCATCACTGATATACACTGCTTAACATGGCATGCACATCCCCTACCTGTGCACTGATACACACTTACACACTAGGTGCATTGGTGCACCCCTCATACACTGGTACAGCAGAACCAGTGCTCATATTCCCTGCTGCAAAGCATCCCTATAATCCTGTGTGTACCAGGCTACCCTCCAAGTATACACTGCAAGGTTACACTCAACCTACAGACCTTACCCGACCCCAACAACTCAAACCTGTCTTGAAATCCGACCTGCACACTGGCCTACCAACTGCAAAGCAGTTCTCCCAAACTGAACTCCCAAACTGAACACACTATCATCAGTCCATTCTTCTACCCGAGCCTAACACTTGCAGTTTAATACCTGCACTTGTTGCCACATCCAACCAATGTACAAGCCTGCACCCCCTTGTTTCAGACTGCTCGAGCACCATCAATCCCTACACCTCTGAAACCACTCGAGCCCAAGACTTCCACTGCACTTCACTAACTCAAGCACAACCCTCCTTCTACAACATATCACAACACACCAAACTCTTATATGTCACTTGTATCACACCATCATACACACACACACACACACACACACACACACACAAGGCCAACACCAACACACACATGCAATGAGCACCCACTAACAAGACCAAATACCAAACACCTCTTAAGTGCATCACACTATGATACACACTAGACTCACCCCCAAAACACCAAACCCATGAACACAAATTTTATATATATATATATATATATATAACTAGAATTAAGTAAAATAGAGTAATTCAAATGAATATATGGAAAATTTACATAATAGAATACCAATGCATAGAAATTACCAATCCTACAATACCATATCACGGTGTATCATGATACAGACTCCTCGTATCCAATTTTGGACACAAGGATACCAACACGCTATCAAATAAACATCAATAGTCCTCATTAGGACACAATACACACACAATGGACACAATTGGAGTTTTTTTCAAATTGAGCCTCAAAATCATGACACCAACTTATATCTACCAAATTGAGGGCTCATAGTGCCTAGATCTACCATTGAGAAATCAAATTTAACCATAGAAAGGTTCCTACATGACCAATGGGTGTTCCTAACCATAAGTTTGATGAAATTGAGAGAATTATCTAGTATTTTGGTAGTCTCTTTGGAGAATTCCGAATTTGGACACGGAAGAGATGAGTCGGACACGATTATCTATGAATTGGACTCCTCAAGCTCCTCCTTGTCCTCCAATGGAAGTGGAATGAAATGATTTGGTGAAGAAATGAAATAGGAATTAAATTCTAGATCTAATTTTATGAGGGAAAATGAAATGATGTTGCTTGAAAAAGAAGTAGAAATAAATGGTGAAAAATTGGAATTCAAATCTCTTCATGACAAGGTGATCCACTACATTGACTTGTAATTGATTCTAATTACTAATTGTGCCATTCAATCATCCAATTGAAATTCAAATTAAAGAGGGAAAGGAATCTAATTAATTAAAGGAAAGGAATCTCTACAACTAAAAGTAATATTCCTTCCATTACAACTAACTAATTAATTCTAACTAACTAGCACTAATATTGACACTAATTAATTCTAGGCATTACTAATTAATTCTAGACTAACTATTAACATAATATAAAAAAATAAAATTTATACATGAAAAATTATCAAAATACTCCTAGGGTAGTTACATTAATACCTTAAGAAAGTGTTACACCAAAAAATTAGTAATACCCCTGGTGTGTGTAATACCATAAGAAACTGTTACACCAAAAAATTAGTAAAATTCCTGGTGTGTATATATATATATATATATATATATATATATATATATATATATAGAGAGAGAGAGAGACAGAGAGAGAGAGAGAGAGAGAGAGAATGTGGTTCCTAGTTCCTAAGTACACATGTCAAGATCCAGTATACTACCATAATTTTTCCATAATTTTTCTCCAATATATTTAGATGGTCGCACACAGACATTGGTAATTAATATGGTTTTGAGTCTTGACACATGAACTCATAGGAACATCCTACAGGATGCCTTACGAAATGTCAGAGGGAACTTGGAGTGTTGCTGGTTGGACAGGCTGAAACTTAGTAACTTAAAATTATGCCCTCCTTCTGTATGGCCATTGAGGTTATACCACAATGTTGTATTGAAAACGATGGAGAAATTTTTAGGATTTTTTCTTTCATATCTTTGGAAGAGAATACAAGGTAGCTACTTATAGAAGATTTACAAAGGAGGTAATAACAAAAATGATATTACTATCCTGAATTCTAGGCTAACAATAAAATACATTTAAGAGAAAGAATCATGTATTTACAAGAGGACAGCTAGTAGGACAGCTAGCAAATCCCATAGCTGGCACACCATAAAATTAGTCATATCTTAGCAGATATGTCATTTCAATATTTGAAACTTTTTCACTCTCTCCCTCAAGATGGCTTGAAGATATCTTCCATAGCTAGCTTGCTAATTAGAGTTTCAATTGAAGTCCCTTTGTAACTTGTTCATTAGTAGGGACTTAAGGCATACAAATCAGTCCACTCTCCAGCTTTTCTTTGATAAAATGTCTATCCACTTCAACATGTTTTATTCTGTCATGATGAACTGGATTGTGTGCCATGAAGATTGCTGTCTTGTTATTACAATATAATCTCATTGGTAGAGAATTATTAATCTTTAATTCTTCTAACAATTTTTTAATCCATAAGACCTCACAAATTCCATGAGCAATGGCTCAAAGTTAAGCTTCTCCGTTACTTCTTGCTACAACACTTTTTTTACTTCGCCATGTTACTATATTTCCTCCAACAAAGCTACAACAACCCGAAGTTGATTTTCTATCTGTCACTGTCACATCCCCTGCCCAATCTGCATCAGTATATATTTCTACCTTGAGATGTCCATGATTTTCGAACAACAAGCCTCTACCAGGAATACCTTTTAGATATCTCAAAATTCTATAAACATCATCAAAATGTTCTTGTCCAGGAGAGTGCATAAATTGACTTACCATACTAACTGCAAAATCTATATCTGGACGTGTGAGAGAGAGAGATGTCTCCCCACTAGTCGTTGATATTGGTCCTTTTTTATTACTTCTTCTGGTTTAGTAGGCTGTAGCTTTATCTTAGGATCTATACGTGTTTCAGCATCTTTGCATCCTAATAGACCTATTTTCCCAAGTAAGTCCAGTGTATATTTTTGCTGTGAAACGGAGATACCTTTCTTTAATCTGGCAAATTCCATATCAAGAAAGTATTTCAATTGCCCCAAATCTTTAATCTCGAAGCTGTTGGCAAGTAAGAGCATCTCCAGTGGGGACACTCCAAATCACACTCCAAATCATACTCCAAATCACACTCCAAATTATTTTTGGAGTGTCACCTTGATATTTGCACACAATGGTACACTCCAAAATAGACACTCCAAATTAACTTCTCCATTTTCCTCCGTCTTTTCCCTCCCTATTTTTCTTCTTCATTTTCGTTTCCTTTTTCCTCCATATTTTTTCTCATTTTCATTCTCTTCATAACTATTAAAGCTTTCCCTCATTTCCCTTCAGAACCATTAACCAATACTGACGACAAAGATGTCTGTTAATTTTTTTCTCTCATTTCTTGATATTTTGTATGGATAATTTTTCTCATTTTCGTTAAACAAATCAAACAAAATGAGATAAAAAAAATCCACAAACTAAATATGTGGAGAAGAAGAAGAAGGAAGAAGAAGAAGAAAAAATGGTCTGGAAAAGTTTCTCTGTAAAAAAAATAGAAGAGAAGAGAGAGAGAGAGAGAGGAAGGGGAGGAAAATAAATGACAGGTTATTTTGGTGGGCCCATCGATTAATATAGACCAGCTACGGGACTCTCCAAATTTGGAGTGTCTCTTGGCTTTCTACCATTTTTCAAGTGTGGACAAGAGTCCATTGTAGCCCTCAAGTGCTATAAAATTTGACAAAAGTCAAAATATAGCACTTGAAACTACTCCCACTGTGGATGCTCTAACTTCTTCAATTTCTCTAGTTCAATACCGTCATCACCTGTCAAGATTATATCATCAACATACACTATTAGAATAGCAATCTTGCCTTCTTTTGAGTGTTTGTAGAACATAGTATGATATGCATGCCACTGATTGTAACCATAGCTCTTCACAACCTTTCCAAAGCGTTCAAACCAAGCTCTGGGAGATTGAGTCCATATAGACTTTTAATTTGCATACTTTTATCCAGTTTACCTTCAAACCCAGGAGTAGCTCCATAAAAACTTCTTCTTCAAGGTCTCCATTTAAGAAAGCATTTTTTACATCTAATTGGTGTAATGGCCAATTAAGATGTGCAGATCTTAGAAGCCAGAAACTCCTAGGAGGTCAACGAATCTCAGTAACAACCTTCGATTCGGCGTTTCTTACTTGGGAGCTCGTTTGGAGCTCGTTTTTCCGATGACGGGAGCTTCGTTTCTCCGAGAACGGAAGCTCGTTTCTCCGACGACATGATCGCTTCGCATAATATGACTATAATTTTAGAAGATGACATAAATTTTGTGAGAGAAATTGAAATATTTTGAATAAACATTTATCAAAGTACCAAGAAACTAAAGATTTCTTACTTTGACGTCATAAAAAATTAACATGCGAAAGATCTCTGTAACTTTGAACTGAACTTTATAAATTCTAATAAATTTTAAGATATAAGTTTTGATAACAATAATTAATTAACATTAAAAATGTATTAGCGCACACTCCCATCACGTTCCCAAATTTAGAATCTTCTAAGTAGTCGCGCTTTCCCGCTTCCGTTCCCGCTCCCGCTTCTGGCTTCTAAGGTGCAGATAGGGAGAGTAAGACTCGAATTGAGTTCATTTTGGCTACTGGAGCAAAAGTCTCCTGGTAATCTATCCCACAGGTTTGTGTAAATCCTTTTGCTACAAGTCTTGCTTTGTATCTTTTTACACCGCCATCAGCTTTGCATTTAATGGTAAATACCCCTTTGCAACACAATATTTTTTTTTTTTAGGTAAATCGATTATTTCCCAGGTGTCATTGTTTCGAAGAGCTTTCATCTCTTCTAGAATTGCTAATCTTCAATCTGGATCATCAAGAGCTTCCTGAATGGTTCTTGGCACAAATAGGTGAGAAAATTTTGATGTAAATGATTTATAATGCTCTGAGAGTCTATGGTAAGAAAGATACCTAGCAATAGGATGTTTTGAACAAGTTCTAGTTCCTTTACTAAGAGCAATAGGAATATTAAGATATGGAAAATCAAGGAGTGTAGGGGCGATATTGCCTGTTTTTTCGGAATGACCATTGTCCGGAGATGATGGTTGACCATGCTCTGGAACAATGGGATGAACAACTTCACTATTTCGATTCATCCTTTGCCTAGTATAAACACGAAGCTCGGAAGAAGATTCATGTAGTATTTCTCCCCCGTTTGTGTTAGATCAATGCTAGGTGCACTAGGAATAAAAGTTCCTTTATTTTCCACATTTAAAACTTCTATTCCATTAGTAATAGATTCATTTTCGTAATTAGAAACGATATTGGACATAGGTGTGGTAATTTGCCAAAACTTGGGCATATGTGTGTTAAATAAATGACAAGTTTCACAAATAAAAGAACCATAATCCAAATTTTTAAACAAACCAGGAAATAAATGGTTTAAATAAGGAAAACTAGGATGTCCTAGTCTATGATGCCAAAGCATTATTTGATCACAAATCGGGATTGAACTAATACTACTATTCAAACCCTGAGCTTGTTTATTGTAGGAAGAGATGTCATCGAAATAGTAGTCCTTCAACCATCTTAGCACTTCCACTCATCATCCCCGAAGTTAGGTCATGAAATTCACAATGGGGATCAAAGAAAAAACACGACAATTAGAATCTCGTGCTAGTTTACTAACTGACAAAAGATTGCATGTAAGTTTAGGAACATGGAGAATATATTGCAATTCGATATGTTCTGAGATTTTTATTGAACCTTTTCCAGCAATTGGTGAAAGGCTTCCCTATGCAATCTTGACTTTTATATTTACTAGGACAAGGTGAATAACTAGTAAAGAAATGTGAAATACTAGTCATATGATCGGATGCACCTGAATCAATAATTCAAGGTGTAAGAGTTAAGCGACTAGAATTGGCTCTAAGAGTACCTGATTGTGCAAGAGAACTAGTAGGAGTACCCGATATTTGAGTGGATCTTAGCAGTTGTATAATTTGATTCATCTGCTTCTTGCTCAATGAACATGTTTCAGCCATATTTTCTGCTGGTATAGCTCTATCTCCAGGTTTATTACCCTTGAAATTTGCTGTTTTTTCATGGAGTTTCCAGCAATTTTCTCGGGTATGCCGTGGCTTGTTACAATAATCACACCAGACCCTTGGCCGATCATCACCCCTTCGCTGGTTTTATGCTCTATTTGCAGCGTTGGCCGCAGCAAATGTGGGGTTTTCAGGGCCTTTGGCAGCAACTAAGGCAGAGGTTTCAACAGGGCTAACAATGCTATTTTTTTCCAACATAACATTACGCTTACTTTCCCCTCTCACCTCTGAGAAGACCTCTCCAATAGAAGGAAGGGACTGTCTCCCAATAATTCTTCCCCTAACCTCATCAAACTCAACATTAAGACCAGCCGAGAATTTAAATATTCTTGCACTCTCTACTGTTTTCTTATGATGATTAGAATCTTCAATGCTTTTCCATTCATAATTATTAAATAAATCAAAATCTTGCCAAAAACTCTTATGAACATTAAAATACTTGGTCATAGTACCTTCTTCTTGTCGAATATCTCCAATTGTTTGCTGCAATTCATAGATTTGGGACTGATTGCTGAAATCAGAGTACATCTCCACCACGTTGTCCCAAATTTCTTTAGCAGTAGGAAAGCACATGTAGTTTGCACTTATATTCTTATCCATGGAGTTCACAAGCCAGACCATGATCATCGAGTTCTCAGCATTCCAAGCAGCAAATGAAGAATCTGTCTTCGCAGGAGCCTTGTTTCACCAGTAAGATAACCAATCTTTCCTTTTCCACGGATGTACATACGTACAGATTGAGACCAACGGAGTAAGTTGCCTCCATTCAGTCGAATGTAAGTGATCAAAACAGGTTGAGAATATGATATTTTGGTTTCTTTATTCGAAGTTTTGCTAGGAGAAGACTCGGATGTAATTTGTAACATGGTGTTTGGTAAGGTAGGAACAAGGAGGCGGCAAAGGAAAAACCAGATTGTAAAAGGTTTTTAGGAAAGAAGAATAGAGCAACCTTACTCTGATACCATGAAAATGATGGAAAACTTTTCAGGATTATTTATTTCATATCTTTGGAAGAGAATACAAGGTAGCTTACTTATAGAAGATTTACAAAGGAGGTAATAACAGAAATGATATTACTATCTTGATTTCTAGGCTAACAATAAAATACATTTAAGAGAAAGAATCATGTATTTAGTATTTACAAGAGGACAGCTAGCAAATCCCATAGTTGGCACACCATAAAAACAGCCATATCTTAGCAGAGATGTCATTTCAATATTTGAAACTTTTCCACATGTATCTTGCTCAGTTCCCTTAGCTAGGAGTTTGGCTGCATTCATGTATAGGTATGTCGTATGTCATATTGACAGGAAAAGGTTGTCAATTCCTTGTGGAGCTCTCCTAGGCATTGATATGTGCTTCTTAGCCCACCTGATATTACTTCTGTGGTTCTTCCTATGCATCTCAAGAACAATTGAAGTGGGCCAAGTGGCTAACTGCTTTGTTCACATTTTGTTTGAAATATGGTCGTCAGGAATTATTGGAGTTTTTAAAATCCCCCATCTGAACATCCTTTTTCGCTAATTTATCTACAAATGTAATGTTGAATGTTGATGCATCTACAATTGTACCGGTTAATTTAGGCTTCTTTCTTTCAGTAAGGGAGTATCATGTATCCCTTGCATTCAGTTTGCTCTGTTTTTAACACATGTTCAGTGATTCTTTTATCAAGTCATTCAGTATCCTTTCACTTCTTGTTTCCCGTCTCTTCATTCTACTTGCGGCAGTGTGCACATTGATCATTCTGACATATGAGATGTGGCAGTTTATTATGCAGTTTACTATGTCAGTTTAACCAAAGACTTTTTGTCCAGGTATGCACTCCTTGGTGCTGCTTCCTTTCTCGGTGGTTCAATGCGGATGACAGTCTCCTTATGTGTAATTATGGTCGAGATCACAAACAACTTGAAACTCTTACCCCTAATTATGCTCGTTCTACTTATATCTAAGGTATGTATGTACTTGTAATCCATGTAAGTTTTACAATATTATCAGCAATAAATTGCCAAATCATCACATCACAGGCTGTTGGCGATTTTTTCAATGAGGGGCTGTATGAAGAGCAAGCCCAATTGAGGGCTATCCCTCTGCTTGAATCTAGGCCTAAACAGTACATGCGCAATAGGACTGCTAGAGAGGCGTGCAAGAATCAAAAGGTCAATTTCACTTATAGGCATTCATTTTGACTGATTGTCTCAATTCCACTTTTACATTAGAGATTGATTTATATTGAAGTACCTTTTTGACATATGAAAGGTTGTGTGCTTCCCTCGTGTTGTAAAAGTTGCAGACATAGTTTCTGTTTTGCAAAGCAACACACATAATGGCTTCCCAGTGAGTGACTAATAATTCCTATTGCTATCTTGAATTTTAAAATACTCTAGGTTTTAAGTTATGCTTTCTGTTGTGTGATGTTCAGGTGGTTGATCATGGGAGAAATGGAGAAACGCAAGTGATAGGACTTGCTCTTCGTAGGTAACCTTGTGGTTTTGTTTGCTCTGTCGTATTGTATAATCTCAATTTTTAGATCGATGCTCAACTTGGCATCCATAGGTTTTATTTGTTGGTTTTTGCACTGGAAGCTGTTAAGCTACTTATAAGATTTCGTGCTTCAGCCACTTATTGGTACTTCTGCAATCAAAGATAGATTTTCAAGAAAGTCCATTTCCTTGTGATCTTCGAGGAGTTTCCGTCAGGTGAGTGTTCTTCGTTTCAAAAGATCATTAGTTTACCTTTTAATGTAGTTGATGGAGCAATTCTTTGTAAAAGGCACCACATGAGCGATTTTGTCAAACCTGCCTCAAGTAAGGGAATGTCCATTGAGGATATTTATCTGACGGAAGATGAGAAGGTCATGTACTTAGATCTTGCTCCCTTTCTAAACCCTTGTCCATATATTGTGCCAGAGGATATGTCTTTGTCAAAGGTGATTATAATTCCTCCTTGCTATGAAATATACTGGTTTTTTTATGAAGGTGAGGTAATTCAATATGTAATCTCTGCTTATGGCACATGAATATGGCACAGGTATATAATCTTTTCCGACAACTGGGACTGAGGCATATATTTGTAGTACCCAGGGCTTCTCATGTTATTGGTTTGATTACTAGGAAGGATTTGTTACTTGAGGTACTCAGTTAAATAGCATTATAAGTGTAATTCTCAAATGTTTCTATAGTAACAAGTTAAAAAATGTCCTTACTGAAAAGCTACCCGTTGGATTGCAGGAATATGATGAATCAGCTACAATTGAGCTTCAATCAACTAGTGTAAGGTCTTAATGCTGCTTCACCCACACAAAACTAATTCAGAATGTAAACCTCTCATAGATCATATATTTAGTTTCACGAAATAGTGTATGTGTGCACACACACATGATACCGTCACACAAACAATAGGTGTGTTGTATGTGCATAAATGGTGAACTTTCTGTTTTGCTAATTATCTTATACTATATTTATATTTTTAGAAAATTATTTAACTCCAATCAATCCACTGAAGTCCTTCCTGAACAGCTCCTTGTTGCACGACCCTAGAGTCTTTTAACCTGTTTTTCCCCTACCACCTTTTCTACCAGCAAAGTGGAAAACCCACTAAAAATGTCGGTTAAAGTTGCGAACATAGCATAGGAGACATGGGAAAACGTGCAAAGGCAGAGAACACTGTTCAAGATGGGCAAGTCTCTCTTGGAAGTTCCTCACAGGCAAGATAGTGAAATTTATTTAGCATGTTGCAAACCAAGGCAATTGACCATGGAACGTCCAGTCCAAAAGATGATTTCCCATGCCTTTCCTATGGCCAATGTAGGGTCCTGCTGCTGTCTGTTTTCCTGCGAAGATACGAGAGGAGAAGCTGTGACATATTAAGCTTTATAGGTGGAACATGGATTACCGAATTTCGTACAAGTGGTTAAGACAGAGAAGGAACAGGTCATGGTTCGGGTGCGTATGTTACATTAATAAAATCATTAAGAAACCTTCCACCGTATGAAGTCACTTGTGCATTTTGAGACCTACTAGGAAGATGGAAATCTTCACAGGAGAATATGGATATTTTTTTCTTGAAATCAACAAACATAGCTGGAGAAATCCTTGGAGGAGGACCACGTTTGTTTGACGTTTGTCTGGTTGTGTTGAGGAACTGGATAACATCAGTCTTTTCCTCCATCGTTATGTTGGTGAAGTACTCTAGCCTCCACCAATCTTAGCCCTTTATTCATATTGCACAATCTTGTTAGGCTTTCACAAGATGTTAGGTACATGGATAATGCTATGACCCTAGGAGAGTGTCTTGCCTTCACAAGATGTATGAACATATCTGCTCAAGAGAGAACCTCCAAGATGGTTCCGCATTTGGGATAGAACCAGAGGAACAAGTCTCCAATAGCATATGGATTGGTGTTCGAGAAGAGAAACGTCTCTGTTTCCATTACGAAGGTTGGCTACAAGAATCATTACGCAGTCCTTAACTTCTTGCACTAGTTAGAACTTACTACGAGCAACGTGCCATCGGACGTTCAACAAGCAGTCTCACGATCCGGCATGAGTATCCGGAAATTTTTATTGCAGACTCCCGCGGGTCAAAAGGCGGTATCTTTTAGGCAGACATTCAACAAGCAGTCTCACGATCCGGCATGAGTATTCGAAAAATTTTATTGTATACCCCCGCGGGTCAAAATGTGGTATCTTTTAGGACCGAAAGCTTAGTATTGGGCTACATGATGTATGCTTTTGATTTTGTATCTCTTAAGTTGACGAGAGTAGAGGGTTTGTTGATATGGTATGTTGGGTGTCATATTTAGGTATAGTATAAGCACATGGGAATATCCTGAGGACATATTTGGGATGCCAGAATATGTCACAGGATATTCCATTATGAGATTATTGTCATAATGATTGAGATCATTGTATTAATGACTGTAAGGCTATATAATGCCAATGAGACAATCAATAAAATAATCAACTAATTTCAACATGGTATCAGAGCCAAGTTTCCACAAACCCTAGCCGTCACCAAGCTTCCACAAACCCACAGGAGGACTTCCTAGATCTCCTCCATCGAACTCTTCCACGCCCCCCTTCTCCGCCCTTCGCAGACCGTCCTTCGCTGTTGCTGCCCCGTCCCGCTACTGCTGCTGCTGTTGCGACGGCGGCTGTGACATGCGTGCTGTCGCCTCCTCCGCACCAGCACGAGACATCGCCTAATAGGGATGCCTAGATCTGAAAAAAGGGGGGACATGTTCGGATCTAGGAGCGGACGACGAGGACGAGCGTGAGTCGTGGAGCGAACGTGACGTGATTGGATAGACGACGCATCGATGGAGGAGATCATCAAGAAGCTAGATTCTGCAGAGGTGGCGACGTTGATGAAGTTGTTGACGATGTCGGCTGGTGAGAACACGACACGAACAATGATATCTTGTGAAGGAGGAGGTATCACCTGAAGGGGGATTGGTGTCGGTGCCTCAGGAGTTGGGACGAACGCAGGCAAGGGACTTGGCACTGGCACTGTCGGTACTGGTCCTGCAGTTTGCTTCTCTCTCCTGCTGTAGGTAAGTAACTCTCCCTGAGCTGTAGGCCTAACACCTTCACCTTCTTGTCCCTTCTCCGTGCCTACATGCCAAACTTCTAAATCGGTTACCACCAAGTTCTCCATCTCCCCCTCTCGCCTAATACTGGCATTATTAGGCGTGTTGTGTGAAGTTCCGTCCTGGCGGTAGTATGGCTCATGCTCCCGAAAGTGGACATCCATACTGACAAACTTCTTCTTCTCTACTGGACTCCAGCACACATACCCCTTCTGGGTCGCCGAGTAGCCTACGAAGATGCATTTGACCGCTCTAGGGTCAAGTTTCCCAACTGATGGCCTGTTGTCCTTCACAAAACACACACACCCAAACACCTTCAGTAGGAGTATCCCACTATTATTGCCTTGCAATACCTCACATGGGGACTTCCATCCGAGGACCTTCGAGGGCATCCTGTTGATGAGTTGAGCTGCTGTCAACACTGCATGCCCCCACAGACTCTGTGGGACATTCATGTCGATCATCATACTTCTTGCGACCTCCATAAGGTCTGTTTTTTCTTTCTGCAACTCCATTTTGTGCTGGTGTGTATGCACAGGTGGTCTGATGTTGTATTCCGTGTGCTGACAGGTATTCTGTAAGCGTCCTGTTGGTATACTCCGTTCCATTGTCAGACCTCAGTACCTTCACAACTGCTTTGTACTGAGTCTGGACATGCTTATGGAAATCGCGAAAACAAGCAGGTACATCATTTTTATTTTTCATCAAATATAACCAGGTAACACGAGAGGCACACTCAATGAAAGAAACAAAGTACTTATAACCATTCATAGTGTTAGTAGCACATGGACCCCAGACATCAGAATGTACTACCTCAAAAGCAAAAGTGCTCCTATGACCCGTGCCAACATATGAGCTCCTAGTAAGTTTTTCTAACTCGCACGCATCACATACTAATTTCTCTTTATTTGTTTTTGCATAAATCTCTGGATACAACTTACTTAGAGTATCAAAGGAAGAATGTCCCATCCTCCGATGATGGAGTATCAAGGTATCCTCAGTTCTCTGCTGCAGTCCTTCCATGCCAGCCTTCTCTACCATAGATACCAATGCTGAGTCCAGTCCTTCTCGATCTAGGTACCACAGTCCCTCATGCCAAGTGCCAGTCCCAAGTCTTTGTCCTGTCCCTTTCTCCTGGAAGGTCACATTAGGAATATCAAAAGAAACAATGCATTTAAGTTGGAGGATTATAGAACTAATGGACAAGAAACTGACTGGAAAGGATGGAGCATGTAAAACATTGGATAATCTTACTGAACCTGTACAATTAACAGTACCTTTATCGACCACTGACTGGAAAGTGCCATCAGTTGTCTGAATGCTGTCTGCTGATGTTAGGTGAGTGTAGGAAGAAAACTCACTAGCATTCTCCGTCACATGCCGAGATGCTTCCGAGTCGATAATCCAGTCTGATGATTTAAGGGAAGAGATAGACGCAAAGGCAAGTGATTCGTCAGTACCTTCTGATGGATGGGTATACATGGCAGCGTTGCCCCTAACAAAGAATGAGGTAGACGCCTCCTCTGTTCTACTCCTCATGTCTCCCAATGCCTGGTCCTCCACAGTAAAGGTGCCATCAGCTTCTCCGTTCCCTTCTGATATCAAGAGGTTCACCCGATAACCTTCTCGGCCGCCTCGTCTACCCCCTCGACCACGATCACGTCCTCCATTATATCCTCGTCCGCCGAACGGTCCTCGTCCACCACCTGAATCTCCCTCCCTTGGTGGTTTGGTACAAGCATACCGATGATGACCCATCTTCCCACAGTTGTAGCACTGCCGGTTATGCTGTCAGGGCTCTCCCTTAGATCCTGTGTTACCTGAGCTGGTGATCGCTAGTGCTGACTTTGCTTCGGGGGGACCACATGTCCCGGCTTGCAGCCTAATGCGTGTCTCCTCCTGGATCATGGCTGAGATAGCCTCCTCAAGGCTAGGGATCTTTGGTTGGGCTAGAAGTAGGGTCGTCCTCTGTGCGAAAGCTGTAGTCAGCCCTTTGAGGAACTTCATCGTCCTCTCCTGCAGACACACCTGTCTCTCCTTACACTTAGGGTCCCCGCAGCTCGCCCGATCTGAGGAGTGATCATAATCCAACCACAGACGCTCCAACTCCGTGGCAAACTCCTGAGGCACCGACACCAACCTCCCTTCAGGTGATACCCCCTCCTTCACAAGATATCATTCCTCCTACTTCTACTCCTCCCACACCACTATCTGTACGGAGGACCACTCGCAGCAATGCAGGAAATCCTCCAAACAGATATGGTTGGGATATTGCTCAGTTTGTTTCTTATGACCATATCCCTTCTTCTCATGGAGCATTTATAGCATCTTTGGATAGTATTACTGTACCTAACAATTGGCAGGTTGTCAGGAACGATCCAAAGTGGAAAGCGGCAATACACGAGGAGTTGGGAGCTCTGGAGAAGAACCACACTTGGGAGCTTGTGAGACTGCCAGAGGGAAAGAGAGCAGTTGGATGCAAGTGGATCTTTACCGTGAAGCAGAACCCAGATGGACAGGTTGAGCGCTACAAAGTTCGACTAGTAGCCAAAGGATACAGTCAGACGTACGGCATCGACTATGACGAGACCTTTGCACCAGTTGCAAAGATGAGCACTGTCAGGACTCTGATTTCTCTGGCAGCGAATGGTGGATGGAAGCTACACCAACTGGATGTGAAGAATGCGTTTCTTCACGGAGATCTAGTGGAGGAGGTGTACATGGAGATACCACCAGGATTTGGCACCAATCAGACAGTAGGCAAGGTCTGCAGGTTGAAGAAGTCCCTCTATGGACTGAAGCAGTCTCCTCGAGCGTGGTTTGACAGATTCAAAAGGGCGATGATAGGGATGGGATATCAGTAGATCAATGCTGATCATACTGTGTTCTTCCGTCGGAGTGGAGGCCACATCACCATGCTTGCGGTGTATGTGGACGATATGATTATCACATGAGATGATGAGCAGGAGATCGCCCAACTCAAAGGAAAGCTTGACAAGGAATTCGAGGTGAAGGATCTCGGCCTTCTTCGACACTTCCTTGGGATTGAGATTGCTCGAGAAGCAGAGGGGATTGTTCTCTCTCAAAGGAAGTATGCACTGGACCTTCTCACAGAAACTGGGATGTTGGGGTGCAAACCAGCAGCGACACCAATAGATCAGAGGTTCAAGATTGATGCTGAGGCTGGAGAACCAGTTGATCGGGACAGATACCAGAGACTGGTTGGCAAGTTGATCTATTTGAGCCACACACGTCCTGATATCTGCTTTGCAGTAAGTGTGGTGAGCCGCTACATGCATGACCTACGGAAGGGTCATATGGATGCAGTGTACCAGATTCCGAGGTACTTGAAAGGTGCTCCCGGAAAGGGACTAATATTCAGGAAGAACAATCACGTGAGCATCGAGGGCTACTGTGATTCTGACTGGGCTAGTTGTGCTGATGACAGGAGGTCTACCTCGGGATATTGCATATTTGTAGGAGGTAACTTGGTCTCCTGGAGGAGTAAGAAGCAGTCTGTGGTGGCCAGATCGACAGCTGAAGCAGAGTACAGAGCTATGGTCTTGGGAGTTGCAGAGCTGCTATGGTTGAAGAATATGCTGGTGGAGCTGAAGCTGGATCAAGGAGCCAAGATGAAGCTATGGTGTGACAATCAGTCAGCTATTAGTATCGCCAACAATCCAGTACAGCATGACAGGACCAAACACATCGAGATTGATAGATTCTTCATCAAAGAGAAGTTGGATAGTGGATTACTGGAGCTTGGCCATGTTCCAACTAGGGATCAAGTAGCAGATGGACTAACCAAGGGACTCGTCTCAGTGAGCATGATTAGAGGATGTGACAAGATGGGCTTAGTGAATATCTTTCACCCATCTTGAGGGGGAGTGTTGATATGGTATGTTGGGTGTCATATTTAAGTATAGTATAAGCACATGGGAATATCCTGAGGACATATTTGGGATGCCAGAATATGTCACAGGATATTCCATTATGAGATTATTGTCATAATGATTGAGATCATTGTATTAATGACTGTAAGGCTATATAATGCCAATGAGACAATCAATAAAATAATCAACTAATTTCAAAATGGTTACTTCTTAAAAAATGAAATGTGAAGACAAAGCTTTGAAATCTAAGTGGTGGTATAAAGTTAGTAGGACAGCTGCAAAGTATATAAAATGGAGCTTTAGCAAAATTTTCAAAAGTGAGGAAGTCAACTATATTGATGGCCAACATTATGGAAATATTTTCAATGATCCTGTCCCGGAGATAGAACTCCTTCCTTAACAAGGTTACACAGAATGCTCTAATATATAAGATAGGCTCCTCCGATTCATTCTACTGTGAAACTTTCCCAAAGTCATGGTCGTGACCCTCCAACTCTTCTTCTCAACTCACTCACTCAAGCTTTTGAAAGAGTCTACGATGTTGCAGTTTGCTGAAAGCCCCTCCGTTTGCAGCGCCAAATCAAAATAGGTTAAGAATCATACAAATTTGCAAGTTGTCCGAAACCAACAAGCCCAACTTAAACAACTGCGACAAAATCTACGACGACTTTGACAAGGCAACCTTTTACCAACATAGATTGATCCATAAGATAAGATACATGTTTTAATACCACCAATGGAGAAATGAAGACTCCTCATAATCAGACTTCGATGCAGGACAAGCATTCACCTTCACAAGCACAGAGCAATACGCTCCGTGCTATTGCACTGCCCGGGGTTCTTTTCACCTTTCCCTCGTAGAATTAAAGATGAAAGAGTGGAGTGCTTTATGCTCATAGGGTGTCGTTGAAATTGAAAGTGATTCTATCAGTCAGATATATACCATACGAGCTTTCTATATCTTCTTATAATTGTGAGAAGTCAAGAAAATAGCATGTTAAAAATCAACGTAGCTGAATTAAGAAGGCTAGGATGTACGTGTTAAAAGATTGAGAATAGGAAATGAGTGCGTTGGTGGGAATCTGGAGATTGTCTGTTGAGGATAAAGAAGAGAAAATGTCTTATATGGTGTGGACATGTTCAACAGAGAGATGGATATGCCAATTGGATGGAACTAGGTGTAGAGACCTAAACGAATTTATATGTGGCTACGAGAAAAGATATGATATTTTCTAATGTACAAGATGAGATGACACTTAACAGAGCATATTGGAAGAAAATGGCTCATGTAGCATAAGTGAAAAGTTTGGGCTGAACCCCTTTTTCTTTCTCTCTCGTTTGTGTAATGTTGACCATATTATTGAATTTTTAATGGAAAGGAATTTCGGTTTAATGTTTTCCCAAGGATCCATCCAAGTCAAACCGACACATAAGAAATTGATACAGTTACATGGTGACTTCGATATGGTAAAATGGTCCAAGCAATTAATAAAACATATGATTGGCTGTGATTTTTCTTGGTTTAGTATCATATCCTGCCTAAGTTTCGCCATAAACAAGTTGTTTCCTCTTGACATATTTCGCATCCATTCTTGTAACATAATATGCTTTTTCCCTATTCTCATAACAAATATATGTATCAATGTCACGTCATGACATCTCCTCTCCCAAACAAGGGGAGGGGGGATCTCACAACATATTAGTGATCATAGAAGAACCAGTCGGCTATGTAAGGTCAATCATTCAGAAAGTTCTCATACCTTTTCTACTGCATCTTTTGATAATTTTGTTCTTGCATATTTTGATCTCACAACATTAAGGATTTCTATATGTAGTAGCACGGTCCCTCCAGAATTTTAATCCTGGCTCCACCCTTGCTGGTGGTTCTTGTGTGTTCCAGTTGCTATGAAGTTGTATGTTGATAAAACAATCCTGTTAGCTACATGGAAAAATTATCATTGATGAAACCCTTTTTGTCGTAACAAATTTGTGAACAATTGGCTCATGTAAATATTGAAATTGTAAAAGATATTCTAATTAACATGTTTGTGAAGAACTACATGGAATTTGCTGGAAGAAAGGTACCGTCGATAGTGTCCTTGTCATTGGTGTGTTATAATATAACATTTATGTAGAATTCTATTTCCTAGCTTTCTGCATAATTTATTAATATTGATTCCGTTGTAATGTATCCTGCCAGTCATGTCTTGTGTGGCCCATGATACTTACCCAGATACATTTTGGATGCTTTTCCTTTTGGATGTACATTCTAAGCAGGGCGACCGCCCAGGGACCACAGACCAGGAGGGCCCAAAAAATTATATTATATATATATATATATATATATATATATATATATAATCTTGTATCTAAATAGAACTAATATGTACCATGGGTCCTCCTTAACACAAAATAATTGTGGTGTAGTGGTTATTATGTTAAGACTTGCCATAGTGGAGGTCCTTCAATTCTTGGTGGTGGTCATTTTTTTAATTTATTTTTATTTTAGTTTTTTTTAATATTTTTTACATTATGTTTGGAGGCCCCATTTTGAAAATTCGCCTCGGGCCCCCATGAGCTCAGGACGGCCCTGATTCTAAGATGCATTTATGTTGTCTGTTTGCAGAGCTCAACAAGTAGATAAAAGATTGGTTGGGGGGCAGCATGTAAATCCAGAACACCCTCTTCTTGATAGTCTTCTCATCCAAAGGGACTAGTATATAGATCATTCATGTTATTGTTTCTAGATTTCCATCCTTGGCTTCATAAAAGCTTATTGGGTCAAAGAGCATATGCCTCACCTGTTACTGTTTCTAGATTTCCAGGTTAAAGAGCATGTGCATAGCTTATGCCCCATCATATTGTGGTCATGTTGTATCATTCAATTCTTATTGTGGTTCGTAGAGGTAGCATAGTGGATGTATAGACGGTGCTCTGGGCATCCCAAAATGAATCCTGAGATAGAGAAAGGGATGTATAGTTTTATGCTATTTGTCTTCAAATAAATTGTGAAGAGTTAAGTTTTATATGTATTACCATAGCAGATTTTTTGTTACACGCAGACAGAAGGGATGTACAGCTTTATGCGGCTTACAGTGTCAAAAAACATATCATTCTTCTAATATGCATTTGCTAATGTCGAGTTTTCTCTGAAGAAATCGAGGGGAGCATATGTTCTAGTATTGTTTGTATTATTATAGGTTAAATCTCCAGTAAAATAGAATACTGCATGAGTTTTTTGATTCAGAGCTGCCTCGCGCGATTTGAACAGTTTAGCCACTTTTTGGCCATCTGAAATTCTGAATGGGCAGACCCTTGATCTGGATTTTTATGTGGTATATGTATCATGATTTAGAAATTTTCGTGCATCTAACGACACTCGTGTGGAATATGAATGAATTTGCTTACATATTAGGTTTGCTCTCTACTCGTACTACTACTAATATATTTAGTAGTAATCGACAATATGATTGTCATAATCGTCTTCTTACTAACATTATTGTTGCTTACAAGCCGTCTTCAATTTGTGGTGCTGATTTGGAACATTTGCCCAGCAGCACAGCGTACAGCGTCCAGGGGGAAACACAAATGAATTACTGTCCTCTCCTCCGTATGGTTGGTTATCAAGTCGTTTCCACCTCTGTGTGTCATTATTGGTGAGCTTTGTGTAGCATGATTGGTAGTAGGATTTTTCTCACTCCGAGGAAATTGCTTATGAAAAAGAACTTCCGGAGCATCATAAGTTTCTAACTTCGATTCAGGGCGTTAATATATAGAATAGGCGACCAAAGATGAAAGAAATGGCTATGGGTGCTATAACAGAAGATGTCACAAGATAAATACACGTCATGTCCGTGTTGGACACAGATGCTCCACAGGACTGTCTGCCATTGTGTTGTCGTATTTGTGCCTCGAGCCGAAAAAAAAACGTATGGTGTCTCTGACATGGAAGTGTACTTCAAGGTGTGTAAACGGACGGGCCGGCCCGGCCCGGAACTTGTCATGGGTCCGGTCCGGTAAAATTCTGTCCGGTCGGCTCGGACTCGGTCAACGGATCGGCATGTTCTGGTCCACTCATCCCACGGTTCCGGACTGGGTCGGAGGATCTGATCCGTAAGTCCGATCCATCCTCTGGTCGGGCCAAGTCCACTTCGGATGGTCCGGTCGGACCGGCCCGGAGACATCCACAGTGGCAGAGGCCTATATCACCAAAGTGGAGGAGGAGAAATCAATGGAAATAATTTTTCCCATCAGTCACAAGACACAACAAAGAGAAGCACAATTTTAATGACAACTGAAAGTGGTCCTTATTCTAACCTTAACATGAACCAACCTTTCCTAGTTTCCTAGCCTAACCACATCCCACTTAACAAGCCCGCCATGGAAAAGAGAGTTGATCACCATGACACAAGGATGTGAAGAGAGATGATCCATGACACTTATTTTTGGACTTGAATACAACGCTTGGGTTAGGTTTGGAGTTGCTCATTGGAGGTGACTTTTGGTTTTGGTTTTGGTTTTATTGGAAAACAGTATAAAGTCTAAAGTTGACTTTTAGAAAGAAAAGAAAAAATATTTGAAAAGTTAATTCAACTTTGGGACAGAGACACACACAACGCCAGGCCCAAAGGTTCAGGTCAGAGTATATTAATTTTTTTACTCGAGATCTATCTCGACGACTTTTTACGCCAACTTCATAGCAAGAAATTCAGAGTTATCCATTAAGGACTATATATAGTCCCTTTTATATTTTCATAAGAAGTTATGTACTTTTTTTTTATCCTACAATTTTATCGACATTTTTTGTTGTTCTGAATATAATTTGAGTGTAATGATACTAGAGAATTAACGTGTCCCGCTCACGTGTGTTCATCTACGTTGGAGTTATCTAATGATTAGGGACCACACATATAAAATTAATTTTATTGTGCTATCTAAATAATTAAGTCAAATTAAAGTAGTCTAAATGAAAAATAGGCTTAAGGATATAATTGTCATGGAGATAATTTGTAGATACATAAGTATCTAATTTGATGAGGGGCCAAATTAGAAATATCTAAAACCTAATATATATATATATATATATATATATATATATATATATATATATATATATATTCATTAGGGTTATGGTTTTCAATTTGAACGACCACAAAAGAGAGGTTTTTTTCTTTTCTCTTCAACTCTACATCCCCATCAACAAAAGTTGGAAGATCGAACCACAAAACAGACGTTCGCTGCAAGATCAACCTAGCCAAGCGATGGATTCAGGTAGGATTCCGCAATTATTTATCATCTTCTTCTTATGAATCAACGGGGTGAATCTAACAATTGGTATTAGAGCCTCTCTTGTTCGATTCATATTCATGAGGTTGAAGTTTCATAATCCTTTTTTTTTTTTTTTTTTTTTGTATGAATTTGGGAATCCCCTTAGACCGTTCGATCTAATTTAAATTAGGGTTTTGAATGTTCGATGGAAGATTTTGTAATCCACCAGGAAAAAAAATCCAAATTTTTTTTTAGACTTCGACTACGTTTCGATCAACCTACTGCTATATTCTTCGGAAGGTGAATTCATGTCAAGAATCTTGAGTTCATCGTTACTATTCCCTAATTATTACATTTCGGATTATCTAAAGAACCATGCTTGTTGAAATTTTTATGTAGTTTGATTCACGAACTGTCATATTTGGGAAAGTTTAGTATTTTTTATTTATTTTTAGGATTTGGATGGTAACACAGTATTCGCGAATGAAAGTTTTTTTTTAAGCCTATTTTGATTTATTATTGATGGTTTTAGGTGGTGGGACAAGTTAATTGAGTTGGAAATATGGCACAAGTTACAATTGTAATGTTTGTTTTCAGCATTGGATGGTATCTATGTTTACAAATGAAAGTTTTTGATTCTCTGAAAGGGATAGTTTTGGTAGAAGAAGAATAGAGTTTGAAGTTCATGTTGTGCACCGTGGGCAAAATTTTACTATTATTATAATTGTTTTATTTGAGTTATAATTTTATAAATTTACATAAGGATTTAGTTATTATTTTGTCATGTAAAAATTTAGTCAACATTTAAATTATTTGGTGCTTCTTTATGACTTACAATAGTTGTCTAACATTCTAATTAGACTCATTGAAACAAGATGTCGTCAAAGTAACATCTCTTGCGTAGATAGTCTATGAGGGATGTCGGGTGTTTGTGTGTGTACATTCATGCGAGTATTAGTCAGCCGAAAGGAATGTTGATACTTGGCCGAAATATACACATATATGTGGTGATAAATGTATGGCAATCATATATATTAAAAATAATTTTAAAAAATAATTCTTTAAATCTATCTAATTAAAAATAATAATAATAAATAATTACAAATTATCAAATTACCCCTATCCCAAAATGAGGGGGCTTACAGTATGAACGGCCGACAACGTACAAAGATGTTTGATATGAACCTCCTGATGTATGCCAACCTCCCTTGAAGGCCGCGGAGTTCCTGGAGGTTTATTTGGCAGATTCATCTCAAGGATGGCCTTGGTCTTGTCGGGGTCTATGTGAATACCCCGAGAAGTGGTGACGAAACCCAGGAATTTGCCGCTGGAGACTCCCAGGAAGGACTTGTAGGGTTCATCTTGAGGCGGTGTGCGCGCATTAAGTCAAAAGCCATTGCTTCAGGTTCGGGGCTTTGCTACAGTCCTCGGGTCGTGGAGGTGATCATCTTTGGATAGACTCTTGACAGAGATGTCGACGTTTTATTCCACCGTCTTGCGCAGATGTTCACGAAAAATGGTGCTCATAGCTCGCTGGTATATAGCGTTTGCGTTCTTTAGACCGAAATGCATGACCGTGTAGCAGTATACACCTATCGGAGTTCGGAACGATGTATGTTTCTTATCGTCGAGAAATATCTTAATTTGGTTGTAGCCTGAGAAGACATCCATGAAGTACATGCACTCAAAGCCATAAGTGTTGTCGATCATTACGTCGGTGATTAGAAGATAAAATTTGCCTTTAGGATATGTTGTATTTAGATCACGAAAGTCGATGCAGATTCGGATCTTCCCATTCTTCTAAACGACGAACACGATGTTGGCTATCCAGTCGAGGTATTGTTCCTTACGGATGAAGACACTAGTAGCTTTGATGGAATCCATCATGTCTGGCTGGAACCGTCATTGCTGTTGCTTAATTGGTTTGGCGTTTGGCAGAATGTTGAATTTGTGGACCACGATTTGGGGATCCAGTCCTGGCATGTCTTCGTAACTCCAGGCAAAGATATCGATGTATTCCCTAACGAGTTGTAATTAGGATTTTCGATTTTCGTTGGGCAAGCTTTTACTGACGAAGATAGGTTTGGGGTATGATTCGTCGCCGAGGTCAATTTGTACAACTTCATCCTCTGTGGAAGGCTCTCGTTATTCGAATCGCATCTCCCATTACGAACCAAGGTGTTGGGCCCAAGGTTCTATCTCAAAGAGTTCGGGTAGATCCTCGTTGTCTTCCTCAAGGTCGACAGACATCATGTTGGAAGACAGTGCTTGTCTGGGCACATCCCCGATGCTGACGTCGGAGTCCCAGGCTGAAGATTTGGAAGAGTGTGAGCGTACTTCATCTTCTTTATCTGAGCCCTCGGGGGGTCGTAGGAGGTGTTACATATTATAACCCATGCTTAGTCTTATGATAGTAATTCTCGGACATGCCTACAGGGGAGGAAAGTCGTAAAGGTGACCTTCGGCCTTTGCCGTAGTTCAATCCCTCAGTGACCTTCATGTTGTATCCCATCTTCTGGATAAGATGTAGGGCATATGAACTGTACCGGTAGAGTGGTATTCTGCCTACCTCGAATTCTGGTTCTACTTTCTTTGGGGTGAAGGACCGGGGGCATTCCACTCTGCCGAAGATGATGAGCTTATCTCCCTTCTTCCTGGGCGAAACTAAGAAATAGGAATCTTGACTAGAGCGAAGCTGATGCACTGTGTAGTAGTGGTCACTTGTGTGTATGCAGGTGAAGGCCTAGACCATGCTCCATGGAGTAGAGTGTTCTTATATGCATACGCTCAGAGTAGTTCAAAGATAATCCTTTATTCAGAAAATAAGGTATCTTTTCTGGAGGAATTACATCGTCAGGGGAAGGGATGTTGACATTAGCGGATATATACTCCTCTAGCTCATCCTTCTCCTCGGCTACCCCCAGCGCAAGCGAAGGCTTTGGTAATTTTCTGTATAACTTTACCACCAAAGGTTCGGAAGCTACAATCGCGGTCAGGTCTTCCTTTGGTGGTCGACTCGGCCTGTGAAGGCAAACGACCATAGGTTCGGAAGGCGTAGGTAGAGCGGGATCTTCTTTTGGTGATCGATTCAGCCTACAAAGGTGAATGACCATTGGTTCTGACGTCGCTGAAGGTACCGGAGATTCAAGTGCCTTCTCGCGAGATTTATCGATGAGGGGTGGGCCGCACCGGGAGTGCGAGCCATGAGGCAGATTCCCATGGGCTCCTCGGATGCTGTTGTGGCCCCGGCTTCATCGTCGGCCTCATTGCCACCTTTATCTTGGCGGACTTTATTGTAGAGGATTAAGTCGGGGTAGTAAATCTCGATTCCCTTAAACTGATCAACATCAACGAACTATGTCTTGACGAAATCGTGTTCATCTACATATTTTAGGCACTGGTGGAGGGTGGATGGCACGATCCTGTGTTCATGTATCCACAGATGCCCCAACAAGAAGTTGTAGGACGTATCTACATCTATGACGTAGCAGGTGACTTATGTTTTTAAGTCGTCGATATGGCATTTCAGACGAATGTTGCTAGTGGGTAACTCCTTACTTTGTTAAAGCCACTGATGGCGGTATTGGTGGCCGTTAGACGATGCATCGGGATCCCCAGGGTCTGAAGCAAACTTCTCGGGATGATGCTGATCGACAATTCTGGGTCAATATGCATCCGGTCCACCTTGACGTCGCCAATATATCATGTGTAATACAGGGGCCGATCGTGCCTATTAGTTTTGAGCAACATGTCCTGTTACGAGAAGGTGATGTTGGGTATCGCATCCACGGCGTTGTTGTAATTTGGACAAGCATCAGGACCTCCGGCTGGTGGCTTGACTTGCGCCAGGTAGATATCGATATTCTGCAATGCCTCACTCAGGGAAGCCCGAGTGTCTTTGGAGAGCCGCAAAAGCTCAAATAGTGACAATTTCATCAGAGTGTTGGCTAATTGTGCTAAGATATCGAAGTTATGGGACCTTCTCATCCCTTGTGGTGCATCCCTGCGCAACAGTTTATCGAAGCGTGTTTTCTTCTATTTTGACTTGTCCGTCGACGGGGGCTGATATGGCCCAGGACCAGTAGTGGTAGGCACGACAACCGGGGGTGTATCGTCGTGCATCGGTTGGTACATTACGCCTGACCTTGTTGTACCGGCTGCCAGCTCTTCAGACGAGGAGGAAACTGTGTAACAGGATTTAGATTTTCTGCCCTTAGACTTGGCGGTGAAGGATGTCGCCGGCTGCGTCAAGTATGGCACGAGGTCGGGATGGACCCACATGACTTTTTCACGTGGTGTGACAAGAGGTATTAGCCCAGCCGTCTGGTCACGAGCTGGTGGAAGGTTGACCACCTCCATAGTTGCATTTGGGACTGGAACCACTCCATATTGGGCTTCTGTCGGTGAAAAATTACCAAATTGGAGGGATACCATGTTGGTGGCGACCGTCACATCATCGAAGTCCAGGGACAGGGCCTTGGTATCGATCAGGCATTGGATGTACAGCTTCAGGATATATCACTCATGCGTTGGGTGGTTGACGTATCGGTAGAAGTGATAATACTTTGGGTTGTCGATTTCTGTCGCTTCAGGCTGACGTCTGACGTCGGAGATTCAAATTTTGCCTTCCTGCATTAGCATGTCGAAGATGGATTTGACATCCTGATCTTTTAAAGAGTAAGCCTCATTTGGTTTTGGAGGCTCTGCCTGCTTTTGCTCAGGCTTTTTGGTCAAGGTAGCGACCATAGCCTATTTTTTCTTTCCATCGTGACTGCCCTTGCCGCTGTTACTGTTGTTGTTGTTGGGGTTGGGACGTTTCCCCTTGTCCTCAGTGGTAGGGATATGGATCCCCAAGTTTCGGACGTTCTTTAGCTTCTTCTCAGTGTTGACGGCGCTTACGATGAATGTCGTCCAATCTTTAAACTGGACGTCATCCATCCAGAGGGTGACTGCCGAAAGTAGGTTCCTCTGGTACATTTCCATTAGCGTCGCTTCGGGATTGCCAGGGGGCAGTCTTAGAGCTATCTGTCGGAATCGTTCGATGTAGTTACGAGCGAGCTCTTTTTCTCCCTGGA
The DNA here is from genome assembly GCA_036927795.1 of Iris macrosiphon. Lineage (NCBI taxonomy): Eukaryota > Viridiplantae > Streptophyta > Magnoliopsida > Asparagales > Iridaceae > Iris > Iris macrosiphon. The sequence continues at coordinate 185,879,393 of JAYESA010000003.1, read as the reverse complement.
CGACATCCATCAGGGAAGACATCGTCATATCATGTTCTGCCACTTAGAATCTTTTAAAAAAAAGACTATTTAGATCATCGAATGATAATATACAATTGTCCGGCATGATACAGAACCAGTCAAAGGCTACTCCCGCCAATGCCCCAACAAAGAGCCTGGTAAGGATGACATCATTGCGGGGTAGGTGCCCTGTTTTTATCGAAGTATCTCATGTACCAACAAGGGGATGACTTTTCGTCAAATATGTATATGTTAAAGGGCTTGTACCTGGGCGGGTACGGTGCGTCCATCCATTCCAGCGGGTACGGTTGGCGTACTCCTAGATCGCGGAGTGAGTTCCAATTACCCATGGAGTCCAGTCAATCTCGGAGTTCTCGAACTTCTTTCATTGCTTCCTTAGCCTCGTCTGCTGCCGAAGGGGCCAAGGAACCAGGTTGGGGAGGATTGTCGTGCCTGGAGCTGTTGTGTTTGAATCCGCGTTAGTCCCGGGATCCAAGTTAGCTGGCGCAGAGGTCCTTACCGGCTGTGAGGCCAAGTTTGCCTTAATTTTCAATATCGTTTGGGTCAATGCTTGCATCGATACATTCATGGTCTGCATCATGTTCTCGAGAGCCTCCAGGCGCTATCGGTTACTGGGGGTGTCATAGTCACCCCCGGCCATATATATTATCCTCACGTAGGGAGAGATGGACGGGGCCGTAGATGCCGCACTCTCCATCTCGGACCCTTGCAGTAAGTCGTCTTCAAGGAAGACTGGCGGCATTGTGTCCTCCACAGATTCGTAGGAGGCTATGTCATCTCTGTGAGAGTAGCCACTCCCAGGGGTTTCAGAATCTGTTCCTTGAGAGTCATCATCCTTCCGGAACGTTGTATTGTTGTGTAGGTCCAGGGGTTCACTACCCCCAACTTGGGAGCCCCTAGGGGTTCCGAGGAAGAACTACCCCCACCAGCTGAGAGCTTTTTTCTCGAGGGAGTGCCCTAAAAAATGCCTTACATTGGTCCTATTTTCGGTCCTCCTAGAAGTCTTCATCTCAACGCGCTGGTCGAGAGTGACGGACTGGAGGTGCTGGCCTTCTTTCCTTCTTTGGTAGAGGGGACCTTCCGAGCCGAGTAACATGCGGCGAAGGGCAGCTCCTCCTCCTCTGGTGCTTGCGCCTGACCTCCGGGTTGTTACCGGGCAGGTGTCTTCTGGTGCAGTCATTGGAAGGCCAACTACCTGTTTGTGGGCGCTGCTGCTCCGTTGTAGCAGTAGTTGATGATAATTTTGGCATAATGACACCCTGGAAAGGATATTTCATCGGCCACAGTTGTTTTCCTCGCTTTGCGCTTGTGGTTGATCACGTTGTCCAAGTCGAGCGAGAGTTGTTCCACCTTTGTACCATTTTTGTGGGCCCAGGTAGACCGAGCGCACGGGCGTGTAGGTCTTATGTTGGCTCCTGGATCTGAGGTTCATACAAGAACTTGTCTCAGAACGTTGGCAGAAGACTTTTGAGACCGGCCCTGTCCATTTGCCGCTGAGGGATGGACGCATTGGGCAGTCTTATATAATTTTCCATCAGGGGTTCGCTTAATAATTAGCGGTGCCCTCTGACGGTCGGCTGACTGGACAGTTGTCTGAGCTTAGCGAGCTTGCACTGTCCTGGACCTTTTTGACTTAGCCCCTGCGGGCGCATAGTACGCAGAGTCCAAGTTTGGGTCTTCGTCGTTCTCATTGGGCTGCATGAGATATGACTGAAGACAAAAATTCTGAAGCTATCCGGGCCGCATGGGGCCGACTTTCTGCGATTGTGAGCTGAGGTAGCATAAGGTCGTCTGCCAGTCTCATGCGGCCTCCTTCTTGGCCGCATGGAACTTGCTTCAGCCCCAGAACGTCTGGTATCGTAGTGTTTTCCTTTACCAGAGTCTAGGAGCTGAGTAGTTTCCACGTCGGGTAGGGAGGCCGCATGGACGTGGACTTCTTGGGTGCGCGCCTGGCTGTCAACAACATGGCGAGCGGTTGGAAGTGCCCCGTCCTCAGTTGGGCGAGGCGCTTCGACCTTCTCTACCCATTGCTTGTGGGTCGCCTTGGGCTTGGCTAGCCTCGGGGAAGGACTGACGCTTCCTTCCGAGAGCATGTCCTCGAACGATTCCTGGTAGAAGCGAACCACCAGCATCTTTCGGGTCGAGCCGAGGTTGGACGCATTAGACTGCGTCACTGACTTCTCAACAGAGGAGAAGTTGGTCCCCAGTCGAGTCGCCATTGTGTTTGCCATTTAAATCAAAAGAAGAACTAAAATAACTTGATTTGATTAACAAACTAAAAAAAGTACAGAGAAGTCCTAAAAGACAATCTAAGTACAAATTTATTTTCTGGGTGTGACGATGGAGGGTTAGGAGTGTAGCAACTATCTTTACTCCGTGGATGATCCAATGCAAAAGCTTTTCTCTCTTGCTCAAGTGTAGATCCGCAGATAGCCAGCCAGGTCCCTTGTATAGGGTAGTACCCTATTATTTATAGTTGTTCTGTGGCCGCATGGATTCGGCCACATGGACGTTGGGAGTTGCCACGTGTCTTCCCCTAACAGCAAGGAGTTATAACTTTACACAAGAATTCGGGCTTCAGCTGTCACGTGGACATTTTAAAGATTTTTTTGTTACTGAATATCTGGGTGGATTCTCGTCCTTTGTGGGCGCGACTTGGTCAATTGGACACGTGGCCTTCCACTTGGTTGGAGAGATCACCTTGTTACAACAATACGATTTGGTTTGTTGGGGTATCTGGGGCATACGAAGCCAAGAATCGTGGAGGACGCATGGAGTCTGGGATGCATGGGACCAGAGACGCATGGGACGCATGGAGTCTAGAAAGCATGTGCCAGAACCGCATAGGACGCATGGAGTCTGGGACGCATTGTCATGCCCCAGTCCCAAAATATCGAGGGACTAGACACGTGACAATGGCCAGCAGCACACACCGATGGACAAATCCAATTTAATGGATCCATCGGGGCATACTTAAGTTGTATTACAACAATCAGGGTCTACTAATCTCATCCACAGAATAAATACAGCAATATCAATAAAAGAAAATAAACATCATCCAGTCACAAGTAAATAAAATCGAGGAACAACCCGATAATCAAGTCTGTTACAATTGTTCTGTAAACTCCCTCGACCAGATGTAATTTATGATTATTTTTAACTAATTAGAATTATTGCAACTTTTTAAGATTTATTTTGTTTACATATCCTATTTGATTGTGCACCTGTACTTCACACAATTAATTAGAATATTACACTAGCTGTTTTGCCCAAACAAAAATACGATAAAATTCTACTCTAATTATACTACAATTAGTGTATTGACACCGTAGAAAAATTATGACCCTAACTGCCCCTAAATAATTAGTGAACATCGTGCGCAGTATTTATTAAATAATAAATACGATGACCCGTATCACCCAAAGAATCAGACCCTGACTCTGCCCAGGCTCACCCCTACACTTCCCAAAACATTTTTCCAGCTGTTTCCCTCGTTTCTGTACAAATCAGTATTTCGAGGAATCAGTATTTTAAATCAGGCAATTTGCGAAATTACACAAAATACCAACTTTGTGACATATTTGCAATTTATGAAAGTTCAAAGGTTTTTATGCAAAAATGCATGTAAGGTGGCATCACCTCATTGATTAGTGAATAGGTGACATGGGACCCAACAAAACATCCAGAAAAATCTGCCAAAAATATCCTGAAATGCAAAATTACCCAAATGCCCTTAAAGTTGCAATTAATTACAACTTTGCCATTGGAAAAAAAACCTATATAAACCACACCCCCTCTCTTCAAACCCCCACAGCCACTTCCCTCCGCCACCACCGGCCACCCAACTCCGGCAAGACCCTCGCCCCTACCCCACCTCCCCTCCGGCCAAGCCACCTCCCCTCCGGCCGCCTGCTCCGCCGTGGGCAGCCCCCGCAAGCCAACTTCCCCAACACCATCACCCACAGCCACCACCACCCGAACCACTCCCACCACCGCCTCCGGCCACCGTGCACCGTCACCACCCCCACCGTTCGACTCGTCCCGACCCCCTCCACCCGACGACCACCCCCTCACCGCCCCACGACCCTTCCTCCGGCTGCCCTCGCCCCCGCAGCAGCTCCCACTCCCTAACCCTAGCTACTGCCACCCCATCTCCGACCGCCTCCAGCCACCACCACCGCCGTCATGGACCACCGCCACCACCACAAACCTGACCGCCACCCTCCCCTCCTTCGATCCATCACCCTGCACCGCCACCTCCGCCGCCGGCAGCCCCCGCAAGCAGCTGCTGCTGCTGCTAGCAGCCACTGCTGCTGTTGCTGCTCCTCCGGCCACCTCCGGCTGACTCTGTCATGACCCGCACCCGGAAAATCGGGTATGAGTCGTGGGTACGTCCAGCCTACGCCGCAGCATCGGCGGTAGAACGCTGTCTAGGTCAACTATCTAGATAATAATCTCACACAAAAATCGGCCATGACCTCTCCAAAAGGAGGGCAACCACACAAACAATATATAAACCTGTCAAGATCTCAACTCCAAACGGAGGAGCAATATCATAATGATAATCACAATATACTCAATCACGAATCTAAGCACGATAAGATAACACAGAGATCTAACAACTATAAAGTCTAACCAACAACAACTACTACAACAACCACAACATCAATAGTAATAATACATCATCCAAAATAATATACAAACAAGATCTCAATCCAAAACCGGAGACAAATCCGGTGCTAAAAGCTAATAAAAACAACAACAAGGTCCCAGTGATCCCGGCTACCAACCCGGAAATCACCCCTAAACTAGAGGGTCCCTGTCTGCACCATCGACAGGCTCAGGTCTATAAAACGTCGGACACCAATCCTCCGGATACTCTGAAAAATATGTCCAGTCAGGACTGGAGCAAGTACATCTCTAACAGCAGTTCCATTTAAATGATAAAAACTATAAAACAGTTATAGCAAGTAGGAAGAAGAATGAAGCAAGTATGAAACAAGAAAATATGTATAACTGGTGCATAAAGGTAAAGATGCATGGATATCAGAGCAAGATAGTAATAACTGCAAGATACAAGAAATCTACACTAAGAGTAAGTCTGTGCACATGAACGTGTAGTGAGTCTAGCATGAAAAATATGTAGTGAGTCAAGTCCAGAAACATGTAAGTGAGACAAGTCAAGAAATGCATGAGAGTCCAGACTATAAAGAATAAACTCGGTGTCTTTGAAATACTTGTTTCGACATGTAAACGGCTAGGGGTAAGTACGGCTCACCGCGCACTGGGTGCGCGGCTGCTATCATTCCAGATTAGACCAGAGGGAGTGATTCCTGATGATGCCAGATAGGAATATTTACATGTCTACTCGAGTATTTCCCCGCCCCGACTAATACAAGTGGATCCAAGACCCGACACGCAAATCAAGATGAGTCCAGCCTGAACATGAATGATGCTTGTAGTGATGCCTGTAGGTGATGCCTGTAGTGATTCCAGAATAGAGGCCAGAAACATAAAATGTACGTGTCGCAAGTAAATGAATCCAGAAATACCAGTCAGTGTCCCGTGTTGTGCCAGAATAATCATATGATACTATACTAGAAGTTGAATCATAATAATCATCAGATAATGAAAACTATCAGAGAATATACTCGCCTGACGTCCTGAGCAACTGGCGATCCGAACCGGTGTCGCAAGGACCTAATGCGAAAAGCAAGGTTAAACAGGGTTCTAAAGAGTTAAACAGATATAAAATAACTAAAAATAGGCTTCTAGGGTCGTTCTAGGTCAAACGGGTCAAACCGGTGAAATCTGGGTCAAAAAGTCAACTCGGTGTCCAAAAAGTCAACCCTGGGTCAAAACTAGGTCAAAAGTTGACTTTGGCGGCCAACCGAGTCAACTACGGTCAAGTCTGGGTCAAACTAGGGTGCTCCTGAAATTCTAGGTCAAACCGAGCTCATTAAGCTAGAAAACTCATAAACTCGCCTCCTTGAGATACCGGGATACCCTCGGTATCCGATACCTCAACCTACGCTATATACCCCGCTTAAACCCGCTAAAACCTATGCTAGCACGCGTAAATATATACACATATACATATAAAAATTACTCCAATACTATTCCTAGGCTATTGCTCAAAAACCCCGTTCGAAACCCAATACTTTGGTTATCTTAAGGTATTGAAATACCTCGGTATCTCAAGGTATTGAGATACCGCTCTAAACTTAACCCGACTACCCCTCTAGCTAACTAACTATGCATAAACATATATATCTAGCTATAATCTAGGCTAAAATATATATATCTAATATATATATGCATATACCTAGGTATCTACACACCTTACCTTACCTTACCTTACCTTACATTTATATATATATATATACCCCTAGATATCTAACTATCTATCTAGCTATGTATATATCTATATATATATATATCTATATATCTAGCTATCCCTCTACCTATCCATCTACCTATCTAGATATATACTATATATCTATCTAATATCTAGCCATCTATCCATGGGTTTATATAGATATCTAGATATCTATCTACTAGGTATCTATCTATCTATCTATTTATCTCTAACTACCTAGGTATCTAGTTACCTATGTATCTATCTAACCATCTATGTATTAATCTATCTATTTGTATATCTATCTATCAACCTAGCTATTCACCTATCTATCTATCTATCTATCTATCTATCTATCTATCTTAGTTAACTATCTAACTATCTAGTTATCTATCCATAGATAGATCTATCTATAATACTATCTATCTATCTATTCTAGTAACTTATCTACTTCTCTAATTATCTACATATCTATCTATAGTTATATCTATCTATCCATCTTATATCTATCTATACAGATAAACATATATCTATATCTCTCTCCCTCACTCGCTACACGCCAATGCAATACGCTGCTAGCTGTTGCTGCGGCTTAAAACTGTCACGCCCCGGACCCGCCCGGGCCGCCGCTCCGCCCTGCCCCGCCCCGTGCGACCGAAATTAACGAACCGGACACGTATCACCGTGCCTGGGCGCGCCGGACGCGAATCATCGCGCCCGTCCCGCGGTGCGAGGGAGGAAGGGAGCCAAGCGAATGGCCCGTTCGAGCTTTCGGGGGACGTGATGCCGCACGGGCCTGGGGTTGCGCCCGTGCAAGGCCAATCGTTTAAGTTCAGAGTTGGCTATCATCGCATCAATCGAGTAAGCAGCGGAAAGGGACTTGTTGCAATATAATGCATTAGCCAACTGAGTGTTCGGGACAATCGAGGCAACTTGGGTTTCTTTTAGCAAAGGCACACGTTCGTTCCATACATTATGCCCCCTTATACGATAGCATTCTCGGGGCATCAATCGAAACCAGGATTTTCGGGTCTTGGGGACTGTGGCACGCCTATCGCTTCCTCGGACGATCCAGTACCTGCGAGCAAGTAAACTGTTGGTGGGTCAGCACTTTATACAAGTACTGGTGAGATAAATCAACTGAACAGAAACAAGCATTCACTCAAACAGGCACTAAGTAATCATGTTATAAAATATTACATTACTAGTGATCTTACTAGTTTTACCTAGGTTCGTTTCATGCAGTTCTAGCAGAGTCGATTTACTTGTTTGGAAACATGTTTGGAAACAGAGTTTCATATTGAATATGCAAGCAAGCAAACCGTTCATGTTTCAGGGTGTGCGCAGCGTGTCTCGTGCGATTCGAGGGTCAGATGCATAGCTAGACGCACAATGCACATTCTTAGGGGCAGTCACTATCCAAGCCAACACAATGACTTAGCTATATGCACGGCGGTCCCCGAGTATCTCAGGATCGGCAGCTGGTGGAACAGCATACCAATGACTCATTTCTCTGATGCTAATGGCAGCTGTGACCCATGGTGGTTATAACGCATGCAGTTCAGCTCTCCACCAAAAGCCATTGTCCGACCGCGTGCGAATGCATGGAACACTATCAAATAAACTCTAGTATGCAGACGAGACGAACCATCAGAATACACTCGTTGTTGCGGGGCAATCCAACTTATCACTAGAACACGTTCAGGCACAGTATGGTTCTCTCGAAGCATAGACGATAGTGAACATGTTCATGCACTCTAAGCAGGCGATTCAGGATTCTCGTTAAGCAGGCATTGATTCAAAGACAAGCTAGGTGAGTTCGTTCATTAATATGCAAGGCAGATTCTATCATTCTCTTAAGAAAATATTGCAAGCAAAAACACAGGTTATTATTAAGACGTGCAAGAATCAGAGAACAAAGTTCTGCCCACTCACCTTGATATATAACGCCGGCGCGGAGCGGGGCGTTACAAAAACTGCTGTTGCTACTGCTTTTTACTGTTGCTGCTGCTGCTTTTCTGCTGCGCTGCTGCTGCGCTCGAGCGAACTGCTGCCGCGGCGCTGCCGCGGCGCCTGCAGCGCCTGTTGCTGCTGCTGCGCTCGAGCGAGCTGCTGCCGTGGCGTTGCTGCGCTCGAGCGAGCTGCTGCCGCGGCGCCTGCAGTGCCTGCTGCTGCGCTCGAGCGAGCTGCTGTCGCGGCGGCTGCAGCGCCCTGCTGGCTGCTGCAGCGGCTGTTCTGCTGCGCTGCACGCTGCAACGGCCGCCCCGCTGTGCTGCTCTGCTGTGCACCCCGCTGCACAGCCGCCTCGACAACCCCACAAGCACACGCACACACACAAACACAATCACACACACAGACACACACACCTATATACATATATATATATATATACAACGATATATGTACACACACACTTAAACATATATATATATATACCCTCACACACACTCACTCTCACACACCCTCACACACACTCTCTCACACACTAGCACACATTCTCAAACTTATATACATATATATCTATATCTAAACACTCACGCACACTCACACACACACTCACCTACACACTCTAACACCAACACACTCACACAAGCACTCACTAACACACTCACACAAGCACCCACTAACACACTCACAAACACATAAAAACACACATATAAATAGAAAATATATATATAGAAGCACACACAAATATATATACATATATATATAAACACAACACACCACAACGCACAACGCTCACAACTCTCACCAACGCGCGCCCAACGACCCCGACACGCACAAACACCTATAAAATATATAAAATATAACTCGAAAACTCTAGCACACGCTCTCCGATACTAACCCAACGCGCGCACAAGCCCGAAACGAGGAAACCAAGTCAAAATGGCCGTTCGGTCATTTCGACGAACACGTGGTGCGCGGCTCGGAAAACCTCCTGAAACGCACACCAAACGAACTCGGAATCGACCCAAAATTTACCTACGCGCTCTAAACGATGTCTAGATCCTAGAAAATGTGCTCCCACGTCGATTCTAGGCCCGTGGCGGAAACGCACACGCACTTAGAATCGGCGACGACGAAAAGCCCCAATTTCGCCCGAAACGCCCATTTCTCTGCGACACGGCTTTCCGTGTCCGAACGGAGACACGCACTCACCCTCAAGACACCCGACAACGTCTATCTAGGTCCGTCTAACCTAGGGCATCACCCAAAATTGGGCCAAATTCGGATTCCACCCGAAATTGACACAAAACCTAGTGTTAAAGTCTCCAAACACTACCCAACTAGTTCCAACTTTCTCCCACGGGTAGCCTAAGGGTCTAGGAAGGTTCTAAACTATTAATTACACTATATAAAAGTAATTACAAGGGGAAAATTAGGGTTTACCTCTTGGGAGTTGGAATCCCAAGCCAAAATCTCAAAAATGCTCCAAATCCACCTCAACTAGCTTCCAAGCTCCTAAATCTAGCTCCAACACCAAATCTAAGCTCTACCCACCTAGGTTAGGGAAGAATGTAGGGTTAGGGTTCACAATCATGGAGAATAGAAGAAGAAAGAAGAGGAAAAGGATGCTTACTTGAAGTTGGGAAGAAGAAAGGAAGAAGAAAGAAGAAGAGAGGAAGAAGAAATGAAGAAGAAGAAGAAAATGGAACAAAGGGGAAGGGGGCTGTTGTGTTCTCACGGAAATGGGGTTGGTTTGGTCGGCCAAAGCAAAGTAAAGGGGGTTGCCAAGTTTCCAAATTCCCAAAACGCCCCTATTCACTTGGTTTCAGGTTCCGGGTTCCAAAAGCACTCAAACTAGTTCCAAATCTCTCCAACTAACCTCCTAAAAATAAAATAATAAATCTAAGCCCCAAAATAAGTCTCACAGGGGTGTGGGCTGGGTCGGACATGGGTCCACTAGGGTCTGACATGGGTCCAGGCTAGCCAAAATTCTAAAACAATCAATAAAAATATAGTACAATCATTAATTAATTATAAATACAATTAATTTAAAATAATGCACAATTAACTAAATTAAAATAAAAAAAATACCCGGCTCTGGAAATGGGGTGGTGAGGGAGGCGGAGGGACGACCGGTGCGGGGAGGGGAAGAGGAGGCGGTGCGGCAGGCGGTACGGGGGAGGGGAAACGGAGCGGCGGGCGGTTACACGGCGGCCGAAGGCGAAGCGGCACCGGGGAGAGGAAAGGTCGGGGTTAGGTTTAGGGGTTCGGGTTATTGGATCCGGGTCGGGTCGGGTGGAGGATGGGATCCGACCCGATCCAACAGGCAAAGGGTGTGGGTCGGGTCTGGGTTTTGGGCCCGGATCCGACCCAACAAGGATTTGGGTTTAGTTAAACCGGTCTAGTTCGGGTTGGTTTGGTTTATTTAAAATAAACCGGATTTATTTCAGGGTTTAATTGGTTTATTTAAAACTTGATTTTTAGGTCTTTAAAAATGCTTCCGGGGTCCAATAAATTCCCGAAAAATTACCCTATGTCTAATTTTTCATTTTACACCAGAAAATATTATTTTCATAATATTTTAATATTAATTAACATCATTTAAAAATTATTTAATTTCAAAATACCTTAGTTTTAATTAGAGAAAAATTCCAGAAAATTATAAAAATATATTTTAAAAAATTCTGAAAAATCAGGGGATTTACAATCTACCCCCCTTAAGAGGATTGCGTCCTCGCAATCAAAGAATAACCGGTCAACAAAGATGACACGGTTGTAAACATTATTCGAAGCACATCACTATCAAGAAGAATCAAGGTTGAGGGTTTTAAAACACATAGGAAAAATCATTTCCCTAATCAATGGAAGTTATGGAATTTTCCGAATGAAGGAAATCTAGAAAATTACAGTTTTTAGAAAACCAGGTTTATCATTTATAAAAGCATACTAGATTATCACTTATTAAAAATATATTAGGTTAACAATAATTAGCAAGTTAAAACTATCATGTTAAGTCTAAGGTCACGAACCAACGGGCACGAACTAAAACAATACTAGAAACAGAAAACTACAAAAACTTACGCGCATTAGCTACTCCATGATTCTGCGCGTCTCCCAAAGTCATCGCGAAAGCTTGTCCGCGTCCTTGAGGGGGTGCCCTCTGCTGTTGCTGGGCCTGCTGGAAGGGTGCTGCTTGAGGTGCCAAGGGTGGCCTTGGTTGATACCCTCCTGGTGCTGGTAGAGCTTGTTGGTTTGCTCTTGGTGCTCCTTCTCTACGCTCAGGGCAGTCCCTCACTGCATGCTGTCTGGATCCGCAACCTAAGCATAGTCCGAATTTACGTCTACACTCCTTCTCAATATGGCCTATCTTGCCGCAGTAGTGACAAGTAGGAAGAGTTAGGGATTTGGATACAGCTCCCTGTGGTGCTTGATGCAGATGAGGTTTCTTGGCAGCTTCTCCATTCGGTGCTCTGGCTGGTGCTGATGTGGAAGGCCTCTTCAGGTTGGACTCTCGCCTGATGACACGCTCCATACGTCGAGCTACAGCGAGGACGTCCGTGTATGAAGTAGGTGCGACGGATCCGATCATTCTTTGTAGCTCAAAGTTTAGCCCATCAGAGAACTTCTCAGCCTTTTCTTCTTCTGTCGGGATCAAGGTAGGGGCGAAGCGACTCAGACGAATGAATTCTGCGTTGTACTCTTCCACCGTCATAGTATCCTGAGTGAGGCGATTGAACTTGTCCCGAAGTTCTTATCGAGCGATAGCTGGAATGTACATCTCCTGAAAGAGTCTGGAGAACTCCTCCTAAGTGACTCGGTCTGGTCCGAGCCGTCTCTTCTCAGATAGCCACCAGTGATGTGCGTTGCCCGTCAATTGCATTCTAACGGCAGTCATCCAACGTTCCCGTGGAAGTTCATCTACTTCTAATTAATGTTGAGAATTGGTGAGCCACTCATGAACTTCTGTGGGCTCCTCCTTGCCTGAGAAGGTACGGGGCTTCAGCTGGCGGAAATCGGTGATAGAGCCCATCGTTGGCCGTCGAGCTGGTAGGTTGGCCTGCTCCAGTGCATTTACTAGGTTGTTCCTCAAGTAATCAGCCTCGCGACGCTGAGCCTCGTGTTGGACTTGTTGTTGGGCTTGCATCATTGCGTAGATCATTTGGAATATCTGTTGCCCGTCTATTGGCTGCCCTTGTGGGAATACGGGCATTGGTGGAACGAACTGCGGTGGAGGTGGGATGTCATCACGCCGGAACCTTGAATTATGCCGGGCTGCTTGATCGCTTTGAGAATATTGTCCTCTATTCTCCGGTGTTACTCCTTCATCGTAGGTGACCACAGCATCGTGCGGTGCACCTAAGGGATTCTCATCGCCGGTTCTCGGATCTATTGCTCTGCATCAAAAATAAACTATAAGAGGCACACAGGAATTTAGGCAAGATGCAAGTCAAATTTTTTAATTTGAATCCGATATAGATATCAAGAACGATTCAAGCAAGTGGATGAGATCCTAAAATTTATCCTATTCTTATTGCAGGCCTGTTCGGTCCCTAAGTTGAAACTGAACAACTTAGTCGTAGACCTGCATGGGCCACCACAAAAACCATGTCACGCCCCAGTCCCAAAATATCAGGGACTAGACACGTGGCAATGGCCAGCAGCACACACCGATGGACAAATCCAATTTAATGGATCCATCGTTGCATACTTAAGCTGTATTACAACAATCAGGGTCTACTAATCTCATCCACAGAATAAATACAGCATTATCAACAAAAGAAAATAAACATCATCCAGTCACAAGTAAATAAAATCGGGGAACAACCCGATAATCAAGTCTGTTACAATTGTTCACTTAACAAGAATTATAAGAGTTTATTTGCCAATGAAACTGAGCATAGATAAAGATATTCAGGAGAAATCTTCTGCAATCACCTCGTCCTCGGTTCCTGGTTCTGCTTCTGCTAATGCTCATGTTCCGTAGACCTCTAGATAGACCTCGTCTGCTAATCCTGGGGAACATAATCCGGATCCAGGTCCTCAGGGGACATAGCAAGGTACAAAATAACTCATGCTAAAATAAATACAGTGCAGCAATAAATGAATCAATAGGGTAAATATATAACCAGCTAAGTGATATGCAAGTAAGAGTTTTAGTCATAATCGGGCTGAGACTACTATAGGATCGGTGTCGGAGAAACCTATAACAGTATTCTCTCGAAGGGCCAGAACTTGTGCCAAAGCTCTGTGTCAGAGACTAAGACACCCCCAGATGACAATATATATAATATAATCAGCCTTGATATGGTAATACTCTCCCCACCGAATGTAATATCACGTCACAATTCACAATGTACATGTCACGCAAGATCAAAACTAATGCAACAAGTCATATAATAACATCTAAGCATGTAAAAATGTATATGTCATAAACCTGTATCCTATACAGAATCACCTTGAATATTTCAGGAAGATTCTGTCTCATGATTAGTGTCAGGTGTCCTGGGTTAAACGTACTTGATATGGCAAGTACAAGAATGTAAAGGGTTACGATATCCATCTCTAGGTGACATTACACAACTCTGCGTACGGAGTTGGCACCCGACTAATAATCGGACGCTAAGTAAAGTCACACGGTCCTAGGTCATGCATGTACAAGATATAAATAAGACAAAGAAATATGTAACAATAACTGCAAGTTTTGGCAAGGTACACTTGCTTGGGGTTCTGGTTCCAACTATAGCTCTGACCTCAGTGGAAATTGCAGGTACTGCTCCGGTTGCTGAATAAATATTACCATCAGATTCAAAAAATATCAAATAGTTAGAAACGCCTGTCCTTGAGTTCAATTTGGACACAGGGGCAAAAATGACAGTTTCTGGTCAAAGCGGGGTCCACATGCGAGCCGCTTTGCACCGAAAAATGTGTCAGGAACAAAGGTCTCCAAATTTGCCAAACTTAATGTCAAAAAGTCCAGAATGTTGATACGAACCCAACAGAACTTCCATAATTGGATTCCGATAAGCCGATCACAAAACCGCCTGTCAAGTGGAGCCGTGGGGCCCACGATACGCGATTTTGTCAACGTTCTCAAAATCGAACCAAACTTGGGTCACAGGACCAGCGTATTGCTACGAGTCCGATGGCGTAAGTTTCGTCTCGATCTGACATGTGTACACAAAGTTACATCGAGATCCAGAACGGGCGGATACGGGGCGTTGTCGGCGGATACGCATTGATTCCGGTGTGCACGCACATCCAAATCAACTTCTGTAAAATCCTGCACGTCCGTATCAACGGCGCGCACCTTTCGGTGAAGACCGCATGCGACCAAGTCGTCCCGTTTGGCGGGGCACACTCAGTTCCGGAAGAAATTGGGGTATTATTTTTCCTGTTTTTGGATCGCGGTTTGCGATCGCCATAGGACGCGATACATCGAGCTGGTTGCACGGGCATCGAGAGGGTCACGCAGTCTACGCGTTACAATAGACGGAACTGAAAACGGGGCAGCTAGAAGAGAGAACGGGTTACCTGAACAGGGCTCCGTGGAAACTGAAATTCCCGTGTCCGCGATGCGACACGAGACACTGACACAGTGCCAGAGCTGTGTCCGGTCTAGGGTTAGGGTTTTGATCACTCGCCGGAAATGCGACGGCCGGAGGGAGGCTGAGGCGGCTGTGGGGTGGCGTCGCCGGAGGCGGCGGAGCGCTCTGGGGGCTGAGCGTCGCCGGGAGCTGCTGCGGCTGCGCTGATGGAGGCGGGCGGTGCTCGTCGAGCTGCTGCTGCTGCTGTTGATTGGCGGAGAGGGTCGGGGGAAGCTCGCCGGAGATGCTGCGGTGTGTGGCTGGACAGTGGCGGCGGCGTTGGGGGTTCGACGGGGAAGACGGAGGCGCTGGGGAGAGGCACGGCGGAGCGGGGCGGAACTAAGGCTGAGGTCTGGCGGAGGAAAGGGGATTTATAGGCGGAGAGGGAGGCGGAGGGACGACCGGTGCGGGGAGGGGAAGAGGAGGCGGTGCGGCAGGCGGTGCGGGGGAGGGGAAACGGAGCGGCAGGCGGTTACACGGCGGCCGAAGGCGAAGCGGCGCCGGGGAGAGGAAAGGTCGGGGTTAGGTTTAGGGGTTCGGGTTATTGGATCCGGGTCGGGTCGGGTGGAGGATGGGATCCGACCCGATCCAACAAGCAAAGGGTGTGGGTCGGGTCTGGGTTTTGGGCCCGGATCCGACCCAACAAGGATTTGGATTTAGTTAAACCGGTCTGGTTCGGGTTGGTTTGGTTTATTTAAAATAAATCGGGTTTATTTCAGGGTTTAATTGGTTTATTTAAAACTTGATTTTTAGGTCTTTAAAAATGCTTCCGGGGTCCAATAAATTTCCGAAAAATTATCCTATGTCTAATTTTTCATTTTACACCAGAAAATATTATTTTCATAATATTTTAATATTAATTAACATCATTTAAAAATTATTTAAAATCAAAATACCTTAGTTTTAATTAGAGAAAATTCCAGAAAATTCCAGAAAATTGTAAAAATATATTTTAAAAAATCCTAAAAAATTAGGGGGTTTACACGCATGGGCTAGAGCCGCATGAGACACATGGAGTCCGGGACGCATGGGCTAGAGCCGCATGGGAGTTTTTGCTGTGTTGTATACGTAGTGCTACACATTTTCTGAGACTTCTGTCTTTTAGCGAGTTTACACCTTTCGAGACGTTCAAAAATCCTCATCTGTCAGGATTCGGTGTCAGATGTAATCTTGTTGTCAAAGCGTGATGTCAGATCCATCTGCGGCCAAAACAGTCTTCGGTCGTTTGGTCCGCATAGCTCTCGCTTAATTGGGCCGCATGGTGATTATGCGGTCCATTTCCTGCTGAACTTTTTCCTGGGCCGCATGATTTCTGAATGCAAGGATCCAACTTTTCCATGCTTCTACACCGGCCTCGACTCTATGCGTACTCGTCCTCAGGAAGCCAAAGTGTCCATCACACCAAAGGCGAACGAGAGCATATATGCCGCCAAAGTGTCCATTCGACCAAGGCCCAAACGAGAGCACGTATGCGGCTACAAGACCCATGCGGCCTCACCATTATGCGGCCAAGTTGTTATGCTGCCTCTAGCTCACAAGGCCTTCCCGTTACAACTGCAGAGATCTTCGCACAGTTGGTGCTGACTACGTGTCCAGCTGACCAAGTCACGCCCACAACAGATTGATAACAAACCCGAGATCTCTTCAACAACATATCTGAACCGAACTCTCGTGGAAGCTTCCCCGTGACATGCGCCCACAGTTACAACCGTATACTATTGAAGTAGCCCTATACGGCTACCAAGTAGGAACATATGCGACATCCATAGCACGTCCACAGTGCGGCTATAAATAGCAAGGTACCACACCCATAAAAAGGGCTGGCTGGCTATCTGCGTACCTACACTCAAGCGAGAGAGGAGCTTCTGCATCGGATCGTCCACGGAGTAAAGAGAGTTGCTACACTCATAACCCTCCATCGGCACCCCCAGAAAATAAATTTGTACTTAGATTGTCTTCTAGGACTTCTCTGTACTTTCTTTAGTTTGTTAATCAAATCAAGTTCTTTTAGTTCTTATTTTGATTTAATGGAAAACAAGCACTATCTTCCATTCTTTTATAACATGATAATTGTAATTAGTGTCCCCTCCTAAAAAAAAATGCCTACTTTTAGAAAATAGAGAGGGTAGTGCAAATTTATGGGGGATAAATACAAATAACTCTAATTGAATATATGCTTCAACAAGTACACTAGTAATAGCATTTACACATGATCGATCTTGAGGGGGAGTATCATGTGCGGCCACACAGCCTCCACGGCACAGGGCCCCAAAAGTTTCCAAAGTGCAATATATATTAAAGTTTTCTGAAATATAATTTAAAATTTAGAAAAATTGCTTTTTTAAATTTGTTGCAAAAAAGAGAGGAAAAAAAAAGTATACTCATGGTCGTTCATGGGAACAACATGTGATTATTTAGAAACAAAATTATAAGGTCAATATATATTGTCCCATATTTCACTTATAATTTATTCATCAATTCATCACCCCCTCTCATAATTTATTTATAGTTTAATTTTGAATACTTGTGTATTTTATTGAACAATATAATGTTTCAAGATTTTCAGTTGGAATTTATCTTTTGATGCAATTGATTTATAGTTTTATTTTGAGTATTTAGAGTTTTTTTATTTATTTATTTTTGCACATGGTCTCCAAAGATTAAGGATCGTCATTGCATTTACAAGTAACAACAAAAATCCCTAAAATTCCTAAAAATAATAAAGAATTAATGAAAAGGGTTTTCTAATGATATCTTCATGCTCAGGGACGAGTGTATAATGTTAAAAGATCGTCAATGTCAATCGATTTACAAGATTATTTGGACCGCTAAATATTAAAATAAAGGAGAAACTTGTGGACGAGTTGTTAAATTTCCTGTTTTGATCGATTTTGGATTCTCTTTGAGAATCATGATGGTAGGCAAACTTGCAAACGAGTTGTCTATTTTTT
The DNA here is from genome assembly GCA_036927795.1 of Iris macrosiphon. Taxonomy (NCBI): domain Eukaryota; kingdom Viridiplantae; phylum Streptophyta; class Magnoliopsida; order Asparagales; family Iridaceae; genus Iris; species Iris macrosiphon. The sequence continues at coordinate 185,861,532 of JAYESA010000003.1, read as the reverse complement.
TTTTAGATGTCCGACATAACGCTTGAAACTTTATGTATGTTATGTTGAATGTCTTTTTGGCCCACTGTTTTCAACTCTTACTAAATAAATAGAAAAAAATAATATGTTTCCGTGGCTCGATTTATCAATCTTTTATCACTCAGTCATGTTCTTATATCTTTTTTCGATAACCACAAGGACCACTCTAGTAAAGTTCTATTAATTCTTAATCAGCTTGCTTGATGCTGGTTTCTTAAATCTGCCTGGTTTCTTAAATCTGCCTTAAAACTTTTCTATTTGTCAATTCTAATAATAAAGGAAGTAGATTTTGCTGTAGTCAATTTATTGACTCAAAGTAAACTGCAACTAGACCAAATTATTTCCATTTATTTTCATCCAAAAGGTTGAAAAAGTAAATCTTAAACTACATAATCAATAGACGGTCGAGATGCATCCTTCCCACGTCAAACAGTCCCAAACGGCACGAATCTCCAAGCGTTAATTAACACCGCGACCCAACCTATAACGGCCTACACCCATCACGCCGACAGCCGCCCCTACCTCTTCTCTTCGCTTTCCCCTCCTTTCCTCCCAAAATAATCCCTAATAATAAAAACTCAAAACAACCCCTCATAATTTTATTTATTGCTCGCCCCCCCTCTTATTCGTGCCCCCAAATTTTCAAATCGACCCCTCAAAAACACCAAACCCCCGCCCAAAAATCCCTCTAATGGCGTTTCATGTCGCTTGCCCCATCACTTGGTCTCTCCTTCTCTCTAAAACTCTCTCTCTCTATAGATTTCCACTTTCTCTCTCTAAAATTCTCTCTCTATACTTCTTGCAGCCGGCGGATCTGCGACTGCGAGCTAGGGTTTCCGGAGGCGCTGAGGAAGGAGAGCGCGAGGGGAGACTTCCTCGACGAGATCTCCGCGCTCGAGGAGTTCCTCGCCGATCCATGGGCGCTGAGGGTTTCGGGACGTCCTTCGACGGTGGAGATCCCCGTGCCGCGGCTGGAGCCCCCCGCGCCGGCGGGCGGCGGGGTGGAGGCGGAGGAGGCGGAGGAGGCTGGGGATGCGGCGGCGATGAAGCGGCGGGCGATGGAGGAGTACGCAAGGAGGATGGAAGCCGAGTCCGCTGGCGAACGTGATGTCAGTTTCTCTGCACAATCTTTACTAATTTAGAGTTCGTTATGAAATATTGATTGATGTTGTTATGTATGCTTTGATTGTTCGTTTTATAGCTGAATTTAACGAATTTTCGTCGTCCTTATGTGATGTGTTGACGCAACACCCCCAAAACACGGGTTTCGCATCCGTTTTGCGTCGGACACCTATCGTTCACGACACATGCACTCCTAAGTACAAGAGTGCACATACCAAAATTGGTGCTGTGTAAGTGCTGCTGACAGTACTCTCGGTTTCTATCGACAATCTTTATTGACTAGAGTATATTATGCATTGATTGATCCATATGCGTAGGGATGATATGTAGTTTGTTAGATTTAGGGAAAGTTCTGTCATTTGTAAGTCATTATTGAGGAACTCCAAAATACAGTATGACACACCATATCCTCCCTTAAGGAGGAGCAATAATATATTAGTTAATGGAGTTATTAGGGCTAGAGGTGGGCCTAGACGAGCATGATTTGACGGTTTAAAGAAGGATATGATTTTTGTTTGCATTAGAGAGGGCATGACCCTTACCATAGTCGAATGCAAGAAAAGAATTCAAACAGCAGACCCCAAAAAAAATTGGGATAAACGGTTTGTTCTCGTTGTATCATTTTTGATTTGACTGTCTTTCTTAACGCCAAATCTTCTAATTATGAGTAAAAGAATACTAATCGGGTCAGATACGTATCGTGCACGATACAAACACTCCAAAATACAGTAGGACACAACAAAACTAGTGCCGCACGGCCCGTACCCCTGTTACGATGTCAGTAAGTGTCATACCATACATGTGTCTTTGTGACAGTTGTATGCAAATTTGAAGTCTTTTATCATATCTGTCACTTGGAGTGTGCGTTTTCTAGGAATTTCTAGAGCTTATGTTTCACCACATTTTTAAAAATCCACTATCCTTTATTGACTGATTGCTTTGAAAACAAATCTTCTACTTACGAGTAAAAGAATACTTGTCTTCTGTTCACATGCTACGAGTCTATTTTTACAATATTTTTTTTTTTTTGAGAAATATTTGTAAACAGAGCAGCATTCAATCTATTTTATTATTGCCTGCTATCAAAATACTGTCAATTTCTATTTCATGTTGGTTCGAGTTAGTTCACTTCTAAAACAATTTACGAAACTTTGAAATAATGTGCATGTCTCATCAATTTCCAGTAACCTGCATAATTGGTATACGTATTGATAAGGATAAATGTTGCACAAATACAAATACGACATGAAATGGATGTGGCACAAATGTTGCAATGTCCTGGCATATTTTGTAATGTATGCATCCTAGCTAATGTTTGTCATCCTAGCTACTTCATCATTATGCTTGAAATATCATAGAAGAACATAATTGATTCATTTCACCATCATCATAACCATCATCCAACTATCCAAGCCTTCTCCCATTAGAATGGGGTCTGCTACGGAGCATAAGAAAGCTCAATACAAGATTTGACAAAGTTGTATGACCGGCTGTCGACCTGACGTCAACATGATCGATTCATTTGCACATTAGATTTTTGGAAGTCTGTCTCGTCAACACATCCGTCTGAATTGATTAACCATTGAACTGAATATAGTTAATAGTTTAATCACATAGTACTCAATAGTTTCATGGTCATGTGCATACTGTTTGATGTGCGTCTCCTTTTAGACAGCATGTCATTATGTGTTTTACTTTCTGAGAAGGATTTAGCCGACCCCAAAATTTTGGGATAAAGGCTTGTTGTTGTTCTTGTTCATGAGAAGGACAGGGATATAAAATGGCAGATACCGAGCTGGAATATATTTTACCTGCTTCCTTCAGTTTGAATTGCAATGTGTCTTTGTCTTTGGGCAGTATTTGTATTTCATGTATGTTCATATTGCCAGTTGGCATTTTGGTTATGTACTTTCATGTTTTCCTTTGACAGTTATGAGATTCCTTTTTTGTGCTAAAAAATCGTTTCTTTCAGGATTTGCTTGGAGAAGAGGCTCCCCTTGCCTCAGAAGATCAGGCCGCCTCCACTGCCAAAGTCATTTGCCGCATATGCTTTTCTGGTGAAAAGGAAAACAGCAACAAAGCACTAAAGATGCTCCCATGCAAAATGTGTAACAAGAAGTATCATATGAGGTGCTTGAAAAATTGGGCTAAAAATAGAGGTCTGTATTTTTTTAACTCAAGCTTCTTCTTCACAATTGGTTTCTGATTTAATATCACTGATATTCTTTTGTTTGCAGATCTGTTTCACTGGGACTCATGGGCTTGTCCGTCCTGTCGAATTTGTGAGGTCAGTCATCTTGCTCCTCTTTGCTGATAAACCTATGTATGAAGTCTATGGATATGAATACAAAACCACATGGTACAGACATGGCAAAGAGAATCACCACTGACTTCGGCATGTTCTAGTGTATTTTGGATTGTCCATGTCGTGTCCAATACTTATATGACATGGACACTATATGATATAACACCAATTTTGGAGTACCCATGCTTTGTAACATATGGAGCTTTGTGCAATAGAACAGTTCATATAATGCGTTGTCAGTTCTTTAAGAAGGGATTCTATATCATGTGCTGGGCGGAACCAGGGAATTTTGTGAGTGGGGCTTGGAAAAGCAATTTAGTGAGGGCTTGGGAAAAAAAAATCCAACTCAAATGTGTTTTGAGAGGATTCAAACTCAAGATGTACAAAACTACACTATAATTAGTTTACCAACTGACCTAGCCTTTAACGATAACCAAGTATATATATATATATATATATATATATATATATATATATATATATAGAAACAAATTAGAAAACTACCTACAAATAATCTTTTCCCGAAAATCCAGTGGGGGCTTGAGCTCCCACTCCTCGGCAAGTGCATCCACCCCTGAGCATTTATCATCTTATTTGATGAGACATGTCTTTTTTTCGAAATAAATTTGAAGGGATTTTTAGGTTTCTCGGAGCCCTAGTAGATTGCATACAGTGTTTTATGATGCTATGTGCCAACTCTCTTGGTTTGCCAGAATCTGATGTATATGGTGTACATCTTGACTAGCAGAAGCCTAGGAAGTTATCTCATGTAGTCTTCCACTGGCTTTTTATGGTGAAAATTACCAAGATTCTTGCATGCAGTGTAGAGATGTTAATGTCTACCCCACATTGAATTTGTGCATATAGAATCTCAAGAGTATATATTGTGGTTAGAAAGGGTCATTAATTTGGTTCAAGGGTTGATGAGTAGGATATTATCATTTTTTGTGTTGTCTCAACCAAGTATCATAACAATTAATGGACATGGTCTAATGTACAAAACCTAGACAGCCAGGTGGCAAGTAGATGGAGACCTTTTTGGATATGGAGATTGAGGCTATAAGATATGAAAACCCAAAACAAAAACAACGTATAAAACAAAACAAAGAAGGTTTCAAATACAACATATAAAGAACAAAACAAGAGTCTCCATCCCCAACTAGGCTCTAAATCTCCATCTCCACATTATCTTCCATCACCCAATCCTCAAGCATGGTAACATGGATTAAGGTACGCCTCGCCGGTGCCTCAAGGTGGTAAGACAGATTGAGGCGTGCCTAGACATCTGCCCCCTATTTAAGCACCTACCTCAGTGCTTGTTTGCCCAAGTACATGTTGCCTAGGCATCAGGCCCAAATGAGATGCCTAGGCGCCTGCCTTTAACAAGCTTGATCACATGGTGATGATCGTCTCTGTATCATTGATAGGACCAGAAGAATAATTTTTGAAAAATCTTGGTGAAGTCAACAGCATAAACATGCAAACTAGTCTTGAGATGCTTGTTTACTATCTTAGCACCAGAGACATCTCACAAGACTTAGGAAGTAGGAAGCTTTAGAGATGTTCCATGCAGATCTTAATAAGATGACAGTTAAGAACTATAAAAATCTGAGTTAGTCCAACAGTTGGCGACAACATTATTGAGAATTGTAACATTTTTCTTCCTATTGGAAGGGGGAAAGACTACCATGGTGCAATGCCATGTTCAAACTGGACGTTGAAGGCATACCTTTTATTTGTCAAAGGAACTAGCCATAAATTCTTATCCTTATAGACCCATTTACACTTCCGTTCATCATAGGTTGCGGGCTGCCAGTTCAGTTTTTATGGTGGTGGTTGTTCTCGTTGTTGTATTTTGACATTTCTTTATGGCAAGCATGGCACACAAAGGCCTACATGCACAACCTTTAGCATCTAAACATCCTATGCTTGTAGCGTCCTATGTTCTTAAGCAGTTACAGAAAGCAAAGCAGCAGGTTTTGCTGGCCACTTAAGCGTTTGCTAGGTGTTAGCTACCCAAGGTTCTTGATCAGTGCAATTGCTGCAGAATATCTGTAGCGCCGCCAGTATTCATTGTTGCTGGCACATCAGACTACTATTAGAAGTGGTTTAGTACCAAAAAGAGTGGTGCAGCTTGTTCTGTTAAAACTTCTGTTCGCCTAGGCACCTAGGCAGCTGCGTAAGTGGCTGGAATAGCCAACCCCTTACTTTTCCCCTGTTTTAGGAACTTCCAAGTGCTGAAGAACACCCCCAGTTCTTTTATTCCCCACCTTCCCCTTCTGTTCTGCTGTAGGGCTGGCAGCCAGCTTCCGTTGGCTAGTCAGCAGCCATCTTTTCCAGCCGCATCTACAACAGCCGCTGTCAACTGTTGTGAGCAACAGCTGTTGGCAGTAGCCGCCCACTGATAGAATCAGGAAAGAAGAAGAAGAATGCCGCCGCTTACTGATAGAATAGGAAAGTTGAGAAGAGAAATACAACAACAACAAAGCCTTTTATCCCAAAATTTTTGGGTTAATTGTTTGAATCTTTTTCTTCCATTCAGCTCTCTGTAACACTTATAAAAACCATGTCCTTTAAAGCTTCAATCAATTATTGTTTAGGCATACCTCTAGTCCTAACGGCTCTTTTAACTATTATCTTATCCAATGCTTTAGAAGTAGCGAGACACACTCGAGGCTCTAGGGTCCTTTGGAGCCTAGGCACAAGATGCACGTTGAGACGACGTACAATATTGGTGTGTAGCTAGGCTTCTCATCGCCTCACCCTCAGCGCGTGCCTATGCATAGCTTTTGATGACGAAGCTTTACTTCGTATGGAACGTATCACTTAGTTGCGCCTTGCGTCTAGGCATGCTTTTGATAATTATGACCCATACTATATATAATCAATTCATGACACTATTAAAATAATAAAAAGTGGAGTAGATGAAATGAGAACTAACAATTAACCATCATTAAAAATCAAAATAAACTATCACAAGTTCATAATAATAAGATATTAACAAAAACTTATAGAATCATCATCACCCATAGTATCGTCTCCATCACCAATACTTCCAATGAATTTGTAATTTTGTATCCTTCATCATCAACCTATCAATTGCTATAGAAAGATTATTTGTTTGACTTGATACATTTGTCATTGTTTCTATCAAGGTAGTCAAAGGCGCAAGGCGCACTCGAGGCGCAAAGGGTCCAAATCGCCCGAGGCGCAAGGCGCACTTAAGGCACGCGCCCGAGCGACGCTAGGCGCAAAAATAATATATATATATATATATATATATATATATTATATAAACTATCATTTTCATACTAACATTTTCTACTTAATGTTCGCAGGAACATAACGGTATTAAAGAGAGGATGAAAAAAACAGTATGCAAAAAAATTGCATTGCAATTTGAAGTGCACCTTATGCATGCATTCATAGCCTTCTGCTCAGTGGACAGCAACCTCTCTACCTGCATAAATACTTCAAATAAAGAGTGATGCCAGACATAAGTTTAAACTTTAAACCCATGGAAGTACATGGCACAAGACTTTCAACAAAGACTGATCAGGCATGGCACAAGACATAGAACATACAAGTGCAAATACATAACCAAGTGAGCATGTCACATACAAGGGCAAATACATAACCAAGTGAACATGTCACATACAAGGGCAAATACATAACCAAGTGAACATGTTGCAATAGCAGTCAATAACAAAAATAACTAGAATTTGTGTTCTCTAACAAAAAGTTACAAAATGAAAAGAACACAACAAGCGAAATGAAAGCAAGATCCATAGAGCAATCATTCATCTTCATCAAATTCGTCCATCGAATCATTGTCACCGTCAGTATCATCCGAGTTGAGACCCTCAATCTCCTCCTCCTCCGTATCTTCGTCATAATCAAACTCGTCCTCTTCAACTTCCAGAGTTGATGTTGTAGATCTTATAGATCTTGAAGTTGTAGCAGCAAGTCTTGATCTTGATGTTGCTTGCCTTGTGTTTGCTAGAGGCTCTTCAACCCCCATTGCTAGACCCACATCTCTCCATGAGAGTTGTCCATCATCAAAAACTAGCTCATCAGCCTCATCATCATCATTTGGATCCCCCATCTTCCCAATCAACCACTCATTGCTATTATCAATATCTTCTAAGCATATAGGATCAATCTCATCCCTCATATCATGGCTAGCTTTGAGTTTTTGATTATACTTGATGTAAACCAAGTCTTGTAGTTTCTGATGCTCCAATTTGTTTCGTCTCTTTGAATGAATCTTTTCCAAGAGAAAGAAAATTAATGAATATTTTTATAAAAAGAAGTGTGTATTGTAATGGTATAATAAAAATACTTGCTCAAATATACTCCAATTTCTTTCACAACCGGATGCACTACATGTTAGACTAAGAACTTTGATTGCGAACTCTCGCAACTTAGGAGCTTCACCACCATACAAATCCCACCATATAGCTGTAAGATAATTGTATTATTAGAAATAAAATTTGCAACTAGTAGTAGTAGTAGCAGTACTAGTAATTAATAAGCAAAATAAAATATCATTACCGGGCGATTTGGTGCTCCTTGATCTTTTGGCAAAGTTGGAACCAAAGAGACCAATAGCTTTCTTGTACAACGACAACTCATCCATAATTTGATCCTGCATCTCCTGAGATGGAACTAGTCTTTCTATGCATGCATACAATCCAGTAACAACTTCTTTATCACTCTCAATATTAGGATTATTATAGAAGAAATGAGGGTTCAAAAAATGACCCGCAGCATGCAATGGATGATGAAGTTGTGATTCCCATCTCTTATCAATGATTTCAAATATGTCCTTATACTTTTCTTCATTACCATCAAACGATTTTTCAATAGTCTCCTTAGCCCTATCCATTGCTTCATATATGTATCCCATTGCAGGTTTCTTTTCATTATCAACAAGGCGGAGTACATTGACAAGAGGACCCATTATCTTCAAAGTAAAAGAGATTGTAGTCCAAAAAGTAGGCATAAAAATAAATTCTGATGCCTTCTTACCTTTTGCTTCCTTTGCCCATCTACTTTCCATCCACTTCTCCGACGTGAACATGTTTCTCAAACAACTCTTTTGCTTATAAACACTTTGCAATGTAAGGAACGATGTCGCAAAGCGTGTGACTCCACATCTCACTAACTCCTTCTTGTTGGTGAACTCCCTCATCATGTTCAACACAAATGTGTGATTGTAGATAAACCCAACAAGATTGATTGCTCTACCAATGGTCCTCTTGATCTTATCAATCTTTCCAATATCTTCCAACATAAGATCTATGCAATGTGCCGCACAAGGTGTCCAAAACAAATGCTTCCTCTTTGCCTCCAAAAGTTTGCCTATTAATATCAAAATCAAACAAGTCATAAAGATAGTAAAATTAAAAATAAATATTTACAACTCATAAAGTCATAAGTAAACTAACCGGCCAAGACATAGTTGCTTCCATTATCCGAAATCACTTGAACGACATTCTTTTCGCCAATGTGTTGTACAAACTTGTCAAGAAGTTCAAACATCTTTTCTCCGGTCTTCACAAAAGATGAACCATCAATGGACTCCATAAACATAGTTCCTTTCGTACCATTGACAAAAAAATTGATCAACGTCCTTTGTTTTCTATCCGTCTATGCGTCAGACATAATAGAACAACCATATTTTTCCCAATCTTCCTTATGACCCTTCATCAAATCTTTTGTGTACTCCAACTCCTTTTTAAGGAGTGGCACTCTCAACTCATGGTAACTTGGAGGCTTCAAATTTGGACCATAATTCCCAATTGCATTAATCATAGTCTTGAAGCTTTCTAGACGCGCTACATTGAAAGCTATTCCCGCTTGATAAAAGAAACGAGCTATGTGTTGAATTGTTCTACCTCTTAGCTCTTTGTCACAAGCTTCATTCATGCTAATTTGTCTTGCTTTTTCTCCCTTGTACTTTGGGTTCTACTTGTGTAAAGATCCATTGGACCCTTCAAATTAGTTGCTTTTGTCTTCATCTTCTTGCTACTACCCGCTTCACCACCGCCGCGTCCTCTTTTGTCTCTACCACCTCCATGCAACTCTTGGACTTCAATCTCTTCATCAACACCATAATCACCCAAGTGATAAATTGGCTCAAAAGTTTGAGACCTTTGTGTTTTCTTTTGGGTTATGTGGTTCTCTAACTCTTCCTTGACATCCGGAGGACATTTATCGCATGCTTTGGCATTCCTATACTTTCCAATTTGATGCTGCTTTGCTCGATATATACCACCTTTTGTAATCTTGTTACAAAATAAACAAGTTACTGAATTGGAATCGTTAGGATCCGCCAAAATGTTGTACTTCCAACCTGGATCTTTTCGGTTGAAGTTAGAAGAGCTTGAAGATCCCATTCCTTGATTTTCTTGGGTTGCCATTCTGTGGAAAAAAAAAATTATAGTGAGAAATGAGAATTTCGTTTATAGGAACAATTAAAAAAAACTATACAAAATAATATGTGATGGAAAAAAAAGTATACAAAATGTATGCAAAATTTTAGTGACAGTATAGTAGTATACAAAATGTGGAAAAAAAACCTAGTGCCGGTATACAAAATCAAAATGTATGCAAAATGTGGAAAAAAAATCTAGTGACAGTATACAAAATTTGATGTAAATGTAAAAGCTTATAGGCCAATTATGATCTCCTGTCCATCTTCACACTATTTAGGAATTTTCTTAAATAGTTGGATTTTAATCTACGTCTAAATTAACTCACATTATTTCTGAATGTTATAATACAAGAATTTGGTTTCAGATTCAAATATATGTAATGATCAAGTAGCTACTTAATAAAAAGATATCAAATTGCAGTAAACCTACTCAAGTGGTTCTTTGATTTGGTTTCATTAAAAAAGCATCTATGTAATGATCAAGTAGCTACTTAATCTGAATCTAAATCTACTCATATCAAATGTATGTGGTGTGTATGCAGTATTCCCAACATGATTTTATCAAAATAAGAGTAAAAAAAACGAAAATAAAAAATTTGTTTCATTCCTTATGCTTCTCCACTAGTCATTATTAATTCTGTATTCACTCTCTTGAAAGCTTATAATGAGTATGAAGACCTCTTCAGAATACAAGAATACAAAAATACAAAAAAAACGAAAATAAAAAGAAACAGTGAAAAAAACGAAAATAAAAATACAAAATTACAAAAAAAAAAAATTTCACATCTGTCCCTATTCTGCCACTGCTCGACTCGAGAGAGAGAGAGAGAGAGGAGAGAGAGAGAGATGGGGGTGGGGAGATCGCCTACCTGGGAGCTGCTGCCGCCGTCGGGTGGGAACTGCCGCCTCCGCCGTCGTCAGGGGTAAGTAGGGTTTTTTTTTTGGTCTGGTTCCTCTTCTTTCTTCTTTCTTCTTTCTTTCTTTTTCTTCTTTGTTCTTTTCTCTCTTTCTTTTTGGACTGGATCCTCTTTGCTGCTCCTGGGCTTTTTTTTTCGTTTTTTTTTGGCCTGCTGCTGCTGGCATATGCTACCTGGGAAAAAAAATTAAAAAATTTACAAGGCGCGCCTTACTCATCTCGTGCGCCTCCAGAAAAGACGCCCCTTTTCTGCGCCTTGGCGACTGCGCCTCGCCTGGAGTACTCGAGGGCGCTCTCCCTGCGCCTAGGGTCAAGGCGCGCCTTAGGCGCGCCTGGGGCGCGTTTTTGACTACACTGGTTTCTATCCTTAAAATCCAGATGATGACACTATTTTCAACCAGAATCTTTTTTGATTGACCTGATAACATCCAAAGTAATGGTTAAAGACCTACTACTTACAATAGAACTATTAGTTCAATTATTATATAAACACTAAAATATATATTACAAAAAAACATAATAATAAAAAAGCACTATATCACTGAACTTCGTTCTCTTCAGGAAGCATAAAGAGTAGGTGTGAGGGCTAGGTGAATGAGCATTGCCTCGTAGAAAACGAGGTGCAAGGGTGCTGAGATTGGTTTGTTTTGCACTATCCTAACCACGTAAGACAATTTTCTGTAATCTTGTCCTTAGATGCCATATGAATACACTCATTTCTTATCATATCTTTTAATGTATTGTTACTTATCCATCTTAACATTCTCATTTTCCAATCCTGAATTTTTGGACATTTTTTAATTGACCAACACTTTGATCCATAATGTATGGCATAGTTGTCTTGTAGGGTTTTTCTTTCAACTTCGAAAGTATCTTCTGATTATGAAGTACTCTAGAGCTACTACTCCATTTCAAATATCTTGTTTTGTGCATGACATTCTTTTCAATCTCTCCATCATTGAGTGATTGATCCTAAATGCCGAAAACTATCACTATGTATCTTTTTTTTCATTTATATGTACTCCTGCCTCATTTTATTTACTTAGTATTTTTGTTGAAAACTTGAAGTTACAATTTATTTGTTCTGTTTTTGTCCTACTAATTAAAATGCTTAGGTTCGGAAGTTTCTCTCCACAATATCGTCACCAAGCATAATACACCATGGAACCTCCTCATGGATATGCCTAGTAATATACTAACCTTTTCCCTGTCTTTGACTGGTTAACATGATTGCTGTCTGGCAAGATTGCAGCAATGGTGATCCAGGTAGGACATCATTGGTGTAGACAGGACAGGAGGGTGGAGAATGGGACTAGAGATGCTCTATTTCCCTAATCAATAGAAAAAACAATGGGCATGCAATGCTATTGGGATTTCTGTTAAACATATGCCAACTAACATAAATTTATACCACCTTATATATTGAAACTTCAAGTTGTACACATAAGCAAATATGTGGAATGTTTATCTGGTCTGCTTAATTAAATGATGCAGCGGTAAAATGGGAACCTTTATGCCTAGGAATCCACTTTTTATTATGAACTTTGCAAATAAGCCTTCCATGACGTTGTCTTCGGACCAGAGTGTATCTTTGAGATCTGCTTTCACGACAATTATTTTTCATCAATATATAACATAACTCGGTTTCCTTTCTCTTATTATGTTGATGACCACCTCCCAAGGATGTATGTCCTTGAGCTTCTTGATTAGCTACCTGAAATACCTCCTTCATGCTTCCTAAATTGTTGGGCTAGCTTACTTTGTTGGCTTTGGTTTGGATTTAGTGGGCATTGCGAAGCTTTTTTAGAGTCAGACTTGAGTATGATTGGACTATGTTTGGTAAAGGTTGTGTGTGCACTGGGGAAACATTCTATTGCACTGGAGAAACATTCTATACATTTCATACGAGTAACCTTGTTTTATTTGTTTGACCGAGTATGGCAAGCTGTGACAACAGTGGAAAACATATTGGCTTACAACCTTTGAGCAGTGTGTACAATAGAAGGAAAGATTGTTTGGCACATCCTTGACATGTAACTCCTCCCCTGTTATTTATAAGCTTATCTTTTGTACTGTTAGTCTCAGACCGATAAAGATGGTGAATGTTTGGTAGACTTGCCAGTTATTTTTTTTTTTGGAGATCTCTTTGGAATAGACTTTAAACTATGTGCCTTTTACTGATCAGACACCTTTTTAGATGGAAGAAGGATTCATTTATGCGACCATAAAAATTTGGGATGATTTATTTTGGCATATATCCAACAAAAGGCAAGCTTCTAGGTTGTGGATAAATTTCATTTTTATTATTAGGGAACTCATGCTAAAAACATTTTAAATTTTAAATTTATGTGATACTTCTTGCTAGTAAGCTTCCACACCATGTAGCAGAAAGGGAAATTGGCTTCAGTTTATGGCATATATTAATCGTTAACTACCCTTCATGTTGGTAGGATCATTACATCTCTTTGCTTCTTATGATACTTGGCTAACCCATCTCTTCAAATTCACAGTTCGTTAGGAATTAGAGTTTAACTCGGTAAATATGTTTCTAGAATATCAGTGATGTACTAGTGGCCGTAATTGTTACTCTTTTTTGGTTCGTCAGGTTTGTCGAAGGGCTGGTGATCCCAATAAGCTGATGTATTGCAGAAGGTGTGATGGTGCTTACCATTGTTACTGTCAGCAACCACCACACAAAGTACGTATCTTGGTTCTTTAGCCATGTGTCTTTACTGTACATTTATATTAAATTTCTTTACTATGCAGAATGTTGGTCATGGGCCTTATGTGTGCCATAAACATACAAGGTGTCACAGTTGTGGGTCCACAGTTCCTGGCAGTGGTCCAAGCACCAGGTATTGATAATGTCTTTTCAGGGGCAGGATATCATGCTGCTTTCTGGGCTCGTGATCACAGTTTTCTTTTGCCATTTTAGTACAGGCTGTTTGGTTAAATTGGGTGATTGATAACCATTATCTTTTTGTGGCTGCGATTGTTTCTAATACTATATTTTGTATGTGGTCTACAGGTGGTTTTTAGGGTATACCTGCTGTGATGCCTGTGGACGGTTGTTTGTGAAAGGAAACTATTGTCCCATTTGCCTAAAGGTATGGAATTTATCTCCTGTATAAAAGATAATTGAATTTATCTCTAGTGTTGAATTTGCCTAAAGGTATTGGAAGACTTCTTATAATAATGCACTGAAAACTTGTTGTCGAGCTTACTCAAATAGAATAATGTGTATTTTCACCAGCAGCTTTAACAGCTCTAGGCTTCGCTTCATGTTTGAAAAGATTGGGAGGGTAAAGAAGCTATATATATATATATATATATATATATATATATATATAGTGTTGGCAATATCAAGTTGCTGGTTGTGAAATAAGAGTAGGAGGTGCAATGGAGGGTTGTTTGATCGGTATCATGAGTGATTGTAGGATTAGAGACGACGGTTCGCTGCCTTGATTATGAGATCTTCAGTAGAGGTATGATGGAGTTTGTTCAAGGCAAGGTCGCGTGGGACATCGTTGGTAGGTATATCTGGCCACAAGGAACTGGGTGGACCTTATAACGGAGATCGCTAATATAGATCATCTATCTTATTTCCGGTAGGATTAAAGAGGGAGAAAACGGAATTTTGCCGATTGATCAATCTCCACAACTGCGGGGATTATCAGTCTCGTAACTAGTGAAGATCCTCAGTGGGTTCGGGAAAAGGAGTGGAGAGGACTTACAGGAGAGGTTGCTTTGGAGTTAGCATTATTGATTTCTACCAAAAGATGTAAGGGTTGGTACATGTGTGATTAAAGGGAGCTTCAGAGGCATTGTTACCGTTGCATATAACTTTCTCCCCCTCTTTTTTTTTTTTCCCGTTTCGGTTAACTCCGGAAAACCTTAAAATGGAGGAAAGGGCACAATGGAGTTAGGGTCACTGATTTCTACCAAAAGGGTTGGTAGACATATTATAGGGAGCTTCAGAGGCATTGTCACATTGTTACGGTTCTATTTTATGAGTACCAACATCCTAAACTAGGAACCCTCAAATTCTCCATAAATCATTTCTCTATCATCTGTTACTGTATTGATTTTGTAGTTTATTTATGAGTCCCACATTAAGTATACACTCATAACTAACTAACTAACTAACTAACCCATGTACTTTCTTATCCAAATGCTTAACTAGCATATTATGCTTACTAATAGATAATTACGAATCTAAAGCAATCAGATGCATTGTTGTCAATGGCGAATCAGGACTCGCACATAGCGCGAGGCAATACGTGGCACCTCGCCACCAATTGTGGCTCTCGGCTGTGTATAGGCACGTGCCTTAGTGCGCTATACCGCGCCATGGCGCAGGGCATCAAAAATGGTGCATGGTGCGTTTTGTGGGTTTTTGTTTTTACTTATGGAGTCAGAAATGACACGCTTTGTGGGTTTTTTATACTTGAAATAACCTGACCATCTAGTGGCCCACAAGTAATCCCACCCTAATAATAACCTTAATAGTCGGATCTTATCTTTCGTTTCTTTCTTTTCTATGAAAGCCACCTCCTCTCTCCCGCACCGATCAGAACCTTCTCCTCCACCTCTTGTTCTTTTATTTCTTCTTTCCTCTCAAGGTTAGTTTATTTTTTTCTATTATATTTTTTCTTTGTTTATTTTTTTATTTAATTTCTGTATTTCTTTTGTTACTTGCTATTATTTCATTTGATGCATGATCATATTTTTACTGCCCTGTTACATAATTTCAACCTACAAGTTCTTTGTTACTTCTTTTCTCATTATCTCAAATTTTCATTGAACTTCATATTGCAATATTGGTATGACCACCACATCTGCAAGTTCTTTGAGGAAAATGAACATTTTATGACACATCACTAATCCAACAATGCACTTGTTGGAGAGAGCGGATTTGGATGCTGATGTTTTCAGCAAGTTTTCCATTAGGTTTTTTTCCCTTCTCCCTCATGTTAGGATAGTGTTATAATGCTGGTAGATATCTTCTGAATTCTCACAAAATCTTATTTGAGTTATTACCATTGCTTGATATTTAAGGTAATTTGCTAGTTAAGTTATTAGACAACTTTGTCTTATGCAATCAATTGTGAGGAAATTTTGCTATATATTAGATCAAATGTATTGTTGTATAATTTTCAGGTTTTGACTTTGTTTTGCATAAGGTTGTACCATTGAATGATGATATAGATTATAAGGTGTTGTTAAGAGGTGGAAGCTAGAATGTTGTTTAGATACTTGTTAATTGTATTTGCTAGACTATTATAAAAAAATGTGTGCCTCGCTTCAACGAGGAGCACGCTGCGCCTTTGGCGTTAGGCGTATCTTGCATCTCGCCATGCGCCGTGGCAACTGTTCAGATGCTAAAGATGTGGGTCATTGCATATTGGAGGAAGGGAGACAGTTGGGGATATTTTCCTTTGACAATAGTATACATGGAGTGATAATTTTATCATCTTTCTTTTCAAGTTCAATGGACTTTGTGTGTTTGTGTGTGGATTGTGTTGGGGGATGGGGTGGGTGGGGGAGGTGGGCAAAAGGTTCGACAAACAAACATTAGGGGTCTTCCAAATTATTCACCCTAACTATTATGTCTAATATTCAGACAAGTTATTTATTTTGGAAATACAAAGCTAAATATTACTAATTCTACAAAATAAAGTTTATTTAGCACAGGGCACTACAAGATACATATTTCCAAGAGAGACCATCATGCAACACCTAATATTCTGTTTTTAATTTCAACAGGTTTACAGGGATTCTGAGACAACCCCCATGGTTTGTTGTGATGTTTGTGAAAGATGGGTGCATTGCGCATGTGACGGCATCAGGTCAATGTCAACTTAGTACTGCAAATAAAGATTTACGTCACACTTCCTTCTCTTATTTTGCTTGATTTATTTATTTTCTTTTGTCAAGTCCTTACACATTTATGATTGGTGTTAGATTAATTAGCAGTAATCCAAATGACAGTAAGTCCCAAAATGTTGCTTTCTTAGAATGATGGCCTATGTCCACATGTGGAAGGTGAATGTGGAAAATAAGAATGTTAAGATGGATTCTGGTAGAACGTGGAAGGCTTCCCAGAGTGTTGTTTCATTAGTTCAGAAAAAGAGGAGGGAAAGACTTAAGAAATCTCATGGAAAGGATTACACCACTAAGTGCTTTTTTTAAAAAATGACATTAGCCAAAAATGTGGGAAGGATCATGAAAGTTTGAGCAATTTTGTGAATGAGTGTTGACTTGATGAAGCTCATGTAACTATGGAGTAATGTTCCAAAATCCTCCTAGACTAAAGGAAACATCTACTTGATGGGGGTAAGGAAACATCTATTTGATGGGGAAAGGTGGTTAGATTTAGGGGTGAGCTTGTCACACCCTGATTCCGCCGGTTTGATAAGTCGCTAGTGGACGTGATGCCGTCTATGTTATGAAAAGCGCGCTTAAGTGGCGCAAGTTTTAGAATTAGGACACCTTGCTTAATGAAATTGTCCCAAAAAGGTGATCATCGCTTAAGCGTGCTTAAGCGTCGCTTAGTAGCGCCTCGCCTAGTCTTAAGCGCTGGAAAAAGTTTCTTTTATAGACAGAACTGAAGTTTTTGTTATTTACATAGTTGGATAGTTGAAAAACTTTAAGTATGAACTTTAGATACAACTTTTATGTTTGATAGTATTTTGATGACTATATAATATGTATGCATTGTGTGGCTTGTAGTTTGTATTTTGATTCTAGTATTTATATTGTTGTTTTGCTTGATTAATAATTGGTATTGTTATTCATGCATATACTAATATGATTGTATGAAAAAATATTGAAATTTATCTGTATATAGAGTATTTTATATGTAGGAGCAACGATAGGTAAAAATGGGTGCTTGCAGACTGAACCGACGCTTAAGCACTGCTTAAGTGCCCTTAAATGAGGCGACAACCTCGTCGTCTCGCCTCACGCTTAATACAACATAGGATGCCGTACAAGTCTAAGTTGAGCTTGTATAAGGTGTGTTCGTGTGCAACAAAGTTAAACAGAGAAATTGAATAGTAACATGCCACAGAAAGAAATATCTTTTTATTGATAATTCACTTTTGATACATAGGTGCTCAAACAGCTGAGTAAAGAGTGTCGTACGGACTTACAACTTGAACAACGAAATGAGATACATCGTTACATACATCATATTCCTTTACTGGAAACAAAAGATATAAACACCTTCAACTGGAGTCTTCAGAAGTGACTTGGAAGCTTCAAAAGAAATATGCACATGCTTCTTGCTGCATGAGACGGACCTTCAACTCCTCGGTATGCCTCCTTGGTTCGGGGCATCTGTGAGGATGTGGGTCAGCACATTTGAAATGCACTGGTGAGGGCGAATTAATCCAACTCACCCAAATCAACACGATCATCATGTGAAGCAAATATTATTATTAGTGATCTTTTTATCAAGCAAATATTATTATTAGTGATCTTTTTATCATTTTCTTAGTTTAATTACAATTTAAATGGCATGGATGTATTAACATAATATGCATCACCAAAATGGTGATTCTTATCCATAGTCGATTTTCCTTTCCTGCAATTATAGTTTACCATGCTCTTCCATGTGGATAGACATTATTAGCAATGAAATGTCTATATGAAGGTTACTGGTGACACACCGTCTTGGACTATCTATGGTAAGACGTTGCTCCTTTCGCATGCGGGTAGCTAGCTCCACCGAAAGTCCCAAAATACCTATGGTAGAACGTCAATACTACTATCTTAAGTATCTTTGTTCCCCCTAGGCCGAACCGGTCCCAGTGTCCCGACAACTGTTCGAGGAACCAAACCTTGTGCACAAGTTGCCCATAGCCATGAATGACTAAGAAACTAAGTTAATAAACATCTTGCAAGACAACATAAACTTGATATAACTATGCATCATATTCTCATTGTGTATTCTACCTGTCTCGAGCCATCGCTCGTGACTTTCATACTACTTGTTGCAACAATAAAGTTACTCCCTTTTATCTTGATTCTTTTTTATTAATGGTATCATTGATCGACGGACGCAACAAGAGAATGATTTGTTAAGGTGTGAAGATAAGGAAAGAAGGATCAAAGCGACTCACTGTTGGAGAATTGCCGAGAGAGAGATCTCCAATGCTTCGCCTATGCTTCGCCTACACGGTCACCTGCATTTGCACCAACAAAGGATCAATATTCTTCTCCACTCTCCCAGAATTCGATATGAATGCATAAATCGATGAAGACAATCAATGAAATCCATCAAAAAAAAAATCCATGAAAATGCATTCATAAAACCAACAACGAAAGCAATAGTGAAAACGAACAATGAAAATGCTCGATAAAGTGACTCTTATATACAGTTCTTCCTTAAGACACGATCCACTGCATATGGGACCTGATTTGGAAGAAGTCCATCCAAAGAGAGGAAGGGTCTTAATTCAATCTGTCACGCCCCAATCTCCCGCAAGCTCGATAGTCCCTGCTGAACGTGAAATCACCACGTTGTAGCTCTCCCGCGGGACAATCATTGTCATCGGGACGTGATGCCGTACGAGCCTGGAGTTGCGCTCGTACAAGGCGATGTTGTTAAACACCAAAGTTATCATCAAAACAACCAAGTTACAGCGGAAGCCAATTTGTGTACCAAGCACACATCAGAGTAATACGCAGCGAAGCTCACAATAGGGTCCAAATGAAATGCCCCGAGGCAATGCCACAAAGGCGATGCCACGAAGACGATGAAATACTCTTGCTCTTTTCTCTAGCCCACAAAGGTACTTACAGTTCATACATCTTGTCCCGTATATCCAAGCAGCGCCACTACGCTTGCGTACCTGAAATATTGCCCACAAACGTGGGTCAGTACACAACCGTACTGGTGAGCGGGGTAACCCACTCGCCTAAACCGACACTAAGTAAAATAGTGAATGCACACAGTTAAATGGTGATCTTTCTAGTTGAATCCTAGATTCGTTTCATGGCATATGGATGACATGTTAAGGAAAGCTGTAAAGCAGTTTAAGCATGCAAGCATTCAATCTCAAACCAAACGACAAGCATTTATATAACCGACCCGTCCTACTCAATGCCATCGCTTGCACGATAACATATCGAACCATCAATCTCGCCTCAAAATCCATCCTCAACCAAAGTTTACATATTCCAAACTCAAGTGCACACTCTTGCCGAGGCAAGGTGGCCGCGCCTATACGATGCAACAAACCAACCAAAGAAAAGCAAACCATCACTTATACTATATGAAGTCACTGGCTAAAAGCCACGAAGGACATTGATCGGACCAAGATCAATAGGGCAATCCTACCCGATCCAGGGTTGGGCAGCTACTCCCGCCTGGTGGTATCGGACTACCAGCACTGCGCCCAATCGCGCGATGTCCATTGTTTCCTCCATGGTGGAACGGTCCCGGTGCCCCGGTGCCTCATCCCGTTCCAGGAAATCAAACCCTGTGCCACGCAGGTTGTCCGTGACTATGCAAACACAGTAGGTATGACGAGAGGATCGAAACATTCTCGCCCCACCAAGCGATCCTAGACTCGTTCAACCGATATCCAACCAAATATCCATAACCATTCTTCCAACATATCCAACCAAGAGATCCAAATCTCGACCTCAATATATAGCCCAAGGCACCAATATATCAAGTGTTTCATAGGCACGATGCCTCTTCTCAACACAGAGTCCAAATTGGTGCAACACCCATGCTTGAAGCAATCCCATGGCACAATGCCGTTTCAGTGGCACAATGCTCCATTCGTGGCACAATGCCCCATCAAGCGACACAACGCCCTCGCCGATGCAGTTGTTCGGTTTCGAACCACAACTGCTCGCTTTGCAAGACAAAGCGACCAAGTGATACTCGCGCACGGATGCACGTTCGCTCGCCCGAATTTCCGATATTCCCATTGCCTCAAAGTATCATTCCAACTCATATAATTCCAACCGTTCCAAGCATAATCCCAAGTATCCAACCGACTGCCTCAAATGTATTAATCCAACTCAAGCTCCAACTATCCAACGCGTAAATCATATCAAGCCACAATCCTACCAAGCCAACGACGTACACTCTATGCACGTCTCAGTGTAGTGATTCTCAATGTTTCAGCCCAAGTGTTCAAGCCTTTTACGTGTTTTCCATATTATTAGGCATGAAGGAGTAGAGGAGAAGAGAAAGAGCCCACTCACAATGTTTGATCCCATTAGGCATCCTGTCCTGCCGATACGGCCAATCCCTTGAACCCGTGGTCCGATGCAAGCGCGATCTACTCAACTGGTATGACCGTGCGAGCAGGCCGTGCTCTCCAAATCAACCGACCGATCGGATTTAGGAAGACGGCATTATCGCTTCCATCCAGCTATTCAGAAATGTTCTGAACGAACACCTGATTTCCATCGAACCCGCTAGCCATCTGCACATTGAAACCAACTCGATTAATCCTTCTTCCCAAAATCCAACATTTCAAATGTGACCAGTATTTGATTCATTCAATCCGACTCAGCGTAACGCTCCGAGCGGTTGCGGGGCGTTACACAATCTGTCCCGATCAATCGATGTTCCGATCAATCGATACCGATATGATTGCCAACACAATGTCCTAGAATGAAGAGCGGGACACTACATAATAAGCAACTAAAAAAAGGTTTCGTTCTCGCAACTTAAGAATAGAACATACCACTAGAAAGTAACAAATGAAACTTTTCCATCATCTCATATTCAAACTCCCATGTCGATTCCTCGACGAAATAATTCCTCCAAAGCACGCGGACCAGAGATAGTACAATTCTGCATCAACTATTCCTTCCAGTCCAAGATTTGAACATGTTCTTTCGTGTAGTATGATAAGTCTGCTTGCAGGTTCAACTGGCCAAAATCTACCACATGACTTGGATCGTGCATATACTTTCGCAGTTGGAAAACGTGGAAAATATCGTGCACATCAGTTAATGTCGGTGGTAACACGATCTGATAGGCAACTGGTGCGACTTGCTAGAGAATTTCGAAATGACCAACAAATCTTGGATTTAACTTTCCTTTAACGCCAAATCTCATGACTCCTTGCATGAGTGTTACTTTCAAAAATACATGGTCGTCAACCATAAACTCGAGAGGTCGTCGATGAGTAGCAGCGTCACTTTTCTGTCGACTCTGCGCAACTTTCACTCTTTTCCGAATCAAGCGAATCTTCTGTATAATCTGTTCCACCGAATATGGGTCAAGGATTTGCTGTTCACCAACTCATCCCAGCATATGGGTGACCTACATTTTCGTCCATTCAGTGCTTTGTGCAGCGCCATTTGTATATTGTACTGATAACTATTGTTGTATGCAAATTCTGTTAACGATATGTGAATGTCCTAACTTGACTTCAAATCTACTGCATAGAGCCGTAGCATGTTTTCGAGAATCTAATTCAATCGTTCTGTTTGCCCATCGGTTTGAGGATGATATGCTGAACTGAACTTCAATTTCGTGAATCTTATCTGGAAACTCCTATGTAATGCCGTAGGTCTTACCTAGAAGATCTTTCTCCTCGAAGTCCTCCTTCTCGAGCACCGCTAGGTTGGTCAACTCCCCTTGTTTGATACTTCTCTCGAGCTGAATGGCAGGGATAATACTTTTTCTTTGATTCTCACCTCGTGCAACACTCATGATGTACGTTGAGCCTTCCTCCATTAAGCTGACGACTCCTAATTGTGGTGTTGAAACCGCCTTTAAGAAATATATGTTGTGTATCCTCTTGAAGTCGTCCAATGATGTAGCAATGAAATTGGCAATATCCGAACAGTATCCCACCTCTATGCAAACTTCTTTGGCTACCCCTACACACCTGGAGGGGGTTGGGGGGTGGGGCACTCTGAATTTGCGACATTCATCTTGCTTGAATCATTCTCTAATGCTACACCCAAGCGACAAACTTTCGCGTCCCGGATGAAGTTATTTGTGTTGTTCATATCGACCAATATCCGTGTGCTCATGCCATTGATCCTTACGTCAATGTACATGAACTCATTGTTTGGAGACTTCATCACAACAGACTTGGCCGTAATGACGTTATGCTCACAAGTGCACTTGATACTCCTCTTCTTCGACCTTGCTTCGTATGATGTTAATTCGTTCTTGTTCTGACATTTTCGAGCATAGTGATCCTCCTACAAATATAGCACAAAACTGTTCACTCGGGTTGGGGCTTCTTTTGCTTCTTCACCTCCGATAGACCCTCCTTATGAGAGTTTTTCTTCTCCCCTACCATTCTCCTTGGTGGTCTTCGGGTTGGCCTTACTTTTTTGTCATTCCATCTGAATGCGACGAGCCCCTTAGTGGTTACGTTCAAGTCTTGCACCCTAAATCACTTCAATTCATGATCTGCCGACGGTCGAAGTCTATTGAGAAACAAGAACAAACAATCCTCCTCGTCCATTCTAGATATCACAAGCACCAAAACATGAGAACTTTTAGAATGTATCTTTGGCCGACCCAATATGCTTGAGTTGCCATAAGCCTTGCCTTGCCGCGATCTCCATATTCTCCCGGTAGAACTGAGACATAACCTTCTCCTTGAGCTTCTTCTAAATCTTGATTGAGCGGAGATCATTCTCCATCTCTGTGCATTGATATTGTTACCACAACATGACATCTTCTGTGAAGTAGAGTGACGCGATGTTCAACTCTCGGACTTGTCCTCGATGTGCAACACCTTGAAGTATCGCTCCATGTTCCACAACAAGTTCTCACCTCTTTGGCATCTCACACTTGCTAAAGGGTTTTGTCTTGGTGATCTTTATTCTCGGTGCCTTCCTACTCAAAGGGTCCACCATTTGCAACGGCCATTTTCCAAAATGGCAACTTTCAACCGAGGTCTTTTGCTCCTCAAACCTTCTCATGCAAGTCCTCAATCTTAGCGCGATGTTCATTGAGCTCATCGTCAAGTGCAGATTATATCTCTTGGATCTTCTCTCGAAAATTATCATGGACTTAGCTACGTGTCTTTCCAGCCCTTCGTATAACTCTTTTAGTCTTATATTGTTTTGCTCCACGGAGCCCATGCATATCCCAATGTCATTTGAACCCGTCTTCAAGATCTCGAGACGTTCTACAAGATTGACAAGGGTACGCTACATCGTAAGCTCTTTGGTTTTGTCCCACTTGTTCTGGATGCCCTTCTCCTTAGGCAATGCGGAGATCTCTTTGTCGTTCTCGGATGTTGACATAGCACCAACCGACCTAGCTCTGATACCACTTGTCACGGGCTTTTTTTGTTGTCTACACTTCATATGTGTCACATGTTCTTCTTTCTTGAAAATCCGTGCAAACTTTCGTCGAAAGACTTAGCTAGATCACTAAGACGACAATGAAAATTGTGGAGTAAAAAGAGAGATTGGGATGCTGAAAGCTTCCACTATATTAGAGTTTACAACTTTCAGGGTAGGAAGGAACAAATGAGACCTTCCCCTTATATAACCTCAAAGGCTTTACATGGATGGCTAATATGATGCCATTTGTCATAAATCTAATGGCTAGAAAAATCTAGAACCTAGATATTTACAATGCGAACAAGGAAATTTTTTACAACCAAGAAAATATAGAGCCCTCGACAATGAAAATTGTGGAGTAAAAAGAGAGATTGGGATGCTGAAAGCTTCCACTATATTAGAGTTTACAACTTTCAGGGTAGGAAGGAACAAATGAGACCTTCCCCTTATATAACCTCAAAGGCTTTACATGGATGGCTAATATGATGCCATTTGTCATAATTTAATGGCTAGAAAAATCTAGAACCTAGATATTTACAATGCGAACAAGGAAATTTTTTACAACCAAGAAAATATAGAGCCCTCTATAAATGATTGGAATCCTCGTGAAGCTTCTAGATGCAAAAAATATCCCGAGAATCTTCCAAGGAATATCCTGTAGGAATATGTAAGGATCTTCCCAAAGAGTCCATGCAACTCTAGAGTATTCTTGAGTCTTCCCTTAAATAACCCCTCTGCTTGATAAGCTACACAAAGCGGTCTTGGTGGAGAGAAAATTTTGTGTTACATACTTGGCTTATTATCTTCATGCTATTATGTGAAAGGTTATGCTTGTCAGTGTAAACATTATACTGTAGGCATTTGTAAGAATGTAGAGATATACGTTCTTGGTGATTTGTTTCATTGTATAGTATATGCTTGGTTGTATGCATGCTTCAAACAAATTCATCGATCATAGAGTGGTGTTATCAATCCAGGGCTATGCAAGTCCTGTTGCAGCATCACACAGCTTTATGGCGATCGTCATTTTGGGCATTAGTCAGCATAGATAAACATGTCTAATTCATAGAGGTTTAATCAATTAGCGGTCCTGCAGACATTACTGAATCGTAGTTTTGCGAGTAAAGTGGTCCTTACCTGACTTGTGTATGTTTGTCATGCATACCTATCTTCTCCTTGTATAAAGACACTAGATGAGAGAGCAATATACGACACCTTGGTCCGTTTATGGGTCTAGTAGATGATGAAATATGTGAACCAAACCCATTTCCTATTAATGTATGATAGCTAGGGAGTAGATAGTAAAGTTGATGCCATTCTCTGGGAAGAATCTTTTATGCAACTTATAAATTCTACTTTGCAATATATGAGAAATACATTATGCAGTTCCATTTTCCTTCAGACCAAGTACAACCATCCATCTTTCCATAGATAAATAATTTGTGGAGCTTATATCCATCTGTGATATTGCAAACACACAGTAGCAAGGATGCACTTGGAGCACACGGGCTTATTGACCTAGTGTTTTTCTTTTCTTCGTCTTTTCTTTTTTATTCTTTTTCCCTTTTCTGTAATAGATGTGTTTTAATATTTTAGTGTTATATAACAATTTAACTAATAGCTTTTCGACCATGACATTTATGTTCACAAGTTAATGAAGAAAAGATCATAGTTGGAAATGTTGTCACCAACTGGAACCTAAGGATAGGAACGGTATCAAATGTATCAAGTATAGTAACTAATCTTTCTATTGTAATTAATAGCTTTTGTATTGGAGAATGATGATGATGATGAAGCATACAAAACCCGTTGGTAGTGTTGGTGACGGGATGGTTTTTAGGTTTTTTGTCAAAAAATATATTATTATGATACTTGTGATAGCTTGTTTTCATGATGATTAACTGTCTTTTGTTATCTTTGTGAATGTCTACCTGACTTTTTAGTTTGCTATGAATTGATTATATATGAGTTTGTTTATTTTAAAGTACAAAGTTGCTATGACTTGATTAGACATTTTAATCTTTCTAAAATATGCACCTTGCTTCGTTGAAGACCATGCCTTGTATCGCTTCCCGGTCATAGGCTCCAAAAGATCCTAGCACCTTGAGTAATCCTCGTGTCTTTTAAAACATTGCTTTTACTTGTAAATCAACTTAAAGTTTGTTCGTTCTAATTCTATGTTCCACAAAGAAGGGTGGTAAGCTCTTGGGAACTTAAAAGGAACCATATCCCATATCCCATCTCCTTTTGTTTCTTTATGTGAGGTTAAATTTTGTTAGGTTTCACTTCCTGTGAACAAAAGTTGCTAACTAAAATTTTCTTGTCAATTAATTTTCGCATTTCATATGATTTTTTAAATTCTTGATTGACATTTATTTCAGAATTACAACTTGCACTTTTTTTCTGTATAATCTGCAGTGATGAGAAATATCAGCAGTTCCAGGCGGACCAAAACCTTCAATACCAATGTGCTGCATGCCGTGGTGAATCTTATCAGGTGTTGTTTGTTGTTCTAAAGGTGTGGAGTTCTTTACAGCTAACCGCTTACTTTGATGATAAAAAATTTATTTTCTAATTATCAGGTCAAGGATATAGATGATGCTGTGCAAGAACTTTGGAGAAGGAAAGATGAGTTCGACCATAAACTTATCGCTAGCTTAAGGGCTAGTGCTGCATTGCCCTCTCGGGAGGATATATCTTTTGTGTCACCTGATTCAGACAATGGGAAGTGTGGCCCTGTAGTACTAAAACATTATTATGGGAAATCCTTGAAGTTTTCTGTCAAAACTTCTAAAGAATGTGGCAAGTCTATCTCCAATAATGTCTCCCCAAATAAGAAGAATACAAATAAGAAAGCTTTTCATATAAAATTTGTTACTAGACCAGAAGGATCATACCCGAATTCGCAAAAACAGAAAGAGAAAAGGTCATTTGATAGTTCCTCTAGAGATCAAAAGCCTAATGATATGATCCCATACAAGAATCATGGGCGGGAAAGTCTCTTATCTTCAGAAAGCAGAAGTTTAGAAAGTGGTTTGAAGTCCGGTGTTTATCAATCAGGAAGAAACAAGTATAGCCCTACCAAAGAAGTCGGAGACAACAATGTAGAACAATTATATAGTGCTAAAAATGAGAATAATAAAGTACAAAGTCTGCATTTCAAAGAATGTGCTGCCAAAATTGCAAGCAAAAATGAGGTAGTTAAAGGAAGGAAATTAGTCATTCATTTAGGATCTAGAAGTAGAAATGTTTCTAGCTCTCCAAGGTCAGAAACTTCAAGCTTCCACAAGGAGCAGGATTTGGCTGCTTACTATGGTATGCAACTTTTAATTTTTTAGCTGCACATTTGCAAATTTACCTTAATATGAGTAAACTGCAAAACTTGTTTATGGATTGAGCTAGCATTTATAATAGCTTTTTTTGTTCTGCAATAGTTCAGGTAGAGGTTGTCATCTGGATTTTAAAATAAAACTTCCTATGAATTTTAGGTGTTTATCCTCTATTTTTTGCATATGTTGTAGTATAGTTTTTCATGTGCAGTATGGCCAGCTTTTTTGTCCTTGTTTCACTATTCACCCACTAACCACTGCATTCCTCTCTTCACAAATTTTGTTTATCTTGGGTTTTTGTCACTGTGGAGAGAGAAGAGGGGGATCATCATTCATCACTGTTTGCTACCTAAGTACATACTAGAAGTTAAAGTGGAGAGGAATCTGTAAAACTCAGAACGGTTGTAAAATGACATTTACAATTTTCTTGGAGGTCATTGACTGCCCTAGCATTACTTCAAATTTTCTTTTCTTTTCATTTTTCTAAGTGATGGAGATATTTTCCTTTGATAGATGCTATAAAATTGTGGAACCAACCTCTCCATTGTTAGGAGGTTAGACTGTATACTTCTTGACCCTCCCTAGACCTTTCATTAGCAGGACGAGTCAACACCCACTTTTTTTATAAGATGATATAATATACTATTATATAATATAACTAGTATAAGAATAGAGAATAATAAAAATGTATTGCCTAGGCTCTCTACAATAGCAGGTTGCCTGGTTTATGTAATGGCGTGCAATAAATGGTGAGAAGGAGTGAATTCTTAAGGTGATTAAACTTAATGAAGTATTCCATCAGTTAAATTTGTGTTGGCAGAAGCCAGATGCGGGTATTAAACTTGTTAAAAGCAAGGTAACTGGCGGAAGCATTGATATAGTCGTGGCCCCAGGTTTGAGCATTTTGGTATACCAGCAGGGACATTTATAGTTAATTACTAACAACAGGTGGTCCTTGTTTAGATAAATTCTTATATCTACATTCATAGAAAATCATGCTCAAATCGATGATAGAGGAGTGCATCTAACCGTTCTCTATAGATCATTTTGTTTGTTATTGAGCAGACCTATTGCAATTTTTAGTTAGTTACTTTATATACACAAACAATACGAGTTTGTCTGCACAACCCATGCAGTTCCATAACAATCACAGTTAACATAAGTCAGACGTATGATGATTAAAAGAACATGAAATGAATGAATTGTGCAGCATTACTCCAAATTGTTGAACTCGTGCTAACATTGGACCCGACATGGAAGACTGTATGAATGAGTTTGTTTACTCAATTGAACCTTAATTGGTATATCACATCATATAATTTTCAGTGAAAATTGCGAAGTGAAAGCTCTAAACCATAGACATACTATACAATATGGTCATAACCTATAGAATGATAAAGGAAAATGGATATTGAACAACATTTGGATGGATTGCTCAATCAGAAAGAACTCTGGGAAAACAGTGCAGGATATCCTGTTCCCAACTGTGTAAAAAAAATGAAAGAGGCAAGGAATTTGCAGGAAAAATAATCTCTTGTGGAAAAGCTCATTTGGTCAGAGAAGGGAAAACCGGTGTCTCGCCGAGTAAACCTTCCACTAAGAGAAATAGTTTCCAAGTTTGATATTTTTTACCCTGTGGGAACCTCTAGAGGATATTTAGATAAATTATGTTTATCTTTGTTAGTGGACAACAACACAGTGAGTTTACAAACATTATGATCATCCACTCAATCCCGTCGATGGAACTCACTTTCACTTAAAATCTCTCAAATGGATTGTAGTTTGAATGAAATGCTCCAAGGATGCTTGATGATATGTCGTAGGTACCTTATTAATAGGTGGGTATTCACTACATTTGTGACTCTTTATCTTCTCAAAGTAACATTTCTTCTCCAAGAAGTTTACACATTCTCATCTTTTGGGCAAGCAATGAATCTTCTAGGAAGAAGGATATAAGGGTGCATCCAATTACTGTATATTGACTTCCTTCCTAAAATTGAGGGATGAACCCAACAATGTATTTGAAGTTGCAGAAGATCCATACTTACATGAAAGGTTAGATAAAATGACGAAGTTACTTACAACAGAGAAGCACGTGGCATGTCAGGTGGTTGAATGTATGGTTTTGTCCTCATAAGTCGGGTGTGGGGGGAGTTTCTTGTCTTTATCCTTCTATTATTATGATGAAGTTAAGATGCTAGTTGTATGAGTGGTACATCATTTTAGGAGATTCATTGCCCCTCATAAGATGGTAAAGTGGAAATGTGTTGCTTTGAAAAAATAGAGCACACAAATGCGTTGAAGTAAAAGACGATAATGCTTTCAACTATAAATATAGGACCTACATCACATCCTCAAGTTTCATTGGTACTTTCCATTCAACCCACAGTACACTTGAGTCGAATGAATAGCAAGTTCCACTAACGATATTAATAGGGTGGCCGTAGTGCTGATGTGTTTGTTCTTTTGGCAACCATCTTGTATGCTAGTAGAGAAACTCTAGAAGTTCCTAGAGAAGAAATATAGAAATTTTAATCCATTATTTCTATATTGGGGATTTGACTTGGCTAGGCCTGAGACATTTCCTTCTACGACAAGGAGTTTTTCACATAAAAAGTTGTGTTGTGCTTACTAGGGCATCCCAGTTCCACGAGGCTCACACTAAAACAGGACCAAGATAGGTCAAGATGTATGTATACTTTGCCTAATATATGGAGACACTGTTTTCACGACTGAATCCTCCAGGACGCAGGTGCCTAGCCTTATTGTCGCGCCAAGCGCCATCCTGTATCATCTGTGCTTACAAGTTCCTCTTATCTATCTTTCATTGTTTATGCATAGACAAGAAAAGGATATATCCCTCACTTTGCGGTTTCCCATCATAGAGAAACTAGTTTCCTTGTACAGATGAAAGTTGGGTTTGACTTGGAGGAGGTAGGTTATGCAAGAATGGACTACTTTCATGCCCTGCCTTGGCATTTGAAATTTAGGCTGAATTTGTTTAATTTTCAAATTTGATGACAGAACAGTGTTTAAGATAGATTATACGAGTGGTTTTGTGTTGAGTTTGAACTAATGATCCTCGTGGCATGAGAAAAGCTAGTTTGACTAGGCATATAAACGGGGCGCTTGTAGCGCGGTTTGATTATAGTCTTCGACTCTATAGTTGGTCAAGAAAAACCCTTTGGAGTTTCAAATTGATAACCAAGTCTCACCCTCTTAGAGAAAACGTGTTTCTATTTA
Organism: Iris macrosiphon; assembly: GCA_036927795.1. NCBI lineage: Eukaryota > Viridiplantae > Streptophyta > Magnoliopsida > Asparagales > Iridaceae > Iris > Iris macrosiphon. The sequence continues at coordinate 185,830,867 of JAYESA010000003.1, read as the reverse complement.
TAAAACTCACTAGAAATAGTGGTTATTGTGCTGTAAAGGTTCTTATGTAAAGGTCAACTCTTATCTTGTACAAGAGGCTGTCTCAGCTTGGGGGGTTTCAGATTCTGCAAACCTTGTCAATAACAGCTGTCTCATGGCATTAAGAGTGTTTAGAGTGGGCGAGAGCCAACGAAACATGACACAAACTTGTGGTCGATACTTTGTGAAGGGCATCATGTAAGGGATTGAATCTTTAGTGAGTTTCAGGACTGTATTAGGACACTTGGTTCAGATGAGGACACACCACCTGCTTGTGGTTTTGGTGGATCCATGTGGTTTTCCTTCATTTCATGCCTGTCTACTAATTATAAAAACTGAACTGAAATTCCAAATGGTGATAGAAGTCTCACGAACGAGATGCGATAGCTTTTTAAAAAGGCGTGCTTAAATTTGTTCCAAATCTTTATTTATAAACAGCGCTCATTCTTGTCGGGTTGCTACTTTTCCTGTGGTTTCTCTGTTGTGATATAACTATTTATCTGAATTCTTGGCACATATTTGCTCATCTTACTTTTTGCTGGAAACAGGTAGCGAAGACACCAGCCAACCAAAGACTAGAGATGATGAGAATCATATGCATGAGACTCGAGGAACTATTAAGTGTTATGGAAAAGGTACTTAGTGCGCTACCTGATGTTTTCTAGGACTATTTTGAATGCCTCACTGTGCTTGATAATTAATATAACTTAATTGCTCGTGTGTTGAATGTTGATTGAAGGATCCAAATTGTGTTAGTCTTACACACTGTCTTAGTACTTCATACCTGCAGCATTGGATATCTTGAAATAATAAAACATTTCTATATATTTCTAGGAGAAAAAAGTGATAAAGTAAGCAAAGTGAGAAGCTCAAAACATGGAGATGTGGAAAAAGAGGTAATGCTGCTTAGAAAGATTCCGGATGTACAGAGGATGAGCACTGGTAACGTAGGGGAGGAATCCGAACTTCCGACCTCATGCATCGCAACTCCAATAACAGTAATGACTGTTGGTGAAGCCACGACAAGGAATGGCAGTGAGGTGGTTATTCCAAAGAAGAAAAGGAGATCTGTAGGTCCATCAGTTAATTCACAGATTGATAATGGACATGAGGCTTCTAGGTTACAATTTATTTCTGGAAGCTCCTTCAATGACACCAAACCGTTGCTGAAGCTCAAGTTCAGAAACCCATATTTTGATCAGAGAAGTTCTTGGGTTCCTCGGGGAGAGGAAGAAAACCCTATTAAAGGACAACGATCAAAGAGAAAGAGGCCTTCGGCGATAGAGAAGCCTAATGCTGTTATTGAAGAAGATGATAGCTCTGCTGCGCAGCTAACTCATCAGGAAAATCCATTCACAGAAGAAGTTATGGATGCAAATTGGATATTGCAGAAGCTGGGTAAGGATGCAGTTGGAAAGAGAGTCGAAGTCTATCAATCGTCAGAAAATTCTTGGTGAGCGTGCTTGTCTTCATTGTATGATGTAACAGTTGACATTTGTCTTTGTCATAAAATGAAGTGAAAAAGCTGTTCAAACATTCAGTGTAGGTAGGGTACTGTTACAATGGTTTAACATTTTTTTTTCCCTTCATTTCGTGAGCAGGGATGAAGGAGTGGTGTCAGATGTCACCATTCGAGGCGGCCGAGGAATGCCATCGTCATCTTTGTTAGTCGATCTAGATGACGGAAGAAGTACGACCTTGGAGCTCGGGAAGCAGGCAGTGCGCTTTGTTTCCCACAAACATGGGAAAAGGGCGAGAAGGTGATGCCGTTGACCTTCCACAATCAGGCTCATTCATTTTATGTATGATTTGTTCTTGCTCACACCATTGGGCGGCTAGGCCAGATTGAAAGCGAAATAGTAATAATCGGACCTGCAGAAGAGGAAAGGCGCTGCTGCTTATGCAGAGACGACGATCTGAAGCATTCGTTCTATGAATGTCTTGTTGTATATCTAAATATATGCTTCCTCAGGAGTGGATAGTCCCCATTCCCATGTAATATTTGTGTTAAGGTCATTAACCCAAATGTAGCCAACATGAGTCACAGTTCATTCAGATTTGAGTTTTTATCTTTGTTCAACACTTCTCCAATTGTTTCTACTAGTGGAGGGTGTGTGCGTGTGCATGGCAAGTGTATTCAAACATAAAGAGGAAAAGTAATTGAGAGTTCATTATCATGTTCATTTCTTGTGTGTTCTGTCAAAGTTTCTGTGATCGTATTTGAGTTTGTATTTGTAAACAGGTAGTAGATTAAAGCTTCCCACATTCTCTGGTGTTAGCTATGTGCTGTTGTACCTTTCATTTTTTTTTTTTTTTATGTTTGATAAATTTACTACAGATTGTTCATATGCGGACTTAAAGTTTTGATGACATTCAGGTAAAAGTTCTCTATTTTCGTATTTTGTACATTAAAGCCAGGATGGATGTACCTTGACGTTGCAATGCATTGCTTTCTAGTATGCAATCAAGCAACCAAAGTTGAAAACACAAGAGTTAGCATTAAAGACTAACATTAACCACAATATTCCAAGTAAAAATGGTGTAGTCTTAATTGTAAGCTATTGAACATTCTAAATGAATTGAAATAAATTAAAATCAATAAAACACAGCACAAGTCTTCTACAAATCTATACGAAATCTGGATTTACAATTCAAAGGTCAATGATGAGTTTTTAAAGTCCAATTTTTTATCTGGGGCACTATCTAGAGTTTTTACTCTGATACAACTAAACTGTACTGCAGGTTTTTTTGTACTCTTTTGCTCAAGGAATAGCTAATTATAGCAATTTCATTCTCATTTTTAATTGTAAATTTTTTACTGTAGTAACGTATTTTTTTAAAATTGTATTGGAAGATCAGAAGTTTAAAATTTTTGGTCCAATGGTTAAAAAAACAAATTTTGGTCTAATGGTTAAAAAAACAAATGTAATGTCGTATAAAGAATGAGAGAAAAACATCATTAATACGGGAGTATCAAGCCAAAAATAACAATGATATTTTCTCTCTCTCTCTCTCTCTCTCTCTCTCCCTCTCCCTCTCTAAGAATTGGGGTCTCATAATCACTAGCCAATATGTTTTTCTCTCGTGTCTTTCTTCGTTCATGGTTCGATATTCTGGTGTCCAAGACGTAGAGGAACCCCTCTCTCTCTCTCTCTCTCTCTCTCTCTCTCTCTCTCATGTTTGTTTTATTTGTTTGAGAAGAAGTTAATATGAAAAATGCCATTAATAATGGTGGGGTGGGGGTGGGGTGGGGTGGGGTCGTTGGTTGTTAAGAAAAATAGTTAATATGGAATATTTAATAGGAAAAATGGAGAAAAACGCCGGAACCTTTATTGCTTGCTAATTGCTATACACCGAACACGCAGTACTTTATACTTTCTCAAGTATGGTCCTTCTGCACTTCAGTGAGAAGGAGCTCAGCACAGTTCGAGTTCGATAGCAGTAGAATCTGATTGTTGTGTACCACCAATAGATTAGAAGGAAAGAAAAAACCCCTTTTTATTGTGTACAACATTGTAGGCAACACAAATGAGTTAACACTTCCGAGCTATACTCTCTAAGAGCATCATTAGTAAGACACATCCCACATTCTAGATTCTAAATTTAAAATGTAGGAGCTCATTTTGTAGAATAGTAAGTTCTATCCATAGTTTTAATTTCTAGATTTTTGGTCTCATTCCACCCATGGGAGCTATATGTTGGACCTTATAATTTCTAGATTCTAAATTGTAGGAACTCATTTTGTAGAATAGTAAGTCCCAATTTTGAGTCCAACTTTCTAGATTCTAGATTTTATATTATTTTTTTTTCACATCAATTTTTGACCACACAATCTTTGGGACCGGAGTTCACTTTATCATTTCCTACTATTCTCATACAAACCCAACCCAATCCACATTTACAATTTTTTTGAAATTGTGGGCCTTAAATTGCATTGGAGAGTCTCAACTACTAATGATGCTCTAACAGCTTAGAAACGCCATTATTATTGACATTTGGAAACATTTATTAAACCATTATTAGTGATATTATTAATGGTGTTAATAGGGGTTAAGAGAGAGAGAGAGAGAGAATAATTCGTCGGCTAAAATACAACTTGATACCCTCAACTATTCTACTTTTTCAACTTAATACCCTCAACTTTAATAGATACCAACTTAATACCCTCCCTAAAATTTCTCCCTAACGGTGTTAACATAAGAGTGTAAATGACAAAAATACCATGTCTCTCTCTCCGGTAGATGTAGCGGCGGAGACGCGGGAGGATGCAGTCGGGGAGGGGGGAGGGTGGGGGATTGGGGAGGGCACGGCGGGGAGGGCGGGATGCGCGGCTGCACGACGGGGAGGGGGTGCAGCCGGGAGGGGACGACGACCGTGGTGGAAAGCGTGCACCGGGGGGGGGGGGTGCGCAGCTGCACGGTGGAGAGGGGGCGCTGCTGGGCGGGCGCACACGACTGGGAAGGGGCGAGGACAAGGGTGGCACGCTCGCGGTTGGGAGGGGGCGACGGCCTGGCTAGCACGCGCATAGAAGGGAGGGGGGTGCGCGGCTGCACGGCGGGGAGGGGGGTGCTGCTGGGCAGGCTGGCACGCGACAGGGAGGGGGCGACGACCAGGGTGGCACGCGCGCGGCTGGGAGGGGACGACTGTCGGGCTGGCACGTGTGCAACGGGGAGGGGGTGCGCGACTGTACAGCTGGGAGCGGGACACTGCTCGGCGGGCGCACATCCGGTTGGGAGGGGGTGGCCGGGGTGGGGAATGGAGCGGTTGCACGGCGGGGAGGGGATGTCACACCCGTTTCTAGATTTGGTATTTCTTGAATTTCTGAATTTAGAAAGTTTTTCTGATAATGTATTCCTGCTGTTTTTTCATGATGATATTGTCATTTATTTTTATTTGATTTTCTGTTGCCTGGAGAGACTATACGAGATCAGTAGAATACAAATTGACATTGCCATAAATCCGGTTTAGGACCCGCATGTAGATTGTACACTTGGGTTGGTTCATTTTAGTCGTGTAAGCCCCCTAAATTTCAGAATTTTTAATTGGGGATTTTTCTGGAAAATTTTTAGGATTTTCTGATGATTAAAACCTAGGCGTTGGTAATTAAAGGATTTTTAATTTCGGTTAATTAATATTAAAATATTATGAAAATAATATTTTATGGTGTAAAATGGGAAACCGGACATAGGATAATTTTCGGTGAATTTATTGGACTCCGGAATCATTTTTAAAGCCCTAGAAACCAATTTAGAATTTAACCGAATTAAATCCGTGTGACGCCCGACATCCCCAGGAGAGCCGAAGCCCAGCCCAAGGAGCGTTGACCCGTTGACCCAGCCCGAATCATAGGTCTAACCCTAGTCCAATTTCGGCATGTATAAATACATGATTCCCTAGGTTTTTCTCCACAATTAAAAAGAAAAGGAAATAGAAATCCCTAATCCCTAATTTCTAATACCTAACCCTAACCCTAACCCTAATCCTAAGCCGCCCCAAGCCCAGCCGCTCCACCGCCGCCTCCTCTGGCGGATCTCCGGCCATCCTCCACCGCGAGCCGCCTCGCCCGGGCCTTTCCTCTTCTCCATCCTAGCCCCGCCGTGCTCCTCCCCTGAACCCTAGCTCAGCCCGCTCCTCCCCGTCAGCGCCCCTCGGTCCACGACTCGACCGTCCTCCGCCTGTCGACCGGAGCGGACCGCCGAGGACTGACAGCAACAACTCCGTGAACGACTAGGCCGATCCCCCATCTCCGCGTCAACTGCTCAGCCGTGAGCGGTGCAACACCACCTCAGCACGGCCTTGAGGCGCTGCAACCGACGACCCCGACCACCTGAACGACCCTCGCCGCCGTCGTCATCCACCCTCGAGCCGACTAGCAACGCCACCCTTCTCTCCTCCTTTCCGACTGGAGTCCGACCACCATGACCCTACCGACACCCCTCGACTGAACGACCCCGACCGCCTGAGGACATCCCAGCCAGCCACCACCTGCACTCCACCACGACCCCTCGGCAGCCGACCACCTTCTCCCATCCTCGTCGAACACCACAGCCCTTCACCTTGCCGGGCCCTGTCCTCCTTTCTTCTCCTCCTCCGCTGTCTCCGGACACAGCAGGATCCGATACCGCTGCCCTAAACCCTAGCCTGGAATCAGCAGTGGACACGGACACAGCCTGGACACAGGACTCGGTCGACGCAAGACACGGGGACACGTCCAGGACACGAAGTTGACCCTCGGACACGTGGAATTCAGACTTCACGGAGCCCTGTTCAGGTAGCGTTTCCTCTCACCTCGTGATTCCGATTCATGTTCCGTCAGTTGCGTCATGTAGACTGTATAACCCTCTCGGTGACCGTGCAACCCGCTCGGGACATCGCGTCCTGTGGTGATCGTACACCGCGATCCAAAAACAGGAAAAACGACGACCCGATTCACCCCGGAACTGGGTACGCCCCGCCAAACGGGACGACTTGGTCGCACGCGGTCTTTACCGAATCGTGCGTGACGTTGATACGGACGTGTGGGATTTCGCAGAAGTCGATTCGGATGTGCGTGCACACCGGAATCAACGCGTATCCGCCGACACCGTCCCGTATCCGTCGATTCTGGAACACGCTGTAACTTTGTGTACACTCGTCGGATCGAGACGAAACTTGCGCCATCGGACTCGTAGCAATACGCTGGTCCTGTGAGCCAAGTTTGGTTCGATTCTGAGAACGTTGACAAAATCGTGTGTCGTGGGCCCCACAGGTTCCACCCGACGGGCGATTTTGTGATCGGCTCATCGGAATCCAATTCTGGAAGTTCCGTTGGGTTCGTATCATCGTTCCTGACTTGTTGACACTAAGTTTGGCGAATTTGGAGACCTTTGACCCTGACACGCTTTTCGGTGCAAAGTGGCCCACATGTGGACCCCGCTTTGACCCGGAAATATCGTTTTTGCCCTTGTGTCCAAATTGGACTCAAGGACAGGCGTTTCTAGCTATTTGATATTTTCTGAATCTAATGGTGATGTTTATTTCAGCAACCGGAGTAGTACCTGCCGATCACACTGAGACCAGAGCCACAATTGGAGCCAGGACCCCAGGCAAGTGTACCTTGCCAAACTCTGCAGTATTGTTACATATTTTCTTACTTCATTTATATTGCTGTGCATGCTTAACCTAGGACCGTGTGACGTACTTAGCGTCCGATTATTAGTCGGGTGCCAACACTGTACGCAGTGTTGAGTACGGTCATCTAGAGATGGACATTCGTGACACTATATATTCTCGTACTGGTCTTACCAAGTACACTTTGACCCAGGACACTTGACACTACTCATGAGACAGGATCTTCCCGAGATATTCGTGGTGATTCTGTATAGGATACAGGACATGGACATTATATTCTTAGATATAGTATGACTTGTTGCATTAGATATGATCCCGCTTGACATGGACATGAGACGTTATGGTCATGATATGCGTGGTTACATTGGGTGGGGAGAGACACACAGGCTACAGGCTGTTTCATATATCTATCTACTACTATTGTGAGGCCTCAGACTCTCGTAGCAGAGCTAGGCACATTACGTGTTATTACCGCTACCGGCTCCCCGACACAGAGCTTGTAGTGGCTTCGGCCTGAGCACTAGTGATGCTCTCACTTGCATTTTCACATAGATGGTTATATAGCTTACCCTATTTATTGTATCTTCTGCTGCACTGCATTTATTTTGGCTTGTATTTTCTGTACCTTGCTGTCCCCTGAGGACCTGGATCCGGACTTTGTCCCCAGGACTAGCAGAGGAGATCCACTTAGAGTTATACAGTACTTGAGCTTTATCAGGAGCAGAAGCAGGAACAGGAGCAGATACAGGAGCTGTACCGACACCTGAGGACGAGATTGTGCTAGAGGACTTCTCCTGGGTATTGCCTTGAGATTGCTCATTTATTTCTATTTCCAGTTCCTTTATTTTCCAGTCTATTGCATTGATGTATCAGACTTGTTCTCGGATTGTTCTCCGAGACACCTTTATTGAGATATGCTAGTTTGTTTTTATTTACATTATTCTGGCATTTGATCTGTGATTATCTGTTGTGGATGAGATTAGTATAGACTGTGACATATATCATTGGACCTACTTATTGTTATATTACAGCTTAAGTATGCCCCGATGGATCCATTAAATTGGGTTTGTCCATCGGTGTGTGCTGCTGGCCATTATCACGCGTCCGGTCCCTCGGTATTTTGGGACTGGGGCGTGACATGGTTTTTGTGGTGGCCCATGCAGGTCAACGACTAAATTGTTCGGTTTCAACTTAGGGACCGAGCAAGCCTGCAATAAGAATAGGATAAGTTTCTAGGATCTCATCCACTTGCTTGAAACGTTATTGATATCTATATCGGATTCAAATTAATCTCTTGACTCGTATCCTGCCTTGATTCCTGAGCGCCCTTATAGTTTATTTTGGTTGCAGAGAAATGAATCCCCAAGTCGGCAAAGAGACTCATCCAGGAACACCACAAGGTGTTGTGGTTACCCACGAAGATGAAGTGACACCAGTTAGTGAAGGACCATCATCACAGCAAGCAAGTCAGCATGCCTCGAGAATCCAGGAAGATGACGTTCCACCATCGACGCAGTTGGCTCCACCGACGCCTACCGTTCCACAAGGGCAGACTATGGACGAACAACAAATGTTTCGAATGTTCTACGCGATGATGCAAGCCCACCAGAAGGTTCAGGAAGAAGCACAGCAGATCCAAGTGGAGAAGTTCATCGACAGATTCAGCTCAGAGTTACGGAAGTTAATCAGCCCCGCTGCAACTACCTTAGACGAGTATGTTCTCACTACAGCAAGACCCATGGAGTACATCACAAGGATCGAGTCCAGCCAGAAGCGGCCGTATGCAACAACACCAGACCAAGCACAACAGGAAAGAGCGGCAAAGCGACCACAGATGAATCCACCACCAAGAGCAGCACCCAGAGCCTTATTTCTTCCTACTTGTCAGCATTGTCGCAAGATAGGCCATACTGAAAGAGAATGCAGACGCAAGTTAGGATTATGCTTGATATGCGCGTCCAACCAACACTTAGCTAAGGACTGTTCTTAGCATCGAGAGAAAGCATTGATGATTCAACAACCAGCCACATCAGCACCAACCGGAGCACTACAGGAAGAAGCTATAAAGAAGTCTCACATGCGCCAACCACCAGAAGCATCTCCGCAAGTACTACCTATCTGTCAATATTGTCGTAAACGAGGCCATATGGAGAACAATTGCAGACACAAAAGAAAATTTTGCTTAGCTTGCGGATCCAGTCAGCATTTAAAGAAGGAATGCCCCGAACGTCGAGACAAAGCACCAATGAATAACCAACAAGCACTACCAGCACCAAGGCCAGCCTCTCCAGCATTGGAAGCACCGCAAACGAGAGTCGAAGGAGTCCTACCGCCAGCTCCAGGAGGGTATCAGCCGAGGCCACCTTTGATACCACAAGCAGCACTTTTCCAGCAAGCCCAGCAGCAGCAGAGGAATCGACTACGAAGACGCGGACAAGCTCCAACGATGACTTTAGAGGACGCGCAGACTCATGGAGTAGCTAATGCGCGTAATTCTTCGTAATTTTCTGTTTCTAGATTTGTTTTATCTCGTGCCTATTGGTTCGTGAACTCAGACTTAACATATGTAATTTTGAACTTGCTTATAATTGATAACCGTAGAGATTGTAGAGTCTTTTATTTTGTGCTTATTTTGGGTTGTTTTGTGAACTTGAATTAAGTTGTACCTCCTTTCATCATCATCTAGCGTACTTATAATTGTTGTACCACCTTGACTTATGCTGCTAATATAGCCTAGTTTTTGCAAGCTCATTCTTTATCAAGCTTGTTCATGACATATGTATTATTGGGTCGACACACTAATACAATTGTCTATTCAGAATCAGTGTATTACGGTCTGATCAACCTTAGTGCATTTTGGTTCGCTCTTCGCACGACTACTTTACGTGGATTGAGATACATAGTTGACTAGTATACTTGTCCTCTAGATATGTCTAAGCATGTCGTATCAGTTACATAACTGTACTAATACGAGCATACGAACAAAGGATTACCAGAATATGATTTCAATCCACAATTGTCTTGACAAATCCCATTTGAATTCGTTAAACGCCTTGATCCTGATACTCCTGCTCAATTAACTCACCCTTGAACTCTTTATCATTGATCTTCGTCTTCCCTTACTTCGGAAAGACGAAACCTCGTGCCTAGTATAAGTTGATATATAGACAGTACTAGATATACCCCACAGGCCGGTCACATTATTGATGACCCTTTTATATATGATTAAGGGAATATCATAGGTGATATGTTGGTGTTAAAACCTTGAGAATTCAATAACATGAGTTGGGGCATAGCTTTATTAGATGTATAGCCTTAGATGATAGATGGGTAAATTCTAAGTTGGGTAGAGACCGTAATGCCCACTTGAGAGAAATTCTTAGACTGTAATCAAGTGAGATTGGATAGAGAGCACCCTACCATATTTTAATTTCGAGGACGAAATTTTTATAAGTTGGGTAGATTGTAAGCCCCCTAAATTTCAGAATTTTTAATTGGGGATTTTTCTGGAAAATTTTTAGGATTTTCTGATGATTAAAACCTAGGCGTTGGTAATTAAAGGATTTTTAATTTCGGTTAATTAATATTAAAATATTATGAAAATAATATTTTATGGTGTAAAATGGGAAACCGGACATAGGATAATTTTCGGTGAATTTATTGGACTCCGGAATCATTTTTAAAGCCCTAGAAACCAATTTAGAATTTAACCGAATTAAATCCGTGTGACGCCCGACATCCCCAGGAGAGCCGAAGCCCAGCCCAAGGAGCGTTGACCCGTTGACCCAGCCCGAATCCTAGGTCTAACCCTAGTCCAATTTCGGCATGTATAAATACATGATTCCCTAGGTTTTTCTCCACAATTAAAAAGAAAAGGAAATAGAAATCCCTAATCCCTAATTTCTAATACCTAACCCTAACCCTAACCCTAATCCTAAGCCGCCCCAAGCCCAGCCGCTCCACCGCCGCCTCCTCTGGCGGATCTCCGGCCATCCTCCACCGCGAGCCGCCTCGCCCGGGCCTTTCCTCTTCTCCATCCTAGCCCCGCCGTGCTCCTCCCCTGAACCCTAGCTCAGCCCGCTCCTCCCCGTCAGCGCCCCTCGGTCCACGACTCGACCGTCCTCCGCCTGTCGACCGGAGCGGACCGCCGAGGACTGACAGCAACAACTCCGTGAACGACTAGGCCGATCCCTCATCTCCGCGTCAACTGCTCAGCCGTGAGCGGTGCAACACCACCTCAGCACGGCCTTGAGGCGCTGCAACCGACGACCCCGACCACCTGAACGACCCTCGCCGCCGTCGTCATCCACCCTCGAGCCGACTAGCAACGCCACCCTTCTCTCCTCCTTTCCGACTGGAGTCCGACCACCATGACCCTACCGACACCCCTCGACTGAACGACCCCGACCGCCTGAGGACATCCCAGCCAGCCACCACCTGCACTCCACCACGACCCCTCGGCAGCCGACCACCTTCTCCCATCCTCGTCGAACACCACAGCCCTTCACCTTGCCGGGCCCTGTCCTCCTTTCTTCTCCTCCTCCGCTGTCTCCGGACACAGCAGGATCCGATACCGCTGCCCTAAACCCTAGCCTGGACTCAGCAGTGGACACGGACACAGCCTGGACACAGGACTCGGTCGACGCAAGACACGGGGACACGTCCAGGACACGAAGTTGACCCTCGGACACGTGGAATTCAGACTTCACGGAGCCCTGTTCAGGTAGCGTTTCCTCTCACCTCGTGATTCCGATTCATGTTCCGTCAGTTGCGTCGTGTAGACTGTATAACCCTCTCGGTGACCGTGCAACCCGCTCGGGACATCGCGTCCTGTGGTGATCGTACACCGCGATCCAAAAACAGGAAAAACGACGACCCGATTCACCCCGGAACTGGGTACGCCCCGCCAAACGGGACGACTTGGTCGCACGCGGTCTTTACCGAATCGTGCGTGACGTTGATACGGACGTGTGGGATTTCGCAGAAGTCGATTCGGATGTGCGTGCACACCGGAATCAACGCGTATCCGCCGACACCGTCCCGTATCCGTCGATTCTGGAACACGCTGTAACTTTGTGTACACTCGTCGGATCGAGACGAAACTTGCGCCATCGGACTCGTAGCAATACGCTGGTCCTGTGAGCCAAGTTTGGTTCGATTCTGAGAACGTTGACAAAATCGTGTGTCGTGGGCCCCACAGGTTCCACCCGACGGGCGATTTTGTGATCGGCTCATCGGAATCCAATTCTGGAAGTTCCGTTGGGTTCGTATCATCGTTCCTGACTAGTTGACACTAAGTTTGGCAAATTTGGAGACCTTTGACCCTGACACGCTTTTCGGTGCAAAGTGGCCCACATGTGGACCCCGCTTTGACCCGAAAATATCGTTTTTGCCATTGTGTCCAAATTGGACTCAAGGACAGGCGTTTCTAGCTATTTGATATTTTCTGAATCTAATGGTGATGTTTATTTCAGCAACCGGAGTAGTACCTGCCGATCACACTGAGACCAGAGCCACAATTGGAGCCAGGACCCCAGGCAAGTGTACCTTGCCAAACTCTGCAGTATTGTTACATATTTTCTTACTTCATTTATATTGCTGTGCATGCTTAACCTAGGACCGTGTGACGTACTTAGCGTCCGATTATTAGTCGGGTGCCAACACTGTACGCAGTGTTGAGTACGGTCATCTAGAGATGGACATTCGTGACACTATATATTCTCGTACTGGTCTTACCAAGTACACTTTGACCCAGGACACTTGACACTACTCATGAGACAGGATCTTCCCGAGATATTCGTGGTGATTCTGTATAGGATACAGGACATGGACATTATATTCTTAGATATAGTATGACTTGTTGCATTAGATATGATCCCGCTTGACATGGACATGAGACGTTATGGTCATGATATGCGTGGTTACATTGGGTGGGGAGAGACACACAGGCTACAGGCTGTTTCATATATCTATCTACTACTATTGTGAGGCCTCAGACTCTCGTAGCAGAGCTAGGCACATTACGTGTTATTACCGCTACCGGCTCCCCGACACAGAGCTTGTAGTGGCTTCGGCCTGAGCACTAGTGATGCTCTCACTTGCATTTTCACATAGATGGTTATATAGCTTACCCTATTTATTGCATCTTCTGCTGCACTGCATTTATTTTGGCTTGTATTTTCTGTACCTTGCTGTCCCCTGAGGACCTGGATCCGGACTTTGTCCCCAGGACTAGCAGAGGAGATCCACTTAGAGTTATACAGTACTTGAGCTTTATCAGGAGCAGAAGCAGGAACAGGAGCAGATACAGGAGCTGTACCGACACCTGAGGACGAGATTGTGCTAGAGGACTTCTCCTGGGTATTGCCTTGAGATTGCTCATTTATTTCTATTTCCAGTTCCTTTATTTTCCAGTCTATTGCATTGATGTATCAGACTTGTTCTCGGATTGTTCTCCGAGACACCTTTATTGAGATATGCTAGTTTGTTTTTATTTACATTATTCTGGCATTTGATCTGTGATTATCTGTTGTGGATGAGATTAGTATAGACTGTGACATATATCATTGGACCTACTTATTGTTATATTACAGCTTAAGTATGCCCCGATGGATCCATTAAATTGGGTTTGTCCATCGGTGTGTGCTGCTGGCCATTATCACGCGTCCGGTCCCTCGGTATTTTGGGACTGGGGCGTGACAAGTCGAACCCATGACTAAACCCCTCCCTTTTCCCCTTACTATATACATGAGTGTTTTCTCTCTCCTCTTTCATTCTTCTTCATTTTCACTTCCCTTCTTTCTTTTCTTATTCTTCCTCCTTGCTCCTCCCCTTGGTCGACCAAAGCCCAAGCCCTAGCCCTAGACTTGGTTCTAGGAAGAGGTTTGTTAGTCCACCAAGGCAATTACATCTTGCTCAAAGTGGTAAATGCCATAATTTTTGATTTTTACATCTAAATACTCCACTAATATTTTTTTTAAAAAAAAGTTAACCAAGCTTTTAACTACCTAATATGATATATTTATAACTAAATAACTCAAACTCAAGTGGTTAAGGTGTGAGGCATTTTCTTTAATTTTTAGGAATGACATTTCTTATAATAAATTCATATTTTTTTTTTTCAATATTATTTTTATCCACGTGCAATGGACATTAGTAGTATATTTTAAGTCCTTTTCTAATTCACATTCCCCCTACCCTAAAAAGTAATAACATTTTTTGTTAAATAAATACTTAATCTCCCGGGCAGTAACTGTAACATTGCCCAAAGGGATTAGGGATCCAATAGATTCAGTTCAGTCCAAAAAAGAGGGAAATAAATAAAAAAAATGACGAACAAGTCAGCAAACAGCAGACAGATGCATCCCTAGTTCCAGATCTCTCTCTCTCTCTCTTCCAAAATTAGTTTTTTTTCTGGAGCCACGAATTCACTGAGTTCGTCATCGGTAACGCTTCTCACCTTCGATCTCTCCCTATCGAGAATTCTCTTCTTTTCCTTTCCCCGATTCATTGGATTTAGGGTTTACTGGTAGTGATTGGATGTATTTTTCGTCTTCTTGATGAATTTGTGTGGAAGTCCAATTTTTGTGTAAATTCTGGAGACAGGAATGAGAATTACGAGGAATTTGTGTTGAAAGCGTTAATCTTGATGTGATTCTGGAGGAAGAAATAAGAATTACTTGGATTTGTTTTTTCTTTAGTTGAAGAATTTGTGTGGAAAGGTTAATCTTGATGTGACTCTCGAGAAATGAATAATAGTTACTTGAAATTTTCTGCTTACTTGAAAAATCTCTGTGGAAAGCGTTAATCTTGATGTGATTTTGGAGAAAGAAATAAGAATCGCTAGTATTTTTTTTGTCTGTCGAGTTGAAGAATTTACTCGTTTCTTCTACAATTCATTAGAAATTGGGTTTAGTGGGAGAGACTTGATGGATCAATTCCCTGTTATGTATGATCTGGTATCATTCAGTTGAAGAATTTGTGTAGAAATCGTTAAGTTTGATGTGATTCTAGAGAAAAATCAAAATACTAGGATTTTTTCCGCTTTAGTTAAAAAATTTGTGCGGAAGCCGTTAATCTTGATGTAATATTGGAGAAAAATCAAGAATTATTAAGATTTTTGTTTACTTGAGTTTGTTTGTGCGGAAAGCCTTAATATTGTTCAAGGTTCAAAGAATTCTTTTGGGACACTTTTTATGAGTATCCGCTTAGATAATTTTGGAGGTTTTCAATCAGGCGCTTTTTGGCGGTGTCGGTAGCAGCTGATACTTAAAAACATTATCTTGATGTAATTATGTGGAAAGATACTAGAATTAGTCCGTTTAGTTGAAGGATTTGTCGGGAAATCATTATCTTGATGTAATTTATGAAAAACATATACTCTTCCTGTATTTACGACAGGAATTGCTAGAGTTGAGGAAAAAGAATAGAAGAAAGGAGAGCTATATTAGAAAAGGGGGTCGGTCAGCTAATGCAACTTCCTATGAGAACCGACAAAGAGCCGAAAGGCTTGGGACCAGAGCATATATTGGGTTGCTATTCAACTTAATAGTCGTTGCTATTCAACTTAATAGTCCCACCAATAGGCGTCTTAGTGTCAGAAGCTGAAGTAGTGGATCCAAAGGTAGAAGAGGAGGCCATCATAGACACAATATATCACAGTTCCAGACCTAGAGAGACATAAGTAGTAATAGCATAGCAGTAAGAGATCACCACAAGCAAACAAAGAGTAGAGCACCACATGCAAATATCAGAATTAGAGGTAATAGTAGCAGATAAAAATAGACGAGTCATTGTAGTAGAGACAAAAATAAAGGCAGAGTGAAGATCATCTCATGAGAAGAGACACAGAGATAAACCACGGAGAGCACACAGTTCATAGCATGTACAAGTCCAAGTTGTAGATCCCGGATCAGCTAAGACAGACAAGAAGATGTCACCACTAGGCTAAAGAATCTAGTTTTTAGCTATAGGATTTTGGAGAGTATTTGTTGTTATAGGTATTAGTTTATGAGTTATGGTTATTGGGTTATAGGTGGATCTTGCATTGTGGGTTATGGCTTGGGTTCGAGGTGGAAGTAGGTGGTGGAGTGGAGAGGGCTAGGATTTTTGGACTCATGGGGAGGTTTTGGATTAGGGTTTGGGGAAGATGGTTAGGGTAAGGGGGGTTTGAGATAGGTTTTGTGGAAGATGTGAGTAGAGATAGGTTTGGTGATGGGATCAGGGTTTTGTAGAAAATGTGGTTTGGGAGTAGGGTGTTGTGACTTGAGGAATGGGTTTCAGACTTTCAGTAAGGAGATGTGAGTTACGTTTTTGATGGCATTTGGATCGGGATCGGGATTGGGATTTTACTTTGGTGGAAAGAGAGAGGTCTCTGAGATGAACCATGCTCCGATGCCATGATGAGAAAGAGGTTCAATGGGATAGTTTATTGATGTGGTTTGAGTACATAACCAATGTGGGACTAAAGACCGATACCATGATGAGAAAGAGGTTCAATGGGATAGTTTATTGATGTGGTTTGAGTACATAACCGATGTGTGACTAAAGAAAGAGGACATAGAACTAAGTCTAACGATAACACAAATCTTTTAGCTTTGTTATTTCATCTTTCGATTCAGAAGTGGAATCAGTAGACTAATGTCATTTTATAGTGAAGAGTTTCTTGTTTTTTTTACATGTTTTGTTTTTTCTCTTAATTTCTTCATTGCAGTTATCTAGCTTTAATCTTCCTTCTTCAGGACTTGGACCCAGAAGAAGGAAGTAGGACCCCAATAGTCTGATGGTGAAATGCATTTTTCTTCCCTTTGTGGTTGTTTTACATGTTTTGTTTTCAGTTACTGGTCCTTTCGTCTTTATTATTTACTAATGTTTGTGAACTCTTGCAGCCTCTTGATATCTATAAAAGAACAACTAGCCAGGAGCAGTTAAAGATCACTTCCTGGCAGTGAGCAATGGCAGAATTTCTTGACCTTGAGAGTCAGGATGGGGTTCGAATGACCTGGAACGTCCTACCTGGTACTAAACAAGAGGCAACAGGTTGTGTTGTTCCTGTGTCCTCAATCTATACCCCACTTAAGCCCATCCCTAATGCCCCTGTTCTTCCCTATGCACCCCTTCGCTGCCGAATGTGCCGCGCAATACTCAATCCCTTCTCCATTGTTGACTATATTGCCAAGATTTGGATTTGCCCATTTTGTTATCAGCGCAACCACTTCCCTCAGCACTATGCCTCCATCTCTGAGGACAACCTTCCTGCTGAGCTATTCCCTCAATACACGACGATCGAGTACGAGTCCTCTCCTGACACTGGTCCTGCAGTGCCCCCGGTGTTCGTTTTTGTGGTTGATACCTGTATAATTGAGGAGGAGCTTGGATTCTTGAAATCCGCATTAGCCCAGGCCATCGAGCTGCTTCCTGACAAATCACTTGTCGGGTTCATCACCTTTGGGACCTACGTTCAGGTTCTTGGTTTGTCAAGTTCTCCTTTACATCTGGCATATTTGAAAGATTGTTTTTTCCCCCGAGAAATAGACAGAGACTCGTTTCTATGCAGGTTCATGAGTTGGGGTTTGGGCAAATGCCAAAGTCGCATGTTTTCAAGGGGTCAAAGGAGATTACCAAGGAGCAAATTTTGGATCAGATGAGCTTCTTCGCTCAGAGGCCACGGCCAGCTGTGGGAGTAATTGCTGGTACAAGGGATGGGCTTTCGGCAGAGAGCATTGCTAGGTTCCTTCTGCCTGCTTCCGAATGCGAGTTTGTCTTAAATTCAGTTAAGCTTCTAGTATATTTTGTCGTACTTTGAGAATAACTCAGGTAATTTAATAGGTTGAAGAAACCATTTTTGTTACTTTTGGTAGGATTATAGGATCGTTGTCCAGCAAAAAGTCTTCTGCTATTATATTGGATATTGTTTAAACTGAAGAGGAGAACCAGATATTAGTATCACACACTCATCCAGACACCCACCTACCCCATAATTTCATTATTTAGTAAATAAACAGTTAATTTTCTCTACACTAATATATTTTAAATATATTAGCTGTTAGAGAAACAAGTTTGAGAAAAATATGAAGGAGAGAGGTTCTAACCTGTAGGACTTGGGAGGGCAAAATTCCGCCAGACAGAGTGATGTAAATTTGGTATCTATTTTTTTTTTAAAATCAATATAAAATTTGTTATTATCCATACACAAAATGTATTTGGTTTAAATAACAAATTTTATATGAATGATAATTTTGCTTATGGATGATAACAAATTTTATATGATATTATCTATTTGTTGATTTTAAAAAAAAATTTGGATGCCAAATTTTGAATGCAAAATAGTTTAATTTAAATTTGACAAATAAATAATTTTGCGTATGGATGATAACATATTTTATATGATATCATCTATTTGTTGACTTTTAAATAAAAAAAATTGGATGCCAAATTTTGGATGCAGAATAGTTTTATTTAAATTTGACAAATATATAATTTTGGGTATGGATGATAACAAAATTTATATGATGTTATCATCCATACGCAAAATTTGAGTATCTAATTTAAAAAAAAAAGTCGATATAATTTTTTTTATCATCCTTACGCGAAATTTATTTGGTTTAAAATAATTTTTTTATATAAATGATAATTTTGCGTATGGATGATGACAAATTTTATATAATATTATCTATTTGTTGTCTTTTAAAAAGAATATTTTGGATGCCAAGTTTTAGATGCAGAATAGTTTAATATAAATTTGACAAATAGATATTCTTGTGTATGGATAATAACAAATTTTATATTGATTTTTAAAGAAAAATAGATACCAAAATTCCTCAAGATGGAGGTGGTCTTACTGGCAGAACCCTTCTCTCCTTCATATTTTCTCAAATTTGTTTCTCTACCACTAATATATTTAAATCATTCTGTGATAAAGGAGGTAATATGGTGAATAGATTATACATAAAAACATTCTACTGCCAATTAAATAATTATATTTGTGCCTCAGTTCCCTTTTACTTGGCTATTATTTTCCATGCTGATAATGCATGCCTTTATGTTGAATTCTGTGATATTTAGCTTCTGGAGGAGCTTCAGAAAGACCCTTGGCCTGTCCCAGCGGATCAACGACCATCGAGATGTACAAGCACAGCATTAAGCATAGCGGCTAGTTTATTAGGGGTGTGTGTTCCTGGTTCAGGGGCAAGGATTATGGCTTTCATTGGTGGTCCATCAACAGAAGGAGTTGGTTCTGTAAGTCAGATGACAAACTAAACATTGCACTGTCTTCTTCTGCTGTTTTATTCTTGAATGTGCGGTGTTTGACCTTTCTATCGTTTTTGTATGGGTGGGGCTGAACTTTCTTCTTGTCCAGATTTTAAACTGAATGCCTAGATGTTTCTTCTTATCTGTCCACCCAAGCCTTATCCTATCAGTATGGGCTTGGCTATGGAGCATAAGAAAGCTCCATAAAGAATTGCCATAGTGGCATAGTTTTAATGACCGTAGGTCAACTTGACGTCAATCAACCCTCTATATTGGTGCCAAATTCCTGGCGTGGTAGCTATGAACATTGTCTTGTGCTGGTTCTCTGTTAGAATTGATAGTAAATATTCTTTGTTCCACTTTTCTTTTGTATTCATGTTTGGTCTATATATAAACTTTATAGTGAGAGCAGCAACTGAAATTTTTGTGTAAGACATGTCTACGCTTGGTGGTCCCTGTTCACTCTGTATAATATTCAAACTTCAAAGTGATCTTTTGGTGTCCAAGAAAGAGGTCAGGTTGGGTCAATTGAGGTCCAGTTCTAGAAACTCTGTTGATTAGGTTGTTAAAGGTCAGATGCAGGCATTCTACAGGGTTCTTAAGTAACAGTTTGAATGAATAACTGGATGGAGTTCTATAACTTTCCAAGAATATGTTAATGCCAATTTTTTTCTGCAATTCGGCTGACCTTTCTTTGTCCCTCTTTCTGTAAAACCAATCTTTTGGACAATGAGAAGGGAGCAATGCTTGACTGTTGAAACCATAGTTTACAGTATCGGCCGATACCGATCCGATACAAACGATACTGATACGGTTTGGCATGTCCCGATCCGATACCGACCGATACCGATAGTGAGTGATACCGAAATTGTGGCTCTCTTTCCCACTCAATACGACAAGGAAAATAAAACAAAAAACTAATCGACAAGGATATAAAAGCGTAGTAAGGTTGTAAAAGCATGTAAATGAAGAAAACTTATTTGTTGGAGACCAATCAACAAGGGTGACTATTATTTCATTCAATTCCAAAACTTTTATGAAACAATAGAGAAAATACTTTGAATTATGCCTAAATATCTCACATATTTTTTTTCTTCTAAATTTTTAACAATTTATTAATAATTATTTCCGATACCAAAAAATCCGATACTCCGATTGGAGACCGCCGATATTGTCGATACCACCGATACCGATATTCATAGGAAGGGTCCGATACCGATAGTGCGAACCTTGGTTGAAACGTTACATCTCTGGTTTACCACCACCAAGGAAGACCATCTAGTATCATCAGTTTACAGCATGCTATGTTTTTTGGATCGAGTATATGGACGCATCAATAACACAAGGTTGTAGATGTCGGATGCTGGGTTCATGTAGGAATTGATTTTGAAACGTCAGAAGTCAGGGGCATGTTGGAGACATTAAAATGTCGGATATTCATATTAGGCTACCTAAATGTATATACTAGATGTCCTAGCTAAATGTACTAAATGTTCTAAAATTAACAACTAACATAACAACAGATATAAAAATCTACTAACATTAAAATGCCATATCAACTAATGTAAGAGTCGAAGTAAGAAATACAAATATAAAAAACACGATTTACGAGTCTAAATAATTCAAGGGTCATAACTTACATTAAAATATACAAGTAATTTAAGAGCCCAACAGATTTAACACAATGTCTTTTTATCTCAAAACAATCCTCGACAAAAATCCACTTAACTAAATGTCGGACAACATTTGAAAATTTTGTGTCAGTCAATAATTGGGTTGGGCCTGAGATGTCAGCCGGCATATTATAAAACTACATGAACTATATATTTTGCAAAATCAGTGTCATGTTGTTTTACCCATGCCTACATATCGGCCAATATTTACAACCATGATCAACAGATAAAATGAGAAATGCTTTTGTTGGTCTAGTCGATTAATTAGTCAAATCAGTGATCACACTTTATGTGATAAGTTGAATGTCAGGCAAGCCAATATGGTTGTAGAAAATCAAGGTGCATGTTACCATAGTTCAGAGGAAACGGACTTCTGGAAGATGATGTCAAGTCAGCAATTGGTTACAGGCGAAATTTTGCAAGAGCCCTGTTCCATACTTAGTGGTAACAAAAATAGGGAACTGTTTGGTTAAATGAATTTGCTAATGAAGTTATGCTGTAAAGTGGGTCTTTTTTATGTTTCTTTTGATGAAAATCGGACCACTTTGTAACGACCCGTTCCGTTCAAGCGGACAGCCGATTCAAACGGCGCAAGTGCAACGACCCGACCCGCTTTGCTCAGCGAGAAGACTCGTTTGAGGCAAAGGATTTCCAGACTTGGCCCTTCAGGAGTTCAGACTTAGACTTTCAAAGGCTCGCTCGGAGTATCGCTCGACCGAGGCGAATCATCGCTAAGGTGGGTGGCTACGATGAACTTGTCTTTGCTTAGCGAGCACACTTAAAATATGGACTATATATGCTAATCGCTAGGTGAATTACCCCTTGCATGCTAATAAAGAATACAACGCACCTAGCTAAGGAAATAATTCCAACTTGCATTGCTTGTGTTAGAACATGGAAATGAAACTTGACTTATATGGACCCTAGTATGCTAACTTTGCTTCGTGCAAGTAGACCCCGCTATGCCTCGAGTAAGATTGTTGTATATTCTCTGTAGTGCACTGCTTCACTTGTTTACACTGCACGCTCATAGATTATGTCGCTCGATATGTCCTTTTACGGTTTCACTTCTCGCTTTACCCTTAGACTGTGCCAACGTAAATACTTATGTTTCACAAAAATGCATGCTTGCTTGCTTACATTGTAACTTGTACTCATTTGTCTCGTTTCAATGCTTGTCACATAATTTCATGCCACAGTCAAGTAAACGTTATCTTGTCTTGTATTCATCCAATTCACCGGAAGACTATCTAATAGTCGTTCCGTTCAAGTATGAACCTGAAAGTATCTGGGACCGTTAGGTCGCCAAGGCAATTTTCGAACCAGGGGATTGCATCATGTCAAGTAAAGCAAGAATCACAGCTTATGAAGCAAGACTCATTCAGGTATTCAGATCCTAGGTAGTCTCTCTTGAGCGGACGAGATGGTGTATGCGCTCTTATTGCTACACCTATCTCCGCCCAAGAGACTACGCATCATCCAATGGCTAAGTGAATCGAGAATTAACATGTCATGTCATGAATCCCGTGAATCTGAAACCCAAGACTTGCATGGTCGCGGACAACTCGTACACGAGATATCGTGGATTTCTCGGACGATCGTCGGGGCACTGGGATTGTGCCGGCCTGGGAGAAATCATATAGGGACTCCTCAAGCTTTGGCGGGATGGTGTCTGTGTCTCGAGTTTTTAGCACTACACCATCACGTCGAAAGAGTTCGGGTCTCTCCTGTTACGGCGGGATGGTGCGCGCCTCGAGTTTTTAGCGTAATACCCATCTCCGTCAAGAGACTCGTCCAAATGGCTTGTAGCGCCAACGACCCTCCTGTTCATATCGATAAGTCATCATCGCTTAGCGGCAATCCGCGTGCGAGTCATTGCATCTAGTAATCTGAAACACCTGAACGATTATGAATATAAGACATCTGTACATATTGAACACTTGAACATCCATTGTAACACACCTGAGTAACCCGTATAACTCGTGCTCCTGTAACAGAACCTCGTTCATGACTCTCGTGTTTGCTTATGCTATTGCCCTGTATTTCATTATATATGCTTGTGCTTGGTTTAACTTGGTTTGCCTTGGACAGGGAAGGACGGATGGTAAGTTGGTAAGTCTCGTCGTGTTCCTTTATATCACACGACGCACTGCCACACGAGTTAGGCTATTCATTATGCCATGAAACTGATCCTAAGGCAAGACTAGAAAGATAACTTAATAGATGGTGCACAGAACCTTTATAACGTGTTTGGATTTGTCGAGCGGGCGAGAAGTCTCCCTACAAGTGCATTCATGTACTGATAACCCACCAGATTGTTTGCAGGGTACGGGAGAACCTCGTTCGGTGTGAAAATCTCCTTCGTGCGTGCTAAGGCGTAGAGTTCACTCTGGAGCCTTGGAGCGTTGCGTCCGGAACTGAAGCACATATACAAGAAATAATGTTGGAACATCGCCTATGTATCATCCCACAAATGTAGCCACTTGATACGCTTTTTACTGTTTCGAGAGAGAGGGCTTGAGCGACTTATAAGCTCGGCCTAGCACCGCTTATAACACTTGTTCAATATCAATAAAGAGCTTGTTTTACTTCTATACTTGTGTTATTCAATGCTTCCGCTATTGACGACTCTGTGAACTTGTTACCAATCGCCTGTGCGTTTCTTGTTCCGCTGCACTCGGACTATCTGTGCGACACTGTGGCTTAGTCATTTTACCACATGTTCGGATCATGGCCTTGCACGGGCGTGGCTTATGCTCGTTCGACATCACGTTCAGATAGGAAAGATCGTCTCGCGGGAGCGCTGGCGCGGTGATTCGCGCCTAGCTGGGACGGTCGATTACCTGCGGGAGATCGGGGCGTGACATATTGATATCGGAGCATGGCTTTACGCCTTTGGACTTCGTATCGATTTTTTCAGTTTCGAAAGCTCGTTCGTGGGTTATGTACGAAACACTCTCTCAATGACCCAATGGGATGTTCCATACAGTGAGTCTAAATACTTTCAAAAGTGCATGTGAATAATATGATTGTTTGTACGAAATTGTGATGCGAAGGCCTTTGTGCCGACCTGTGTTTGACTTGGTTGGAATAGATTCGTGCTATAATTTGCAAGTTATGTGCGAACCCGTATACTTATACATGATTACCCAGCTGGTTAGTGTGCGGAATAGAATATCGTTCGGACGGTTAGCTATGCACACATCCTTTCGGCTAAGTTGTATTGAGTATCGCGCGCCAAGACATTTTTGGTGCAAGCTAGTTGCAAGCGAGATTGGGATATCGTTCAGATAAAGATAAGTCAGACTTGAAATGACAATGGTAGAAACCTTATCAGTTTATCACTAAGGCGAATATAGAGAATCGTGCTTGGATTTTCAGAAATAGCTCGAACGGTACTTCATATCAGGCAGATACAAATCAAATATGGTTTACTTGGATGACTATCAACAAGGATATATAAGAGACTAAGATTTATCAGGCGATGCTAGGTATCGTGCGAAAATTCTAAGGAACGACTTGGTGAATATGCTAGCGATTGACGCAAACGCGATTGAAGATTTGATTGGGTGACTCAATTTCCTGAGTGGTGTATGGATCATTTTAGAAATGATCAAACGGATTCATAGGTCTCGTGCGATAGTTGGATTGAACGATTGAGAATATCTTGAACAAGTGATAAGGCTTATATCGAATAGGGATTCAAGGTAATGAAATCAATATCTTGGTCAAGGAAACTTGTTGGAAACTTGGAGGATCGTGCGAGCGATTTCAAATTGAATCAAACGGATTAAACTTAAATAGAATATCGCTTGAATAGAAGTTAGCCCGAGAAAGAAATATTGTGGTTCGATGAAAGAGGTAAGCGATAACGAATTTGATCTGGAGTTTGGAAGAACGATTTTGAATCTAGTTCGAAAAGATAACCTTCGAAATCAGTCCCTAGTAAGAACAATTATCCCGCGGGAGCGCCGGCGCGGTGATTTCAAGTCCGGCTGGGATAATCGAACTCACGGGAACATGCTCGATGATTATTCAAACGAACTCGATGAATGGAACGTATGTAAAGTGGATAGACTTTGGCTTGAATATTTGAACTTAATTGTTTGAGGAATGCCAGAAGTAAGACTATGGATTTATCAAACGGTAACATTGAAGTTGGATGATTTTGCTAGACGAATTATAATTACGGCATGAACGAACATGGCTTGATGGATTTTATATATAACTTGGATGGAGCAAAGTGAAATGATAAGGCGTCTCGATCGTTTCGATGATAATCATAATGTTCGACGTTCTTGTCTTGTGCGAGCGTAACTCTATGCTCGTGCACGCATCACGTCCGGATTAGGACGATTATCCAGCGGGAGCGTTGGCGTGGTGATCTCACGTCCAACGAGGATGATCGAACTTGCGGGAGACCGGAGCGTGACAACTGATGGATCGTCTTGACTTTTGGTTCGAAACGTTAAGACGAATTTGGGAATAGAAGTGAATCAGAAGTGTTTCAGGGATAAGTTAGCCTAGAACCTGGAGTAAGTCATGCTTGATGGTTTCGTTAACGGATACATAAATCTGGCTGAACGACTTGGAGTTATAATCAAAGATTTAGAATTGAATCATGTCTTGATGGTCTAGACTTAATGGACAAGTAGATCCTATCAAACATGTTTGAAGGAGATAGACTATACAAATCACTAGGCTTGTCATGCGACTTGGATATACCATGGATTTGACTGAACGGATTTGAACCCTGTGCAACGAACGTGTTAATGTGGGTAGGATAATCTGTGCTCGATGTTTAGAAATCTGAGTGAAACGAGCTTGGGTAGAATATTCCGTGCAAACGAACAATGGTTTGACCTTAGGAATTGGGGCGAGCATCGTGTGACGAATTTGCACGATGAATTGTGTGCTCGAACTTGTACGTATGACCTTGTGAGCTGACCTAGAAATTAGGCAGACGATCCTGTGCCGAGTGAAAGAACTTGTGTGACCGACTTTAGCATATTGCCTGAGCAAGCCATAGAACTGGGGCAGCAAGACTTAGTGTTAGACTTGGAACGGTAAGTGTGTGCTATGTTTGACACAAACGAAATGTACGATAGGACATGGATGCTAGTCAGTTGATCGGATATATCGTTCTTGACGGTAGTACAAAACTTGATTTGAGTTGGAATGGAAAATAACTTGGATTTTATTGACCCTGTTGGAAGTATCATTGTGATTAATAAGACGAGAACCCTTGAGATTTTCGTAAGTAGCTTGTCCGATTTCACTATCACTAAGTTTGGTTGACATGCATATGTTTGAGGGATGCTTTGAATATGTGCACGATCTAGACTCGCGATATGCTGATTTCGAATGCTAGTGCAAGCGAATATGTTAGATTCGCATGAACGAGTATATCAATTTGGATAAGTCTGCCTCAGCCTTAGATCGTCATTCAAGATGGATTGTAACGTACCCCGCGTTAAGCTATATGCTCCGCGCTAAGGCACAATAGAGACCGAGTTAGAGCTTGGATTGAATGATAGAGTCATTCAATGAGATCGACCCGGCATACACGCGACACGGTAATGAGGAACGAGTAGGAAATTGTGTTCAAACGGATCTAGTGGTACCGATCGCTATGTTTGAGATAGATTCGATAGTGCGATAGAACGGTTTGTGCTCAGGAAGTCTCGAGGACGAGACTTTTTCTGAGTGGTGTATAATGTAACAACTCGTTCCGTTCAAGCGGACAGTCGATTCAAACGGCGCAAGTGCAACGACCCAACCCACTTTGCTCAGCGAGAAGACTCGTTTGAGGCAAAGGATTTTCAGACTTGGCCCTTCAGGAGTTCAGACTTAGACTTCCAAAGACTCGCTTGGAGTATCGCTCGACCGAGGCGAATCATCGCTAAGGTGGGTGGCTATGATGAACTTGTCTTTGCTTAGCCAGCACACTTAAAATATGGAAGATACATGCTAGTCGCTAGGTGAATAACCCCTTGCATGCTAATAAAGAATACAACGCACCTAGCTAAGGGAATAATCCCAACTTGCATTGCTTGTGTTAGAACATGAAAATAAAACTTGGCTTATATGGACCCTCGTATGCTAACTTTGCTTCGTGCAAGTAGACCCCGCTATGCCTTGAGTAAGATTGTTGTATACTCTCCGTAGTGCACTGCTTTTACACTGCACGTCCATAGATTATGTCGCTCGATATGTCCCTTTACGGTTTCACTCCTCGCTTTATCCTTAGACCGTGTCAACGTAAATGTTTATGTTTCACAAAAATGCATGCTTGTTTGCTTACATTTTAACTTGTACTCGTTTGTCTCGTTCAATGCTTGTCACATAATTTCATGCCACAGTCAAGTAAACGTTATCTTGCCTTGCATTCATCCAATTCACCGGAAGACTATCTAATAGTCGTTCCGTTCAAGTATGAACCTGAAAGTATCCAGGACCGTTAGGTCGCCAAGGCAATTCCCGAATCAGGGGATTGCATCATGTCAAGTAAAGCAAGAATCACAGCTTATGGAGCAAGACTCATTCAGGTATTCGGATCCTGGGTAGTCTCTCTCGAGCGGACGAGATGGTGTATGCGCCCTTATTGCTACACCTATCTCCGTCTAAGAGACTGCGCATCATCCAATGGCTAAGTGAATTGAGAATTAACATGTCTTGTCATGAATTCCGTGAATCTGAAATCCAAGACTTGCATGGTTGCGGACAACTCGTGCACGAGGTATCGTGGATTTCTCGGACAATCGTCGGGGCATCGGGATCGTGCCGACCTGGGAGAAAACATATAGGGACTCCTCGAGCTTTGGCGGGATGGTGTCTGTGCCTCGAGTTTTTAGCGCTACACCATCACCGTCGAAACAGTCCGGGTCTCTCCTGTTACGACGGGATGGTGCACGCCTCGAGTTTTTAGCGCAATACCCATCTCCGTCAAAAGACTCGTCCAAATGGCTTGTAGCGCCATCAACCCTCCTGTTCATATAGATAAGTCATCTTTGCTTAGCGGCAATCCGTGTGCTAGTCATTGCATCGCATCTAGTAATCTCAAACACCTGAACGATTGTGAATATAAGACATCTGTATATATTGAACACTTGAACATCCATTGTAACACATCTGAGTAACCCGTATAACTCGTGCTTCTGTAACAGAACCTCGTTCATGACTCTCGTGTTTGTTTATGCTATTGCCTTGTATTTCATTATATATGCTTGTGCTTGGTTTAACTTGGTTTGCCTTGGACAGGGAAGGACGGATGGTAAGTTGGTAAGTCTCACCGTGTTCCTTTATATCGCACGGCCCCACTGCCACACGAGTTAGGCTATTCATTATGCCATGAAACTGATCCTAAGACAAGACTAGAAAGATAACTTAATTGATGGTGCACGGAACCTTTATAACGTGTTTGGATTTGTCGAGCGGGCGAGAAGCCTCCCCACAAGTGCATTCATGTACTGATAACCCACCAGATTGCTTGCAGGGTGCGGGAGAACCTCGTTCGGTGCGGAAACCCCCTTCGTGCGTGCTAAGGCGTGGAGTTCACTCTGGAGCCTTGGAGCGTTGCGTCCGGAACTGAAGCACATATACAAGACATAATGTTGGAACATCGCCTATGTATCATTCCACAAATGTAGCCACTTGGCACGCTTTTTACTGTTTCGAGAGAGAGGGCTTGAGCGACTTGTAAGCTCGGCCTAGTACCGTTTGTAACAGTTGTCCAATATCAATAAAGAACTTGTTTTACTTATATACTTGTATTATTCAATGCTTCTGCTATTGACGACTCTGTGAACTTGTTACCAATCGCCTGTGCGTTTCTTATTCCGCTGCACTCGGACTATCTGTGCGACACTGTGGCTTAGTCATTTTATCGCCTGTTCGGATCATGGCCTTGCACGGACGGGGCTTACGCTCGTGCGACATCACGTCCAGATGGGAAAGATCGTCCCGCCGGAGCGCTGGCGTTGTGATTCGCGCCTAGCGGAGATGGCCGATTACCTGCGGGAGATCGGGGTGTGACACACTTCACGTTATTTGGGGTTTCGGGTAGGTCTTTTGATAACATTTTGCCTAGGGGCCCGATTGGTTTCGATGATAGCCATAGTTGTAAAAGCACGCCTAGGCTCGCACCTATGCGAAAATCTCAGCACCAAGGGAGCTTGCGCGTTGCTTTTGTTGCAACATGTGTGACCTTATAGGGGGAGTCAATAACATCATCGACCCTCGCATTTGCGGTTCAAGCACTTTTGAATCTTATATTGTTACGAACAATTTTGACCTACAACATAGCAACACAAAACAATTTTGATGTTGGTGGCCTCTATTCTTCTTCTAATTATACATGTGCCTTGCTTTGCTCGGGCACATGCCTCGCTTTTGCGCTTTGTGCCTAGGCCCCAAAGGACCTTGGCACCTAAGTATGTTGCCTTTGGTAACTATGACTATAACTGTAGCATTTGATAAGCATTAAGCTATCTGATCATGAATTTCCTATAATATAAGTTACATTACATTGTTAAATATCCTTCCAGTTATTGGAGTTAAATTTACTGAATTAGCATCTGATGCTAATCAAATGTATGGGAATTCCATTGCACTAAAAGGAGTTGCATTTGCATATGCTTAGCATAAGCAAATTAACAGAGGTGAGCATTCTAAACTTGATAAGCATAGAGTATTCTTCATTTGCAATCCTATGCCCAACTTCATGCATGCACATATGTTTAAGTTCTACGATTTTGAGGTCCCATGACCTCTTGCTTATGAATACCTGCTTCTTTCACTCTTAAAGACTATCGGATGGTACTTGGTTGTTCCCTAAAGCATTCCCCATTCGCCCCTTGGCTTTATCAGGTGCACAGAGCATGTTTCTGTTAACAACCAGTATCCATATATAGTGTGATTATTTGGTTTTTGGAACTCCTAACTTGGTTATGTTCACCTACCAAATTACATTGTGGACCATCGTAATAGATGATCCACACGGTTCACAATGATCTACATTTTCATTCCTTAAAATGTTGGAAAATGAAAATTGTTATTTTTTTGAACAATTTTAACCAATCGAAGTTGATTCATGTAACCTAGCTTGGTTATGTCCACCTACCAAATTACATTGTGGACCATCCTAACAGATGATTCAAATAGAAACGGTTCACATGGTCCAGATTTTCATGCCTTACGTCAAAAAATGAACATAATTATGTTTTGAAAAAGTTTAACCCATCCAAGTTGATTCTTTAGTTCTATTACTGGAACATATTCATTTTGCAATCACTTATGCAAGGGTGAGAAGTCAAGCACATGAACATTAATCTATAGGTGATATAATACTTACAGATCTTAGCAAACAATGCTGACCAGCCATTTGATGGCCCACCATTACTTAACTTGGTGGGCATATAAAAGTTAGTAATGGCATCGGTACAAATCGGGGCCAGCATCTTATATGTGCATTTGTATAAAATGCACACGTGTGTCAAAGCCTCCTAGCTCAAGTGACGTGGAGGTAGAGACATAAGTTTCCTGGATGGGTGGGTTCGACCTCACGGGGAAGCGTATTATTCCTCCCATTTAGTGATGGGTGGGAGTAAAAAATGAAAATTATATATATATATATATATTTGGAAGAGGTAATTGTGTTACGGACTCCTGGTCCGAAGGCCTACAAACTCGGCCCGAAGGCCCATCACATCTCGGCCCGTAGGCCCGCATCCGCACCAGCGCTGCACCCATCAACAACTCACCACTTAATTCTCCCAAAGGGGAATTAAATGACGCCCAGGAGGCTCGAACCCGCAACCTTCTGGGTAATATGCATCGGTCTTAACCACTAGGCTAGACGTCATTTGCTATATATATATATATATATATATATATGTGTGTGTGTGTGTGTGTGTGTGTGTGTGTGTATAAAGTTGACCAATAGTTATGCCTCTTTCTCTTTTGTTTTCATAAGTTAAGGAGGCTGCAATCTGTTACATAGATACTTTGTTATAATGGCCAGCTCTTGTTTCCTCACCTGGTCGACTACTAGGGTTTAGGTTGAGAGAAGGGAAGTTAAAGAGGGATGAGAGATGGCGATCTTAGTTGGACTTTTAGTCATTGCTAGAAACCGTTCATTGAACATCGCCTTCAAACTTTTGTCATGAAAATCCTGCGCAGGGTTTAGGCTAGATGGTGAAGTTTCAATTGCTTCATTTCAGTATAGATCTGCATGATTTTCATGACCATTCAGCTTACACAGTGGATAGTGTATATTGACTTGATGATAGAAATAAAACAAGAATTATCTTTGGTCATGTTCCGCTGCCAATATGAGCACCCGATGTGGGCATATGTTCTTCGCAAATGGAATCTTTAAACATTCTCATAATTATTTAATGACATTGGTGGTTCTGCTCTCAATCATGCACATCTTGATTTGAGTTGGAGGAAATGAGTCTCATCAACATGCTCTCTATCATCATGGTCGAAGAGGTTTCAAATCGTGATTCCAAGATGTTGACTGTGGTTGAGCTTTAGGTAAGTTAGCGTCCACAGTCCTCATATTCTTGGAGGATGATTGGTTTTTCTTGTCCGACTCAAATTTAATTGATGCTTCTTTTAAAGTGTATAGCATGTGTTGCCTTGGATAGGAAATACATGTTTCTTTTCTTTTTTTGTGCTATGGAAGCATAATATTATGGTCCACCTTTCTTAGGTTTAGTACAGTTGCTGCTGTGTACGGATTTAAGTGGAATATTTTGGTTTCCACTTGCCACTAAGATTGCCAACACAATCTGTTGCAAGTTGAGGACCTTGTATGAAGTAATCTATGGCAATGAAGTATCTGTGGTTGATTGGTTGTTTGAAATTGGCTAAGGCCTCTCATATACTCTTTAATTATTTTTTTGAGTCTATGTTTATATTATTTTAAATTGGTTAAGGGTGGTTCTCTTCCGTTGCAAGATCCACATGCTGAAGATTCAAGATGGGGTGCTTGGATGATACATCAGCCACTATCAGTTTTTATGGGGTGGTTCTGGCTTGTGTGTTCCCTCATATATGTTTGACCCTGAAGGGAGAATCACCTGATCCATAGGATCTGGCTTGACTAGTCTCTGGATTGGTCTCTCTGGTATTTGGAATCGTTAAAGAAGAGGGAACAAGGGGCACTGTAGAAAGTATCTGGCAGTGCTTAGTTTTATTTACAGCAGTACTGGAGCTGCAGCCAGAGTTCGGCTTTATGAAACAATGCGTGGCTGACCTTTCTACATTCTTGGTGATATTTAGCGCAGAAATTTGATAGCTTGCTTTATTTTCTTATAAAGGTTACTTGTGTTCCAGTGTACAATAATTGTATATTCTTTAATTGCTTCATTCAGCATATTTGCATGGTCTTTTTCTTGTTATGTTGTTAGAGTAGGCCTGTTTGTAAGTCTTCCTCAGTTAAATATGTACAAAGAATTGGTAATGTTTACTTTCAAGTTTATAAATAATGTTGAATCAGCCTCAAATACTGCTAAGTTTGTGCCCTTCTTTTTCCTATGATATGTCTTTCATTTCAAAAGTTATTCTACCCATTTGGTTGCTATAGTTGTTTGGCTTAGCATTCTTCCCCTGTTTCCTTTGTCTTGTAGTTTCAGAGAATAATAGTGCCTATTTCATTGGCCATCAATGATATCATGTTGGTTAACAATTTTTTTATCATGCTGGTTAACACTTTTTAATCATTAATTTTGTTAATTTCCACGGTTTTAATTTGTTTTTGTTAACAAACTTGCAGATTGTATCAAAGAACTTAAGTGAGCCTACTCGTTCTCACAAAGACTTAGATAAAGGCTCTGCTCCATTTTACAGTAAAGCTGTTAAGTTTTATGAAGGTCTTTCAAAACAACTTGTACATCAAGGACATGTCCTGGATTTGTTTGCATGCGCACTGGACCAGGTAATTGAAGTATAAATATTGCAATTCACGACATGTCCAGCTACCTAAGAATACATGTACCACACATGCGTCCTATTACCTTTCCACCAAGTCTTACCCTAAAGGCCTAAACAATGGAAATGAACATAATAGCTTAAAAGATCTTGGTATGGAAAACTTTTTCTGATTGGTTTCTTCTTTACCCACTTTTTTGTTTTTAAAACTTCATCTGCGTGCTTAATTTTCTCTCTACGTGTTAGGTTCTTTTAATGTTTGTCACATCTATAAATTGTAAAATAAATTGCAAATTAGTTTGTGTGAAACTGGTTGCTCAATTCTCAACTAGTTTTGCCCTCGAGTTGTGGTTACTCAACCAATTTATCATTTATTTTCTTGGTAATTGCCCTCACCAAGGTGTAATAATAGGTCAGCTCCTTGGATTTGCCGCCTCAAACTGAGATAACCATCTATTTCCACTCAATGGTCTATTGGCAGCGGGATTGAAACTTGCGTTGGTTGTTTCATGCTCTATTTAATCTAGTCATCAGAATAGGCCAGCATCCCCTCTTTCTGTCTTATGGAGGAGTCTTATCACTCTCTACTCATTCCTTCTACTATTCATCTTATCACATAGTTGAGTGGCTCAATCATTCTTGCTTCATTTCCACCCTAAACTTGAGGTTCTCCTGATGGAGAAACCAGTTCAGACTTACTTCAAGATCGAGTCCAGTTGGAACTAATTTGGACAAAGGGTTTATGTTAGACTTGTGGTTTATTTGAAATTTGGTTTATTTATGTTGGGATTTGGTTTGTTATAGTTGAATTAAGATTTGCAATCTTATTTATTAGGATTCTGATTAGGATTTACTTCTTGATGAACAAGTTTGTTTCTATATAAAGGAACTTGTATATAGATTTTTAATTAATGAAGAGTTGATATTTTATTTAAATTTGTGTTGAGATTGCCTATTTGTAAATAGTATCTTCTTCTTCTTTTCGTCTATTCTGCTATAGAACTCGAGTCCTGTGTAGGCACCTTAATCCTTATATGTCAGCCACCAAACAACTCCAAAAACTCTTTATTTTCCTTCCCCAAATCCTACCAATCATAATGTACCTTGGACAACAACACCTCCCCCCCCCCCCCCCCCCCCCCCCCCTCCTCTTTCCCCCACAAATTAAAAAACATTGAAAAAACCGTTACAACATAAGCCAAAACCCGTAATCTTTATACATTACATCCTTACGTTACATCCAATAACCAGTCGTCCTCGTCCTCAAATTGTTCGAGGAACCATTGTTATGTTGAGGTTGATTGTGAGACCTTTGACTCGAAGGCATCGTAGCAGAGGTGCATCTTCCTTCCAGCGAGTTTTGGGCTTATTCTTGATTGCGGGTATTGATTCTTCAATCCTCAACTATAAACCCCTATTCGCAACTTGTTATTAGTTGCGAAATCTTGTGACTTAGGTTATTTACCGTAGATTTGCAACTAT
This sequence comes from Iris macrosiphon, assembly GCA_036927795.1. Taxonomy (NCBI): domain Eukaryota; kingdom Viridiplantae; phylum Streptophyta; class Magnoliopsida; order Asparagales; family Iridaceae; genus Iris; species Iris macrosiphon. The sequence continues at coordinate 185,796,398 of JAYESA010000003.1, read as the reverse complement.
CTAACTGTTTTTTCATATGGGTATCTATTCTTTCTTTATATCTTTATGATGAGACTCCATTAGTTTATCCATCTAGGGTTCTCTTAGGTTTTGTCATGGTTACATTAATTAACCTGCTATGGACTTGGTATCAAAGTAGTTGATACTCCTATGGAGCAGAATCCTGATTTGTGGTTTGATGATGATGAGGATGTTATGGACAAGTCTCTTTATAACTGACTGATGAGTAAGTTGATTTACCTAATTGTTACTTGGCATGATATTTCCTTTCCTATGGGCTGGCCACTCAGTTCACGGAGAATCCCAAGGGATGTCATTGGGAGGTAGCATTAAGATTTTTGAGTTATATGAATTGTGAAAGGGTATTCCGGAGGATTTTGAATTGATACGATGGACATATTGACACTTGAGGCGTACTCTGGTGCAGACTATGTGGGGTCAAAGGTTGACAGGAGATCCACTTCTGGTTATTGCATCTATATTGGTTGATATCTTGTTTGAAGTAGGAAATATATGTGGTAGCAAGATGAAGTGCACAAAGTAGAATACAGAGTTATCACTATGACATGATGTGGTTGACGACCGTAATAAGTCATCTTGACTTCCATTACAATAAGCAAATTACTATGCATTGTGATTGTCATGTCCCAATTTTCCGCAAGTTCGATCATCCTCGCTGGACGTGATATCACCACGCCAACGCTCCCGCAGGTTAATTGTTCTTATCGGGGCATGATGTCGTACGAGTCTGGTGTTGCGCTCGTACAAGGCAATAATGTCAAACGTTATGGTTATCATCGAAACGACCAAGTTACAGCGCAAGAAAAGAAATGTTACAAACAGGAACACAACAGAGTATACGAAGCGAAGCTCTTTATTGAATAATGAATAGGTTACAAGGCTCTTAACAGCCCAAAAAGAGAATGCCACAATGGCTTACAAGACTCACTCTCTCTTGCTCACAAGGGATCTCATCGTTCCATGCATCATGTCTTCTATATCCAAGCTAAGGCCTCGCCTGAGTAACTGAAAAGGATGCCCACAAACGTGGGTCAGTACACATCTTGTACTGGTGAGCAGGATAAGCCACTCGCCTAAACCAACACTAAGTAATCATGTGAATGCAAACAGTTGTTACAAGGTGATCTTTCTACTTTGAACCTAGATTGATTTCATGACAGTGACATGACATGTTAGGGAAAGCAGTAAAACATCTATGCATATGAGCAGTTACATGAATCATAAAGTAAAGCAGGTAAAACATGGTAATTATTGAATCACTTAAGCATTTCATTCACGCAAGCCTCTAAGTGTGTTCTACTCAAACGTGCATAGTGTAATCAAATGATATACACACCCCGTGTCACTCGGCATAACTTACATGAACCAACTAACGCAAGAGAAAAGAAGTACGATAAACTCGACTGCACAGACCAACTCAGATGCTAACTCCAGCTAAAACACACAACTACATGCATGTTGTCTATATGAAGTGAAGGTCACTCGCGATTTGCAAGCAAACCATATTGGACGATTCATGATAAATGGTGAACGTTTCGCGTGCGGGTTGCTAGCTCCACCGAAGGCCCCCACTTATTCGCATATACGGCGT